>VXBI01000544.1:192613-220545 GCA_013397375.1 Toxostoma redivivum
ATATATTAATAATTCCTCTGGGTTCCATATTCAGATGTCATGTCTAATTTGCATTTTTTATACTACTTTGGGTTGGAAAAGAGCATTACTGTGTGAAATTCACAGTAACTACCTCCTTAGATTGGACTTGATTTTGTACTTCCAGGTGAGATTTTTCTCTAAGTGTAGTTTGTACACAGCCACAGTACAGTGTAAAAAACTTAAGCATACAATTAGAATTAGACACATATTTGTCTTAGTACAGAGTGCTGATAGTATTGCATTCGTGATCTATTGCAATACATTTTGAAACCACAGTAAACTATTTTCCTCCCTTCTAATTTGCCATCATATATATTGTTTCAAATCAAATCCCTAGTGCAACACTTTGCTGGGTAACTTTTGAGATTTCTTAGTTGTAAGACTGATTTACAGTGAGATGAATTTTAAGCACAAAAATCCTTCAAGAGCTAATGAATGCTATTTCTACAGGAGTAACAGAGGAACAGACAATTCATTTGGGTTTAATAAGCAAAGCAATGTTTTTCTTCATGACAATGCTTTTCCTTTCTGACATATGAACATGTTATATCTAGGTATTAAATTATTGCAAAGCAGCTAGACCTTGGTAATTGCATGTGTAAAATTTTACCCAGCAGCACCCTGCAGTAAAATACACCAATTTTTTTTTTTCCTGCTTTGGAGTAATATGGCTTAGTTATTGCAGTTCAGCAGATATGTGTTAATCTTAGAATCATAGAACTAGTAAATTGGAAAAGACCTCCAAGATCATTGAGTAAACCTTTGACCAAATACCACATCAACTAAACCACAGCACAAAGTGACACATCCAGTTACTTGCAGCACTTCTCTGGGCAGCTGGTTCCAGAGCTTGGCTGATTTGAACCTCCCCTAGATTCGGGCCACTTCCTCTCCCCTTGTCTTTTGTTATGTGGGAGAAGAGACTGACCCTCACCTGGCTGCACCCTTCTTCTTTTAGGTCATTGTAGGGAGTAAGAAGGTCTCCAGCAGACTCAATTCCCTCAGCTGCTCCTCACACCACTTACTCTGTAGACCGTTTTACCACTTCTGTTGCCCTTCTCATGTCCCATAAAGAATGGAGAATTTCCTTTTCTCTCCTTTTATTTTGATATATTTATATAACCTCTTTTTATTTTCTTTCACAATGGTGGCCAGATGGAATTCTAGCTGAGCTTATACCTTTCTAATTTTCTGTCTACATGATCTATTGACATTCTTGTATTCTTCCTGAGTTGCCTGTCCCTTTTTTCAAAGTTCATACCTTTTTTTCTCTCTGAGTTGCTGTGAAAGTTCCCTATTCAGCCAGGGCACTTTGTTCCTGACAGCTTATCTGTTGGCACATACCAAGGGCCTACTCCTGCATCTTTAACATTTCCTTCTTTGGGTATTTTTGCTATTCAACCACCCAAGAACTTTGTTCTCTCCTGTGCCCCACCACAGTGAATCAAGAATACATAAAGCCACTTTAAAACTTCACTGAGTGAGCTTGGGGCATAACAGCTATCTGAACCAGTATCCAGACAGGCCACTGTCTGCCCTCTGGAAATCAAAAGTGGAGGTTTTGTTGACCACTTTCCTTACCCCACCAAGAACAGGAGACTAGAATTTTGTAGTTGCTGTGGCCTCTGACCACCCCATGTCCCACAGCCCTTCTCTGTTTGGGAACAGCAGGTCTGGCAGGGCATGCCCTGGCAGACTCTCCTACCAGCTGTGCCTGAAGTTACCTTCCACACACTCCAGGAAGCTCCCAGACTGTCTCCTCTCCACTGCTGAATTTCCAGCAGGCATTTGGCAAGTTAAAGTCCCCCAAGAACAAGGGCTAGTGATATGAAACATCCACTGATAGAATATTTCACTTCATCCTGGCTGGGTGGACTGTGACAGACTCCCAGCAGGATCTGTGCCTTGTTGGCCATCCCTCTGAGTGTCACCCACAGGCTCTCAGCCTTATCCCCACTGCCCCTGAGCTCTGTACAGCCAAAACCCTCCCCCGTGTACAGAGCACAGAGCCCCCCCACCGCCTCTCCTTCCTCACCTGTCCCTTCTGAAGAGCTTGTAGCCATCCACTGCAGCATCCAGCCATCCCCCCACATTTCCATGGTGATAACTCCATCACAGCTTCCTGCTGCCAAGGGCTTCCATTGTCTATGGGTAACAACCCATGCTGAGTGCACTGATGCAGATGCACTTCAGCTGGACTGTCCATGTCACCCACAGCACTGGTGTGTCACCCCAGGCTTATCTCTAGTGAGAATTGTCTTATCCTTTTCCTCCTTCAAGTCTAGTTAAAAGCCCTCACAATCTATTCCTGACAACTCATGAGCTAGAATCATTGTGGTCCTTTCAGACCGATGAACTCTGTCTGATTGCAGGAGGCCTGGTGGTGCACAAACTGTCCCACGATCAAGAAAACTAAAATTCTACCAATGACATCAGTCTCAGCAATATTTTTGTTGCTACTTTAAAGGTAATAATTTCTTAGGTTTTTTAATATAAATATAACAAATTATTTTTCAGTTTTGCATAGTCTATGCAGTTATTGTTTTCTCTATATCTGAATATTAAGTATGATTTATTCCTTGAAGAATCTTAGCTGTCTTACATTATGCAGAGTATGCTAGAACTCTTCCTTTAGATTGTCAGTACAAAGATTTTTGAGGCAAAATGTTCTAATATTCTTGATAGGTTTTACTACTGCCATTCTAATAATTATCTCCTTCTAAGCAATGTGCTTTAAAAGATATCCAGTCTAAAATTTGATTCAATTTTTTGTTGCAGCTATGATTTGACTGTACAAAGATGCTATTTTCTATTTTTAATGTATTTCTACTAAAAATGGAAGACTATACATAAAAGGAATACGAAACATTGTCTTCTTTCTCTTCAAAATAATTTTGCCTCTTTGACTCTTACAGTTACTTAGGATATCAACACATAGAAGATATATCCTTGATCAAAGAGATATGGAGGCTCTCCTTACAGAGTTTATCCTCAGTTTTCACCTTCATTCTCAAAATTTTATGTATCATTAATCAACAACTTTCATTAAAATTATTTGGAATGTTTGTGGAAAAATAAGGTTATTATTATGCAGAGGTTTTGTTTTTTTTTTTAATTTCACTAGTGTTACACAGGACTTAATTATCTCATCTTACTTAAATCAGAATCAAAAGAATGGGTTAAAATACAGTAAGGATAAAAACCCCATTAATCAAGTCACTCAGATTTTTATATCAAAATTATTTCCAAAATATTATAGAATATTATTTTGGTCAGAATACAAAATACCCCCAAACTATTAAATGATTAGTAGATATAGAAATTCTCTATCTGATTAAGAATATAAATAATGATCACCAACATTATAGGTGGTGATACTTTGATAAATGTATTTAACCATTCATCACTGTATCAAGTGTCCTTTCTGTGCAGTATGTCACCTTCAGCAGCCTGGAAAATGCAGCAAAGAGGGAAAGGAACACCAAGACACAGATGTTTTCTCATACTGGGGCAATACTGACAAGCATCATCAACAAAGTGAGATATTGAGATTTACAATAGCACATTGCAATAAGATTCATATTGAGAATTACATGGCAAAGTAGCTTGTACCATGCTTTGGGGTGAAATCAAAGTCTACTCTTGCACTTCATTCTGCAATTTCCAGTTTATTCCAATATTGCCTAATAAAGCCAATAGGCTAGTTTTCAATTTAAGAGAGTGTTCCTTCTAATTATTTCTCCCCTATATGAGTCAACCAAATCATGTAAAGACACAAAACAAAAAGCAATGGAAAACCAAACTGTCTCTGTGTTTTGTCTACAATTACTAAATATTACAGAATTTGAAAGTTTATTTAAAAAAAGGAATTAGTTCTTTCCCCTTAAGAAGATGCTTTAGAATATCTGTAAAACATCATACATTTTGTTGACAGTATCAATATGCTTTTTGAGTAAAACACTTAAAGATAGGATTTTTATCTGATATACTCATACAGGTTATTGCAGTATTTTTAATGATACAAAAAATACTCCACTCTCAGAAAAAAAAAACAGGTGAGATAAGACAACAATAAGATTAGGCTGGTAGAGTAGCTCACTATTAACAAACAATTAACAGACACAGATGGTACAGAAAATTTGAAACAGCTGAGAAAATATGGCATATTTCTAAAAAACCCACATTCTCCGTTCTGGTACCCTTCTGCATTGTACTTTTTTCTACTCTGAAATTCTAAATCTGCAGCTGACGGGCTTTGCCCCACAGCTCACTTGGGGGAGGAAGTGATAACCCTCTGGCACCCAAGTAACACTTCCCTGAAGGAGGATTTTCGCTGCAGCCCCTGTCCAGTGGACTGAAAGGAGGGTGAGTACCCCTCAAGTTAGGCTGAGGGTGCTCCAATTAGAGAGAAGGGTGCATTGGCTCCCAGGGTGGAGAGGGGGCCCATAGGCTACGATAGCTGCGGAGACAGCTGCCTGCCCCTGAAACTAAAACTGGCCCTGGACTCTTGTCTTTAGTTGCTTCTTTTTGCTGCAGAGGAGAATTGTTGTGCCAACATAGCTTACGATCAGAAAATATGGGTGCGAAACTTTTGGCACAGCAGAGGGGGATTTATTTCCAAATTGTGGGCATCTTGGAGGGTGGGAAAAGAAAATTTTAAAAGCAGTTGTNAAGGAGGCTGACACAGGCAGGATTTACAGGTAGTTTAGGATAGATTGACAAGGTGGGTGGGAGGGTATAATTTTGGACTAAACTATTAACTTGGGCAATAGCAGAACATAACATTAACAAGAAACACACTGCAACATAAATCTTACTGGGAATGTGTTGTAAGAATACCTGTCAGTAATACTGTAGAAAAGGGCTGGACTGGAATGAATTACCATGGCTATATTTAAGAAGGTATTCGATTTTCTCTAGTATAGCAAGCCCTATCTTGGAATTTGTGCTGTGTTTTTTGCAGTATAGAACAAACGGGAGATTTCAACACATTGTGTTCAGTGAAGAAGGTTTGTTTTGCACTAAGCTCAAATATTAGACTTAATTTCAAGTACTAGCATGTTAGGTAGTATACTACTATTACTACTACTACTATTACTACTACTACTACTACTACTGCTACTACTACTACTACTGATAATAAGAATAGTGATAATAATCATAATGATGATAATAATAATAGTAATAAAATTATTAGATATAATTATTGCTTATAAGTGTAGTCTTGATAGTAACTGTAGTTTATGTAATTTTCATTTCTTGCAGACTTTTTGGTCAATATGTCTCCATTTATTCTTTACTGAATACAAGTTTATGCTTTCACATTTTCAAATGCTTTGAAATGTCTTTATACTAATGTGTCTTTCTTGGAGACCAATTCAATGCAACTGAAATTGTTGCAAATGAGGTTGTACTACAAAAGTAAATTGAGGCATGATAGAACTTGTCATATTACACAAAACAAATCACAATTTCTTCTTGTGTACTTTGCAAGCTGTGAAAGCTATGGATGTGTACCTACTGAGATCACCCATGTGATGAATGAAAATCCATTAGCAATCTTTGGGATCACAAGTGCCAGGAGTGTATCTGGAAGCTTGAATGTAGGACACCTTAGAACTCATTTTTCACAGAGTCACTTATTCTGCCCATCACAACATAAGTTTTCTTGCCTATAAGGATCTCCAGTTGATAACACTTCTCACTGCACCATAGAGGCAGGAAGAACTAAAAATAACAGTATTTTAAGTAACTACATTGAATTAAAACTACTCATGACGTAGCTGTTTTTTTAAAATAAAAAAAAATTAAAAGTAACTGTGAGTGTAAATTAAGTAAGGTCAGATGTTAAATCCAATGCTATTGAGAGCCTTGACCAGCTACCTGTGAAATAAAGGGAAAAAAGAGTGTGTTTAATTAAGAAATACTAACAAATAATTAAAAATCAAACCTGTAGACTGGCAGGTCTGACAAGACAAAATCTCTAAAACATGAAAGAAGGACATTTAAGGAAAATTATGTCTCTACTATGTAAAAAAAAGATGTGGACAGGCTGGAGAGCCTCTAGAGATGAGTCACAGAGATGATCGAAAGTCTTGAAAACCTGCCATGTGAAGAAAGACTGAGAACAGGATTTTATCAGCCTTGAGAGAAGAAGGCGTAGGAAAACCTTATCACCCTATTTTAACATTTAAAAGGTGGCTACAAATGAGATGAAGAACCCTTTTAAAAAATGAATCACATGGAAAAGATGACAGATAATGGGTACAAGTTACCACTACAGAGATTCCGGCTGGACACGGGAGGAAAATTTCTCACAATAAGGAGAGTCAGATAATAGCATAATCTGCCCATGGAAGTGTTGAGTTCTGCAACAATATATTCAGCTGGGCAAGATTCTTCATCATCTTCCCTAGGCTTTGCTTTTGCAAAAAGAATTTGGACTAGATGATGAAGCCTCTTCTGACCTGGTATTCTATGATTGTGTGAAATGGTAGTGAGAGAGTGAAGAGCTCTTCCTGTGAAATAACTTTTAAAATTTTACCCAGTCACTTTAACAATATATTTATCAGATAGAATTTTACAAATAAAATTTTAGGAAGGTCATTTTAGCTGGGATTCTATTTTGCAATGTATAAAACGAAGCAACTACTCCAGATCAGCTTCAGTAAATTTGATTCACTGCAGCTTAATTCTGCACAAAGCCCAAGATTTGTTAAATGAATGTATCATCACAAGGTATGAATTTTCTGAACTGTCATGAGCAAAGATTCAGATTCTCGTAGAGATATGAGAAAGCATAGTTTTTCTAAAATTCTTTCTTTAAGTGTTTGCAGATCAGTACAAAGTTGCAAAGAAAGGTTGGAAAAACCACACAAAAAATCAGAGATTACAGGTTGACTGACACTTGAGACATTTCAGTAATCTCTATTAAATAAAACAAGTAAAAAGCCTAAACAATCCTTATTGCTCTTCAGCATGTATGGTATAGATAAAGAATAATCAAAAAGAAGACGCTGTCAGATTTGTGCCTATATGAAGAATACCTCAATGTATTTACTTCAACCCAAAGAGTCAAGTAGTTTTTATGGTTAATTTATCTGTAGTCCTGTGGTGGGCTGACCTTGGCTGGACACCAAGTGCTCACCAAGTCTGTCTATCATTTCTCTTTATCAGCTAGACAAGAAGGACAAAAATATAGCAAACAAAAGACTCATGGTACAAGATACCAGGAAATCATGAGATCACTCATCAAATATTGTCACAGATGAAATACTTGAGTAAATTAGTTTACTTGTTTACAAATCAAATCAGAGTAATGAGAAATACACCTTCCCTCCAACCCTTCCTTCTTCCTGGGATCAATTTCACTCCCAACATCTCTACTTTCTCCTTTTGAGTGATGCAGGACAGCAAGGAATGGGGGATTCACAACTCTTTGTCTTTGCCACTCTTCCCCTTCTCCCTCCTGCAAGAGGCAGAAGTTCCAGCTCTTCACGAACTGCTCCAGCATGTTCCATGGGTTGCAGTCCTTCAGGAAGACACTGCTTCGGAGTGGGTCCCGTGAAGAAAATATGGACCAGTATGAGCTCCTCTCTTCATGTTTGCACAGGTCCTGCCAGGAGCCTGCTTCAGGACTGCCTCTCCACAGGGTCACAGCTTCCTTTGGGTGAATCCATGGGCTTAACCAGGGACCTGCATGGGCTGCACTGCACCATGGTCTGCAAGGAAATCTCTGCTCTGGTGCTGGAACAAGTCTACCCCTTCTTCTTCACTGACCTTGGTTCTACAGGGACATTTCTCTCACATTCATCCTTTCCATCTGCTTTTGGGCAGCAGTTGCTCCCCTTCTTAAAAACTTTATCCTAGAGGTGCTACTACCATTTTTGATGTCTCAGTCTTGATCAGTGGTGTTAGGTCAGTGTTGGCACAGGCTGGCATTGGCTCTGTCACACAAGGGGGGGCCTTCTTACAGATTACATCCTTGTAGCCACCCCACTACCAGAAGTTTGCCATGCAATCCCAATACATACATGCATGTATCTTTTGTATTTTCTATTCTTTGACCTGCAGTTTTGAACAATGATACACAGTGTCCCTTGTTACAAAATTCATTACTGTTTATAAGTCCTTCTCTGCTGACTGGCTAGAACCTATTTTCAATATGTATTTAAATGCTCTCAAAAGGACCAGCTCACATTTACAATTCTTAGTAGTTTTGTCACTGGGCAAAGAATATATGGTAATTTTCACTTTATAGCTTTCTTTCTGCCTGAAAGCACAAAGTCTTCCTTCCTCTTGGTATTATAGTATGAAAGAGGGATTCACACTTTCATTATTTTAAATTCTTGTTGTGTTAAAAGGTTAAATATATGATCACCAGGGAGTTTGGAATGCACACTGTTGTGCTGAATTTGCCAAAAATACAATTGATTACTTTAGCACAGATGAGAGGTTTGGACATAAGGGAATGACACATTTACTAAAAAGTTCAGTAACAGATTATTATATTTTGGGATAAATGATCGATTTTTTTATTACTATAATTGTAATGATTACATTCTATTATATATTTGTAGTTAAGAACTGGTTCTTTGCAACAATCAATCTCCCTTGTAAAAATATAAAGAAAAAAAAAGACAAGATAAATCAGTGAACATCTGCAATATAGTTGAAGACCACAACAGTTCATCCAAGCATATCCATAAGGTATTTATAGATGCTTTTCAGAATGACTCTATCCCAATCCCACTCAAATAGTATTAAAATTAATTTTCCATAAAAAATAACCTAAAAAAATATTTGAAACCCAC
Organism: Toxostoma redivivum; assembly: GCA_013397375.1. Taxonomy (NCBI): domain Eukaryota; kingdom Metazoa; phylum Chordata; class Aves; order Passeriformes; family Mimidae; genus Toxostoma; species Toxostoma redivivum. Next base: position 201,448 of record VXBI01000544.1, read on the forward strand.
ATTGAAAAATCAATGTTTTTGTTGCAATCTGTGGTGTTATCAGGACTGGAGAGCAGCTTGGAAGTGAGGTGGTGGGAGATATATGTGCTGTTAACATTCCCATTTTAAACTTTTGCAACTCATGCATAACAGTTACTGTTTCTCAGATATGGTTAAAGCCTATTGCTGAAAGCCCCCTGTGCTCCTATAAATTTCAACAAAAACTATCAGAAAGGTTATCTTTATAAAATTTGAAATGGTGTTATGTAATCAAATTCACTAATTTACCTAAAGGTTATAAATAGTGGAGCAGAAGATATTTACATATGCTAGAGTATAATCATGTAATTTTTAATAGAAAGTAAAATACTTTCTTCAGTAATAGTAACCTCAAGTAGTTTCAGCTACCTCTCTTGCCATGTCCAGATACAGCATTTAGCAAAATAGTTCATAAGAAATATGGTGATACTTAGCAGTTCAAACAATAAGCCGTAACATTTCTAAAATACCATACTAATTTTCCTAAATAGCTTCCCTGAGGTTCGACATTTTTTAATGTGTGCAGCAACTTATGAGGTACATTCCTGGAAAAATTAATACTGCATTACAGCTTTAATGCAAATTCTTAATAACTCCTTAATAACATGTATTAATCATGGTCTTAGTATAGTCAATTTTGTGTGAAGAAGGTTTCAAGTAATTCTATACTGTTTCATTTTGGAGCTTCACTACATATATTCAGTATTATTCCACTGGAAAAGTATTGTTTGTTTTTCTCTTTGTTTGCTTTTTTCTTTGTTAAACTTCCCTCATTTTTCCTATTAATTACAGTGAATAAACCTTCATTTAGTACTGCTTTAATTCTTTGTTGTTTCTGAGGCTGTTGATTACCTTATCAAAAATAACTGCATTTTTTTTACTGGCCATTACTGTAATAGTTTTTAGTTGTAAAAAAGCTATGGTATTATCTAATTACCAAGTTGTTAAAACTTATGAATAATGTTGAGTGACAACTTAGTTGTTTAGACTCTACAGATAGAAGAAACTGATATTTCTACAAGATGATTCATCTTGACCTAAAGTAGTACCTGAAAATGAAATCTTTCTTATCCCCAAAGTGCTATTTCTCTCCACAGATTATAAAGTCAGGATGATTGGCATAGGCATTGCTATCTGCACAGTAAACATCTAAAAACTTCTCTGTAAAATCTGCACCAAATATAACTAATTCTGGTGAGGTCTACCATTAAAATCTTTCCAGATGTCCATCTTTGAAAAATTCTCACTTGTAAATGAATTTCTATGTCTGTTCAGAATTAAATTTTTTTTTTAAGCAAAGTAAACCCAAAAAACATTCTTTACTTTTCCTTTCTGCAGCCTATTCTTTAAGGGTACAGTCCTAGAATAACTGAAACTGTGGACATTTATATCACAAAATCATAATATAAAGTATACAAATCCATTTCAATTTTGATTCACATATAGGAGAAAAATAAGTACTGCTTTGTATAAATATTTTCTCTGTATTTAACATGCCACTTCACACCCACTTCACAACACATATAAATAATACTTTGTTTCTGGTAGCAGAAAAAGAATAATTAAAGAATCTGACTAGATTATTTTCATAGGTTATTTGTAACGGTTCACTTAGGTTCCTAGTTGTGCTGGTTTCACCTGTGGAGAACAGACTCAGGGAAGTTTTTCTCTATGAGAACTTCCTCTGTGAATTGATGGGACCAATTGAAGGCTGGCTTGGTTACTGACAACCTGAGAAACCAACTGGAGAAAGTTAGTTCACTCCATGAACACACATTTTGAAGGAGGTAAGCCGGGAAAAAGCTCTCTTTTATTTCTGGTGGCTGAGGAGGTAACACCGACCTGGCCTGATCTCCCTCCCAGGGGGGGCTCGAGAGGCCGCTGGGCCCTGTTTGCAAACCAGAGGACCTGAGGGCCAGGGGAGAAAAGGCTCATTGATAAAACCTTAGCCCTGCTTCCTTCACCGCGGGCCTGCGGCTCTGGGGGTCCGGCCCTTGCTGCTGGCTCGGAGCAGCTTCGGAGGGGCCGGGCCCGGCAGGCCCCGCACGGCCTGGGGGGAGGCACCGGGCCCTGTCTGGGGAGCAGGGGTGGCCATGGGCAGTGGGTGCTGCAGCCGAGCCCAGAAAGGCTGATGGAGATCTCAGCCACCCCTCACCCAGCACGGCCTGGGCCTGGCCCTGGCTCTGCAGCTTCTGTGGGAAACTTTAACTCTTTAGTGCTTGGATAAGACTTGCAGACCTCCAATCTTCCTTTGAATGAAAAGGAAAAACAGAAAAGATACAAAGTCAGTGAAGCAAGAGCTAAGTTTCTTTAGATGGAAGGAGAATAAGATGTTATGAAGGTTGGCTGAAAATCCTTTTGTGAACTGTAGGGTGGACTGTACGGCTCTGAATACTCCTATCAACCATGGAGAAAGACGTGGGGAGGTTAGAGTGTTACATTTGATGGATTGTTAATTAAAAGCAACTGTGTTGAGAATCCTTAGCCCCAAGGAGAAAAGGGAATTTCTGTTTCTGGAGATGAAGCATGGCCAGAGAGAAAGAGAGATGAAGAGAATTTTTGTTTTGGAGCAGTTCATTCTGAAAAGTAATACCCCATGAGTTTAACATGGCCCATAAGCACAGCTTTGGGAAAGCTGTGAAAATGGGAGGAGTTTTGTGATTTGCAAGGATTTTCCCGGGCAGATGCATATTGTGAAAATGAAACCACAGGAGGACTGTCTTCTTCCTCCCTGTGGAGAAGTCCCTATGGCTGACAAGCAGAAACCTCTCTCCAAAGTGAACTGAAAAGGACTATTTAAATTGGGAACTGACTGAAGTAGTTTTTGTATGTTTGTTTTGTTGTTATGAAGGTTGGGAGAGGGGTGGGGGGAGTGGTCTGAAGATCTTATTCTGAATTTGCATTTCTTTCTCTTTCTTTGTGTAGTTAATAAAGCTTTTTATACCCTTTTAAGTTTTAGGCCTGCCTTGCTCTTTTGCTCCTGGTTCTGTCTCACAATAGAAAAATGAGTATATTTAAATTGGCAAATCAAACCTATGACATTGTTTGGTGCATTGGCCGGGAAATTAAGATTAAGACCCTAGTACTCTGATGAGATTAATGCCCTGAAACATATAAATCAAGACAAATCTCCTGATTATCCTAAACTTTAGTTGCCTTATACGTGATTTTTTTTGTGTGTTTCTGGAAGGATAAGCATTTTACTGATGCCACACCTTACACAAAGAATCATTATTTTATTTTGAAACAAGGGATTTTTCCAGATGTTGATATTCGGCACTTGTTAAAGGATCTAGGTCTCATCCAGTTTTCAGAAGGTTATTCTCAGCAAGATTAATGAGAAAATAATTCCTTGAAAATGGACATTATTTTGCACCTCTAACAGAGGGTATTTTTGAAAGACATTAAAAATAATAAATGTTTAAGAATTAAGTCTGTGACATATAAGGAAAATTAAACCCATATTAGATAGAGAGCCAGATGACAATGGTCAACTTTTAGTCTTAAATTCAGATCTTACATATTCCTTACGTATTCTCCCCACAAAATCAAAGGCAAACTATTTGTTCAACCATTAAAAACCAAAACCAACCACCAAATAATAAAGCATCTGACTTCCATATGACATTCCTAAAAAATTATATGCAATGTCTACTTGAATTCTTGTAAAATACAGAGATCTGTAAGCAAATACTAAAAGCATACAGGCAAAATTACAAAGGTAATAAATTGCATGCAAAACAAAATAAAGTGATTTTAAAAATTTCTATGTGAGAGAAATTCAGCTGTAGTTTTTGTTACCAAAAATTCTTAAAAATATATTTTGGCCAAGTTTTTTTATTTTGTTTTATATCTGTTTATATAAACATGATCATTTACATGCACACATTAAATTGATAAATATTCTAAAATTCTACTTACAGATTATAAGATTATATAGGTTATAAGATTGTGCTTTTGTTAACAGTGATAAGTAAAAACAATCTATTTAGAAAAACAATATTCTAAATTACTCCAGAAGGCATCATTAGTCATCTTTTTCTTTTGCATTTATATTCCAGTAGATATAATTTCTCTTTCAGGTATCTTTAACACTTTTACCTGTAAATTTTTTTAAAGGGTTACTTTGCTCCTCATTCATATTGGTAAGCCAAACAGAACGAACTGGCTTTTGGCCAAACACACACCTTTGATTCTGAATAGAAAAATGCCCCATGTCATCTAGGACGCTGTAGATATACTTTTGATTTCCAGTTCCTTAAGTTTTCCCACACTAAATGTTTTTCAGAAGAATTATTTTTGCCTCTTTCTTTTCTTGCCTGCTGATTTACTAGTCTGGTGAGTAGTCTACAGGGAGTTAGTGCTTAGAAGATAATCTATGAACTGGAACTGCATTCAATTTAAACGGCGAGAATCTATAGCTGTGCTATGAGAGTAATAGACAGAGGTAAATTAGAACTAGTTTGCTATGAACTCTTTTTCCCCTTACAGGATCATTATACATAGGGCCTTTGGACTTCTCAGAAAACAGTCCTGCCCCAGGCTGTCTTGCCTTTTAATCTTCTAAATAACTTCTAATCTTCTGCAACTGCAGTAAAAGAACATATCTGAATTAATGGTTAGGCACAAAGATAACAGTATTAATGTTGGTCAGAATGAGATTAAATTTAGATTTTGCTGACAAAGTAGTTCTAATGTTTCAAACAATGTGCAAATAGTAAATGCTTGCATGGCACTGGTGGATTTCTAAGCAACTGTGAAAAAAGTAGACATAAAACTACCTTCTGGGAATTCCAAATGCAAGCATTTTATTAGAAGGCAAAAGGTTATATAGAATTAATTAATTTAAAAAATCCTGCATGCAACATGTAATCCAGTGGAAATATCTAGAATGAAAAAATAGACATGCAGGAGTTTCTTAGTCCAGCATGAACCCATTAATGAACATTAAAATAAGAAGGTGAAGACTAGTTTTATTTTGGAGATGTTACTATTTTTTTATCATGTGGGCAGAAAACTAAAAACATGAAAAAGTTTGAAAAAGTTTTCCAAATGTCTTTGTAATAAATACCACAGGAAAGCATCAAATAGGAATTTAAAGATGCTTATAATAATTGCCAATAATAGTGATAATAATCAGTTATTTTCTACCTACAATATTATGCTGAAAGAAACTTCTCAAATTATTTTGAAAGTGAATGGAGACCACCTGTTTGCAGGCAGACGTGTTATAGGGCAGCAGCTGCAAGGACAAAAAAAAAAAGAATGCAAATAGGAGGTATTAAGGAAAAATAACTTGCAATTAGTAGACTAGTGAAAAATGTGGTGGAAAGGAAGCAGATCCATAACCTGAAGAACACTAGTTTCTATGATGAAAATTTAGATTCAAAAGACAAAGTGAGCTACATTAATTTACATTAATGAATGTGAATAAGGAAAATAATTTCCTTATGAATAAGGAAACTGAAATCAAGACCATTGCTAGATTTTCAAGATTCCTCAACACCTTCCAGGTATCACTGAGCAAGAGATGTCAGTTCTTCTGAAATATTCTGAAATTTAGGCCATTCAGGCTACTTTTTACAATCTGGGAAAAAGAAAAAAGGAAGAAAGAAACATTTGCTTTTTTCAGTAAGACAGGATTTTTGTTTCTGGGAGATAGTTAGGGTTTTGTCTGTTGACTTGTTTGTTTGTTTCCCAGTTAATGGATTTTCATTTATAAGGGAAGAATGATAAAAAATGACATTCTGAATGTGTCATGCAAGTTCTTTAATGGTATGATTCCCCTGAGATAGAAAATCTACTTTACAAGTAGATCCATATCAGATTGTTCATAGCAAGTCACCTTAGAAGAAATAAATTTGTTTTAAGGCAGGAGAAATCACATCATCCAAAGGTAATAAGAAAATCAAAGAATCATAGAATAAGCCTCCAATTATTCTGAATTTGTGGTTATAAAATTCATAGAGAAGTTATTGAAACTTTCATTTGCTTAGGTATTTGATAAACTAGACTTTTCTTATGAAGAAGTGTAGCGAAAATCCATGTGTTAGAAATACAAGTTCATCTCCTGTCTCCAGTTTGTCCTATTGAGATTTACCGCAAAGCTCTCGGAAAAATAAGTAGCTACGTGTTCATATGAGTAATTAATATTCAGTTACAACATGAATCTTTCTTTATATATTTTAAAATTATATAAAGAACAGAAAATTTAATAAATTACAATTCAGTTCTTCTCATTTAATAAGTAAAGATTATTTATGATGACATTATACATGTACTTAAATTACAGTTTGCATATGCAGGAAATTGCAGAATTAGAAATAGATTCAGCAATAAATACCTTTGTTTAAAAATTGCACATTATTGTATTATCTGCACCTATTAAACTACGACTATACAATAAAATACCATAAATCATTCATTCCTGTGAAAAATACTGTTCTTTTTCGAGGCAACTTATAAGTGTTGTTTTACATTTTCAGTTGTAACCCTCATATTTTGCTTTTTAAACAGATTTTAGCATCTGGTTTTCTGGTGCAAGGTCTGAGGACATCAATGACATTACGTTCTCCTCTTACAACTAATTTCAGACTTTATCTTTCAGCTTTGTGAAATGTATTGTTTAGGTAACCTGAAATAGTAATACCTTTTTCATGTATATGAACTAATGCTTATTGAGCCACCTAAATCCTTTTAAACACTTGTGATTATTTAATGTGATCTTGGGTGTTACCTTTTTCTCTTCCTCTTCATCCCAGATGCAAAAAACCATCTACCATCCAGTCTTCCTACAATATGAATGTGAATATTCTGGACCAATACAGGTGATTCAGAAAATGTCCAGCCAGACGGGAAACTAATGGAGCACAGGATGGTGGCAGAAAATAAATAAAATAAATAAGATAGTCTCCTTTCACTCCAGGTTTGAATGGGAGTGTAGGTTAGATGTAATTTTTTCTATTAAAGATTTAAGTGTAATTTTGAATGAATATTTACAAGTGGAAAGACAGATGAGTTTTAACTGGAAAAAAAACTTCTGTTGTTTACTTAGGACTAATATAAGAAATATAAGAATATAAGAAATTTATTTGTAATTTTCAGACTCATAAAGCCAGTAATCTAGCTGCTACACCATTGTTTGCTTCCTCCTCCATCCCCTTCTGGTATAATTTTTTTTCATGGGTTTTTCACCATGAGCCCTTGTATTTTCTTGGTATTTTGCTGCTCTGCTACTTTACAGTTTGTAGGCTGTATCTTCCTATCTTGTCAGCCCATAATTTCATAATCCTCCTGAAATACATTCTTGCCCCTGGTGCTTTCCCCATATTTAGTATCATTCACAAACTGAATAGCCTTGGTCTCTCCTCCCTCTCCCAGGCCATTAGCAGAGCTGTTGAACTCGTCTCCATCATCCTGACACATGCTTTTTCACACAGCTCAGTGGCCGTGTTTCCAGCCCATCCTCACACCCGGCCTGTGCAGGTGGCTTGCTGTGGTCCATGTGAGCCTGGGTCTCATGTCTCTGCAGTGTGTGCTTGCCCGCACAAGCCAGCCGGTGCTTACCCCCCATGCTGCACAGTGCCTGCCAGGAGGGTGGGCCAGCAGAGGGCTGGGATGACAGACAGCTCATCTGAGAGTGCCTGGAGCACAACTGGCTGCTGTGCGAGTAGGTGACTGCCACTACTGACAGGGCCACCCCAAACCTCCTTGTACTCCAGCAGATTGATTCCAACCCAGGATGCCAACCGGGGAGACATTTCATTTTTAGTGTGATACCTCTATACAACAGTTTTACAGCTTATATACAGCCCACAGAGCATTTCCTAGACTATGTATAAGCAGGAATTGTTACTGAAAAAAATCCCAAACCAAAAACAGTCCGAAAACCCAAACATCTAGGTTCTCATACAGTAGGCATCATTACACCAGCTAGAATGGAACTGAACCGACTTCTACCAGCTGAGGCCATTCTTGCCTCGTTTATTTCTAAAGCTCTAAAAGTAAAAATTATGAACAAAATTACGCCAAAATGTCATCATATTTGTCCAGTGTAATTACAAAACTAAGAAAGAGTCATTATCAGCTAAAATTTAAGGAACTTTAAATGTCTTTCACTAGAGATTTCATAAGCCTTTTTATTCTTTTTGCTAATAAATGGTACAATAGCTTGTCTCTGTCTTTCACTCATATCTCTTCTTTCTTTCTTTCTTCTTTCTCTTTCTTTCTTTTCTTTCTTTCTAACATAAGCACATGCTGAAGACATTTAAAGGAATTCCATAAAGGTTTGCAACTGAGCAAAACTGAAATTCTATTTGCTGTGGGGAGTTAGGAAATTTGGTCATTTGCATATCCTCATGTAATTCTATTGTTAGCCATGAGGTGAAGATAAAGGTCTGTTTCAGGAATTAAAATGTTTTTAAAATTATTAGCAAATCTTTTATCTTTCCAGGAAGACTTAAGTAATGCACATATTTCCTAATGAAATACAAAACTTCTGATTTTGAAGACTTTATAGTTTACTAACTGCATAACATTATAAACTAAAATTTTGAGATTTAAATCTTTTTGTTCACATCCACTGAATTTAATACCTCATTGTGGGTGAAAATAGACTTTTTTTCCTTTAAATCCTACTCATGATGGTTCTAAGCAGGTGTATAATAGATGAGAAACTTGAGGCATTCTGAATCACTATTTCTCCCACCTATGCATCTGTGTGATGTGAAACTATACTAGAGATAATTTCTAAAATTATTGATTAAGCATTTTTAATCATTAAGAGTTCCTAAAGCACCACTTCAGTAAATTTTCCTTCATGGCCATCAGAAGGCAACTACCTAAAGAAAGGAAATCTCTTTCCTTCTAATAGATAGTTTCCAGACTGAAGTTGTAAAAACTAATAAGTAACAGTATGTTATGAAATTGTTTCAATAAAACTGGTAAAAGAGTTCTCTTTTGTATGAAAAGGGAATAGGTGAATTCAGAGATAGAAATGTTTTGCTTCATTGCTTGACACTAAGTACATCATTTCCTTAGGGAGGAACAGAACAGGTAAAAATAATCTCTACTTTTTTTCTACTTGGAACCCAAAAATGGAAAGGGATCCAAAACACAGCTCAGAACTCAGAACAACCACAAAACATTTAGTAGTCGTTGTAGTAAGAAAATTAAATAATATTCTGAGATAAATTTTGAAGTTTTTTCTATTAAGGACACAGTTAAAAAAATGAGTTGAAAAATCAAATAAATATGGAAAATGTTGTAAAATACAGTTCTTGTTAATATATTCACCAGACCTTCTTAACAAAAGAGGTTTGATAAGACCAGTCATGGTTATGCAGGATGGATTAAAGTTCTTAACATAACCTTTAGTTATCCCACCAAATTGTGAAACTAAATAAAATCATAGTTTTCACTGTCTAACATTTTTATCTTCCTTTTGTACTCAGCTTTTTTTATTACTGTTTTTTTTTTCCTGTTTCACTTTAATCCTCTTTCTCTTCTACTTTTGACACTTGCAATTTTTCTTGATTACTTTACCTGGCATCAAAAATTTGGTGATATTTCAATAGCTTTAATATTCTTTAAAAGAGATTGTGAGCCCAAAGTCACAGTAAACCTGCTAATCACAAGTGACTATGATTGCAAAATACTTTTCTACATAGTCAGTGTCTAGTCTAGTGTCATAGTCTGTGTTGCTTTTCTAATGAAGTTTTATATATTCAGAAAATCATAGTATTATTTGGGTTGGAAGGTCTTTCCAACTCCATTTTTCTTATTTCATACTTTCTCTAAGAAAGCCTGGATGCAGTTAGACATCAAACATTTGAAAATTCAAATAGTTCTATGCACCAAATCTTTAGAATAGTACGTAGAAGCCACAAAAGAAACAATACTCACAAAATAATAAGTGAAAGACATCCGTGATCTTAGTATTTCAGAAATTCTATAAGGCTGGTATTCTTTAAAAATATGTTTGACCTGCCAAAATTCTCTTACATTCTTAGAGATGTATTCTCTCTTCTTTTTATAAAGCATTGTTCTGGTTGATTTCAATATTGAAATTAGTAGTTTAAGATATCTGGAATGATTTTGCGGAGTTTGAAATAAAATGTGTATTTTAGAACTAGCATTACTATGCCTCTTTAAGCCTCCCACAGCTGGAATATCTGTCACAATTTCAGCAACAAAATGTAATACTGAACAGAGGGTGAAAACATGCCACAGAGGTTACTATGTGCAATAGAAAACCGCTAAACAATTAAAGAAAAATTGTTCTGACCTAAATTCTGGAATGCTGCTATAAGTCTGCTATTATCCCGAGTCAGCTGTCTTCATAGTCATTGTATGATACGCTACCCAAGTGCATATGGTGTGACTAGCTTAGAGTCAAGTTGCAAAGCTTGCCACTGTGTGGATATGTGTGAATAAAACAGATAAAGTAAAAAACACAGTAAAATAAACATACATTCTCTTACCTTCCTGTGGTGAGCAAGGTAAGCAGCAATTTAACTCCTATATTGGCCTTTAAAATGTTTACTGTGATCTTTATGTGCTTATGATTTTAGATGCTAAAACCTGAAGACAGAAAGTGACTTCAGTTTATTTGCAATGGTATAATTTTTTTTAAAACCTCTCTCTTCTCATTTCCTTCCAAAGACACCCTCCAGTCTGATCACTTCTCTTCAGTCTTGTGCAGACCTACATGCTCATCTCTTAATTAAATTCAGTATTGGATTAAGTAGTATCAGGTTCCTTTCAAATTGTTTCTGATAATGTGAATTTTCAGGTAAGTTACATTTAGATAATTGAAATTATGCTCTAATTATATGTCAGTGGTCTAGAATATTTGCTTTATTCTCCTTTATCATGTCAGCTTTTTTTTCTGGATCATAAAGTTAGACTAGACAGATATTTTTCTAATATAGATATACTTCCTGCATAATTTTCTTCTTTCTACTGCAGTTTAAAGAATTACTTCTACCCCACTAAATAAGACAGTACATATAAATTTAACATTTTGAACTCAAAAATTACTCAGCTAGTGAAATCTTAATTAAAGTAAGAATCATTGGAATAAAAGTTTGAAAATTGTTCTTTTTAAGATAATATAAACTGCACACTGAAAACACAGTCAAACAATCATGATTTGTAAAAGTCATATGTAGTGAGGAACCACGGTGCTAAATGAGTAGATGCTTAGAAAAACTTTGTACAACTGTAACTCAATTATCTTAGTATTAACTGTAAGAAAGAGCAATAGTGTGGTCCTTAGATGAAATACACGTACAACCTTTTTGTTCCTTTTAAATCATATGTTCTATGTGGATGGCACATCCACATCTGCAGACATTTACAAACCAAATCAAACATAAAAACTAGGATGTTATTCAAATAATGACCCACCTATGGGGTGTTTCCCAGTCTCTCTAAGAGCTATTCCAAGATCAAGTCTGTCTTCCTTCCCCAGGTTTAGTTTTTAATTTTAACCATGTGGCAGAAAATAGAAAAGGCATGAAATCACAGTAGCTTTACAAGTCTCATCTTTGGGCAAACTTGTTACACTAAGAGCTCCCATTTCTTAGAAGTTGCTTCATTTTTTGGTGATTAGTTTAGTTACTTAAAAATACTAAAAATGCATGTGGAATCTTCCCCATAGCAAAATAATACCAGCATTACCTTCTGTTGCAGTCATTGAATAAAGCTCTTTTTTACCTTTATTTCATTGCAAGAGAAAATATAAAAGCCCTGACTGAGACATGATAGCAATATGTGGTGCTATCAGTGCATGATGCGAAAGTTCAGCATTAAGCAGATGAGGTCCACTTATTATGGAGTTGTCGTGAACTCTGACTAAAAATCGAGTATTTCTTGAGTACTCTTACAGGTATTAGACACTCAAGTACCAGTTCTCAGGCCTGTATGGAAAATGTCAGTCACAACTTAGAATGATGGAAATATGATGACAAAAATTATTTTCTGTGGACTGTGTTTGGTCCCCTTCCTAAAGTTTTAGCCCTGACGCAACGTCTGTCAAATTTTGGAACAGATATTTTGTCATGGTCGTAAGAAAATGCTCTTCAACTATTTTAAATATGACAAGACATTTTTTTCACAGAGAAATATATTGTAAGTCACCTAAAAATTTGTAGTCTAGGCCAACAGTTTGCCAAAATCAGCAGACACTAAATTACAATTGGTATAATTAGCTATAATTTCCTCTCAATTTTATTCTGGTCCAAAATGTCATAGAACCTAAGGGTGTTGGAAAGAACCTCAATGATCACCTAGCTCCAAGACCCCTGCCATGGTCAGGTATGCCACACACTAGATCAGCTTTCTCAGTACCCCATCCAGCCACACCTTGAACATTTCCAGGGATAAGAATTGGGCATCCATGACTTCTCTGGCCAAAAAATTCAGACTCATCCTCACAGTTAAGAATGTCTTTTAAACATTGAAGGTAAACATATTGTCTTTCATTTTAAAGCCACTACTTCTTATCCTATCATTCCATTCCAAGCTATAAAATCCAGCTCCAGCATTCTTCTGTGCCTTTTAGGTATTGGGGTGATGATATGTGATCTATTTGGAGCCTTCTTGACACTGAACAACCTCAGTGCTCTCAGCCTGTCATTAAAGGAGAGGTGTTCCAAACTTCTGATCATCTTTGTGATCTTACTCTGGACTCATTCCAACAACTTCACATCCTTCTTATTTTGGGCGTATAGGAGCTGGAGGCAGTACATCAGGGTGAGTACTCCAGACTAGAGCAGAGCAGAGCAGGGCAGTGCAGAGGGGAAAAATCAGCCTGCTGGTCATATTTCTCTTGATGCAGCCTAGGATGTGGTTTCTGGGCTGCAATTGCACAGTGATGAATATCCTGAGCTTTCTCTGAAAGGCTGCTCTCCATCTGTTCTCTGCCCAGCATGTATTTCTGCACAGGAATGCCCTGTCCTAGGTGCAGGACCTTACACCTGGCCTTGTTCTTCCAGGATTTTGCACATACATACCTCTCAAGCCTTTCAAAGTTCCTTTTGAATGGCATTCCTTCTCTCCAGTGTGAGTGCACCATATAACTTGGTGTCAATGGTGAACTTGCTAATGGTGCCCTCAATCCCATGCTGCTGGCAAATGCTGAACAGCACCTGTCCCAATACTGACCTCTGAGGGACACCATTCATCATTTGGACATATTGACTGCAACTCTTTGAGTGCAGCTATCCAGTCAATTCCTTATCCATCCAGTGATCCATTGTCAAAATCATTCCTTTCCAGTTAAAAATCAAGATGCAGTGAGACAGTGTAAATGTTTTGCACAAGTCCATGCAGATGATTTTGATTGCTCTTCCCTCATCAACCAGTGCAGTAATTCAAGGTGAAATGGTTTTATTTGCAATAAGTCTAGTGACCACTATTTGGGTTAGAATGTGAATTAATTAAAATTAATGTACTAGATGCTTGAAAAAATAATAATAAAATTAGCTGGGCTGACTACCATCTGTCAGTGGGTTATTTGATTTGACATTATTAATAGGAAGAAAAATATGTAAGATTTGCCATTCTTTTTTACAGAAGACCTCCAAATCCATTTGGTCTTAATTTCAGATCTTAAATATTTTATTTGAACTGAACCTAGGAACCTTGAAAACATAAAATCAAAAGCAAGTTCTCTAGTTCTTTTCTTTTCTCTCTCTTTTTTTCTTTTTTTTCTTTTCTCTTTTTTGCTTGCAAAAGAGAAGTGGGATAGAATTATGAGTAACTTTTTATACTTCTGTAGTCAGTCTTTGTGTCCCACTTAAGCAGAATACAAAGATCAAATAATTGTTTGGGTTCTTTTCTGCCAATAATCAAGAACTATAAACTTAGATGCTGAAGTAAAAACACTTGTATGGATATAACAAAGAAATTTCTTTCTCTCTCTGCATTGCAAAGTTCTTTCTCTCTCTTTGCATTGCAAAAATATATTTGCCATGCATTTACTTAGGAACTTTGACAACACTAACAATTACATGTTCATCCTGCTTTTTCTTTTTTTTTAATGGACCTATTTTAAGGCATGCTACCTGCATCCTATCCAGTTGAATACTGAAAAAACAATACAGAAAAAAAGAATAAACAAGACACTCCCTTTTAATCTTTGCCAGCTATAACTAATAAAATTATGGATCTATCCAGTCTTGCAATAGATTCTCTGAGAAGCAGCTTTGGTTTAAATTAATAAGAAAAAGTAAAAATGTGGAAAATTAATTGTATAAAGGCCAATTAGAAGTTTAAAAAAAAGAAAAAAAACCTCATAAAGTTTTCCAAAAATTAAGTTCAGATTAAGGAAGAATTCAATGTAAATTTTGTGTAAGTGTAAAAAGATTAGATTGATATTACCAGATATCTGGAAAACAGAAATCCATTCTACTACTTTGATGCTTAGTAATATTTCAAGTGTTCTGTTTAAAATACTTTATAAACTGTTTTGGTGTCATCTTCAGAGATTTATAGGTTTAAAAACAAACAAAAAAAAATCTGCAGTCTACAGCTAGAGACACTACAAGACTAGTTGCATTCTCTTGCTTTATGTAATGGGCCTTGAAATTAAAACATACATGAATTTTATAGTGTAATAGACAATCCCATTTCCAGGTATTAAAACCCAGAGTTCACAACTTTTTTCATGTAGAAAACAAAAGTTACTTGAAAAATGCTCCCTCTATTTGAAGTCTTATTCAGATATTGAACATACATCAAATATAATAAGCCCATTAAATTTTTTGGGTAATGCTTTAACGGGCATCCGTTACAGATTTTTAACTAATGCCCACGTGTTTTGTATTATAGGTACATGGGTAGTATAATATCTGTCCACAACTCCACATTCAGCAGCGGTTGAAGTCACAATGATATAACCTCTAGAGCTTTTTAACATTTCTCTTGACATTTTCTGTTACAGAGTTACTGATTGTGAAGCACCATGCCTACAGAGGCAGAGCATATAGGCAAAAGTGCTCAAAGTCCTGAGTATTATGTAACACAAGAGACTTTAGATAATAGCTGTAACTAGCTGAGTTACAGAATATATTATATAAATAATCCCAATTACAAACTTTTAAACAGAGATGGGCTGTTGGGATTGGGGGGGGGGATATTTTTTGGTTGGTTGGTTTGCTTGTGGTTTGGTTTGTTTGGATTACATGGAATGTCTGAGGTATAACATACAACTCATCAGACAAACTTGTAAAAAAACCCCAAGTGCAGATTGCATTTGGTCCATAAAAGGTGTTTATTTCATATCAGATGTGATTAGAATACTGCCTCTTGTAAAGGTCTCCTAGACATGAAAGTAGTACTTTGTTCTCAAATCTGTGATGATTAGTTCTGTTGAAAAATTATCTGTCTAGCCAGAGTCTGCAGGGGATGAAAATGTATCATCTGTTGACATAAAGTAATCTTTCTGCTGCTGGAAACAATGATTTCTTATAATAAATTGTTTTGTTTTGAATCTCTCAGGACAGGAATTTGAACTAGTTAATAAACATATTTGGTTAATGTTTATTTAGGGAAAAGAATTAGAGAGAACATTTAAAATGCCTTGGTAATATTGGTGGGAAGGACCCTTCCACTCCTGTATTTTTTTCCTCCTGATCCATTTTTTAATCACCTGGTCTACAGTTCTACAGTTCTACAGTTTAGATTGGTGCCTGAGCCTGGCTTTCAGTATATGGAGTGTTTTGCCTCTCTTTGGTAGGACGATCATCACATATTTATAACTTTCAAAGTGTTTGTATCACCAGAAACCATGGTTTTATCCTTAGCTCACATGAAGTATAAACTCCATAATGCCATGAACATGGACCTAAATATGGGCTAAATGTGCCATGGCTACCAATATTTGTAGACTACATTGTATAGAGTCTTTCCTTTCCTGAAACCAGATGAAAAACACATTTCTATTTTCTCAGGGTTAGTATTCAATTGCTAAATATTGAAAATAACCCCTAGGAGAAGTGAATCATATTCTAAAGTACACCTCTCTCTCCATGCTCCACATAGCTAACTTAAGCATTTTCTCAGGGTACTCTTGATCATCACCTTAAAGTGGCAATTGTAAAAGTTTCTTCCTAAGTGTATCTGCTGAGCATTAGAATCAAGAACTAATTCCCATTTTTTTCCAAAGGAAATCAAATGCTTTTAAAAGTTTAGTCTGTGTTCTTTTGTTCATATTTGTGATACTTTCTTGGCTGCTTAGGTTATGGTCAATCTGTCAGAGTTGCAAAAAAAATAGATCTGCAGAAAAAAATATAAGCATATTACTGTTTTGTGGCCTCACTAATGTCAAGCCTAAAAATGGAAATATAACACAAAATTTATTTTCCTACACTATATGTTATCACTCAAAAATGATAATGTACAATCTGCTCTATTTAGCTGGTATGGCTAATATTTTTCCTCTAGAACTACATCTTACTTTTGTCTGTATATGACAATGGATAACAGTATTGTTAAGAATCCAGCACAGAGGTTTCCCAGAGGATTAATTGCACCCCTTTTTACTGTGTCTCTGGGTGCTTCCTGCTGTCTGTGGCATCCCAGATCCCTCATTCAGTACAACACACAGACTACTGTTTCTTTCCAGGTGAATTACAATACGTATGCCTCTGACAAGAATCCTCTGAGATTAGATGTTCTCCAGGGATTTTTTTTTCTACAGAATACTAGAAATGAACAACATTAATCTGTTCTGTAAAGTTCTTTGGAATTCATTTAAAAAAATAATTGATATAGAAGTTAATTTAGAAAAATATTTAGCTTGAAACTGTAAAGCTCGGGCAGTAGAGCTGATAGCATAGGGTTAAAATGTTTCTAAAAATCATGAGAATTGCATACAATAGATTCAGGGGGGTGGAAAGGAAGATTGGGTTTGGTAAGCCTGGGAAAGAGAACTAGGCCCTGGGAACANGAGCCTCTGAAGATCAAAGGTCTACCCAAACCTTAGCAAAATTAGGAGACCAATAGATGCAAAAGTGTCATTTGCAGCCATCAGACACAAGTTGTCAGGAATAAAAAGTCATAAGATAAGCAGTAATCAACTATTTTTGGCCATGACAGCTACATGTGGCTCCCAGTGTCTTGAAACAAAGTTTGACCTTGATTAATATCTGCTGTACCAGCACATCCTTACAGAAAAGTAGTTGCTATTTCATTCTAAAAATGTCATCAATAAATTTTAGTGTTCTTATGATATGTTCTTCAGGACCTGGAGGGATTCTTCTCAGCACAGGAATATGTGTAGGAAAAAGCAAACATCAGCTATGTATTGACATGTCTTAAGAGTTCAGATGTTTCTTATTTCTTTTTTTTTTTTTTCAAGGAGAATAAAAATATACGCAAAAGCCTCATTTTTTTATCTGCCATGTGTTCTAATTAGAGCAACTAAGGTATATCCACTTTATCCAGCCCAGTTGCTTCTGAATTCTCCTGAAAAAGGAACTTAGTCGTAATAATGAGGATGAAATCATACAACTTAAAAAGAAATGTGAGAGTTATCATCAAGCATTTCCTTGCTTAAGCTTACTTGTCCAAAAATATGTCTGAAAAATGCCCGTACTTTTAAAGAGATTCATTAATGTGGAAAAAGTCCACAAGGGAAGTAAATAACAACAACATCAGACAGTTTACAACAACATTGTGATTCAGTACAGTGCAGTACAACCCTGTAAAACATTCTGACATATATTAAAATGAAAAACATTCCACAGTAGTTTTTGAAAAAAAGCCATAGCAAAGCACAAAGAAGCATAAAAAATAAACATAGAATTACTTCCCAATATATTTTTGATCTTGGAGAGCAGAGGAAAGTTAATTAAGTTAAGTTAATTTTACTGTTTTTTGCTGTTAGATATAGCCAACATAACTTCAGTCATGTTCTGGCTTTGTGATGGAAATAAAAATTCCATTTTTATATCCCTGCCCATAGAAGGGCTTTGGATCTATATATGATTTTAAAGGTCCCTTCCAGCCCAAACCATTGTATAATTCAAAGACTTTTTTTTTTTTTCACTTTTATTCATATATAGAAAGGAAGTGTTTTAATTTCCTGACTTACTTTTTCTTTTTTTCTTTTTCTCATGTTCCGTATTACCATCTTATGGGATGAATTGACATTTCTAAAATTCATTATAGGTACCAGGCCATCCAGTCCATTGTACCACTCACTCTCTTCTTGCACAAATCTGTCCCAAAGTTAGAAGTAGGACAGGCATTTCAGTAAACAGTTTTTAAATCTCTCCATAACAACTGCTTTCCCCAGGGTATCCCTGCCATCACAAGTACAGAAAATTTTCAGTCTCTCATGAAGAAGAAAGTTAAATTAGTAAATAACACAGCATTTAAAGTACTGGGTTTAAATTGTAAATTGTAACACAAGGAAAGCCAGGTAAAATCTTGTTTGCTGAGAAAATAATTATCTAAATACACATTTAAGTGTACACTTTTAAGGATGTGCTATGGTCTCTCAGTAACTTTGATAAAGATACTGCATCTGAAGTAAATTTTAGCATGAGTTTTATTTGTTCGTATATGTTGAAGGTTAGAGAAGAAATATCTATATGAATCCTGAAATAGCAAAGATTTCACATGTATAAAAGCTTTGTCAAGTGCATTTCTAAGGTACCAGTGTCTGATTTAGCATCTTAAATAGACTTATAATAAAAATAAATAAGGTTCGTTTTCTCCTTTTCCTTCTTGTAGATAAAAAGAAGCAATATTTTTAGGGTCTTCTTTTACTATATATATTCAAAAATATATTTTGGGCAGAAAGATATCATAAGCTGCTTAACACTTGTATGATAAGTAAAGTCATATAATTTTAATTTTTGTCTGATCTGTGAAGGCAGTGAATAGCAAAGGCAGGTCAAAGGCAGCCAAGTATATCCTCTCATGTACTCCAGCAGCAACTAACAGCACAAGTGCTCAATTAATTTTAAGTGCCATTAAAGTGAAAAGCAAGAGAACACCCTGGGAACAATACATAAGCAGAAGTTAATTAGAAATGTAATCTTGAAAATATATATATATATATATATA
>VXBI01000544.1:220866-236469 GCA_013397375.1 Toxostoma redivivum
ACTTAAAGACACAAAAAAGACCCAACAGTAAGCCCTGCATTTAGATCAATAACATCTGCTACAAATGATAAAGCTAGTCTTTCACATTGAAACAAGTAGAGTAATTAGATTCTTTGGGGGAATATGAAGTTTTGTTTACCTGATCTTCGAGCTGTATATTTGGGAGACATTTTCGTGCGAACCCACTGTGTTTTCAGCAATATTGAAATAAAATAAGTTTGCCAGATCACTGAAATACCTTATATTCACTATGTTAAAATCAAAGATATTTTTCCTTTCCAGCACTGCAGTACCTGGCAATTACTGCATTGGGTATGTCAGGAATCTACTACAGAAGTGTGGTCAGTGGCCACAGCCAATTATCAAAATGATATTACTAGTGGGAGACATATTAAAAATTTAATAGAGGTCATGTTTTAAGGCTGAAGCTACATTTGGTGTTGTGATAGGGAGGGGATATAGGCCCTGGACCTTATGATCAGGTTGCATACAGGCTAGTGACCAGTGTTAAAGAACGTGAGGAAAAAAAATAGGGCTTCAAAGCTCCTATCTTTCTGCAATATGAATTGATAATAAAATTGAACATCACCTATTGAAAATGTAAATTATAGTGTAAGCTTCTTCCCTCTTTTTCTATATGGTTAGCTCCAGATTTCATCTATATTTAAACTGATTCTCAAAAGCTTATGAAACCATAGAAGAGACCATTTATGATTTTTAGGCGGAAGTACATGTTCTTACATATGCTCTCAAAATTAAAAATCCTCTAAAATGTGCAATTCAGCATCTAGAACCAAGTATGAAAGCTTATGTAATCATAAAATGTGTAAGGAAAAATCCAGATGGGTGGTTGCATTAGACATACACTACAAGATAATGGATAGATTTTCAATATTCGAGTCCAAAAGAAATTAATATGGCCAATAAAGTAGATCTTTATCTACTTTATCTTATGTCTATTCTTATTTTGTAGGCATAAGTTGCAAATATATTTTTTCTAATAAAATATTTGCTTCTCTTGTTATATAATTGTTTCTAATTTTCTTATCTTTTCACTCTTTATAGTTCAATTAAAACACTATTTAATTCCGTAAGTTTAATTAGGGTGGTGATGCACAGGTTTAGATAACAGAAAGTAAGATCTCTTACACTTATAGTCTTGTCAAATACTGCTGCAGAAGATTCCATGAACGCTTTCTGAAAACAGAAATGAAAATGTCAAAGTACTTTTTACAAGGTCACTGAACAAATTAGTGGACTCTGAAAGTTTTACTAGTACATTTTGAACCCTTACAGGATTTTGAAAGCAAATTCTGAAATTCTTAGGAGGAAGTCATAATACCTTGTTCCTTGAAAGGGTTTGTTTACTCTTTCACCTGGTGGCTGACACATGCTAGTGGGTTAACACTAAATGCAAACAAAGAACATATCTGGCTAGTCATGAATTACAATGCTATGTGGCATATCTGAATTTGACCAAACCTGCTATTGTCTCTTCAAGGATGATGTCACTTGACCTTTGTGGAGCTTCTCAATCAGTTGAGTGCACTTACAGTGCTGATAATCATATAAAGGAAATTTCTTTTGTAATGAAACTGACACTAAATGCACACATGTGATGCCTCAGCAAAAGGACCAATGACTGACTGTACAGGAGGAATTAATTCATCATACAACACCAAAAAGCTTCTTAAATTTTTCTTTTTGTTAAATGTGATAACAGTATATTACTTTAGTGAGAGTAGTTCTTTTTTCTCTGTATGTTTTATCTATAGGGTATAAAAGCAGATGAAATTCATCCCCAAGAAGGTCAAAGAGTCCAGCACATTTCACTAGTCCTTTAAAGACTGGTTCTAATATAGTGAAATATGTTTTAATGCCCTAATTTGCATCTTACATAAAAGAAGAAGATGAACTGTTATCAGGCTTTGCCTCAGTTATATACCCAACAAGCAATCAATTAGTAAGATAATAAGAAGGCAATGGAGTGGAATAAGGTGACGAGAGATAGGCATCTATTAAATTTTTTTAAGAGATCCTATAGAAATTAAAATGTGTAAATGGGCAATGGAACAGAAAAAAGGACATATAAATTATACTGGCTCAAAGTCAAGTAACAAGAAAAACAGCTGTTTTCACACCATGATCACACATGAGTTTCCTTTCAGACCTTAAAAGAACATCTGAATGATCTAAACTCATCAGTGTCCTAAAAATTCAGAACACAGAAAATGTAAGGGAAATTTCAAAAACTCTATCACTGTAATTACGCACAATTCTTGGCTTCAATTTATTATCTACATTTTTATCCATCCCTGGATCATACAAACTATGCAAAACTTTATGTTTCAGGAAATTGTAAGCACACCTCATAAAAACGGTTTTATTAGTAAAGAAATGGACAGAAAGTCCCTGTCAGTGACATAGCAAGATATACCGTTCAAAATAGCATATTCAAAATAGAATGCCATAACAGTACATATAATTGTCATTACCTCACAATATAGCAGTTATAATTTACCAGATGTATGGGAAAAGAAAAAAGATCATCTAATGATATAGCTTGCGTGAGTGTGATTTCCTTGTATTTTTTCATGTGTCATATTGTCCATTTATTTCATGTTAGCAGCTTTTTATTATTACTTTTAAGTTTAATTATTCAAACACTTTTGAAATTAATTATATAACTAAGCATAAAAGATCTAGGTAATAACATAAGCAATGCTTCATCAGTATTGTTGTGGGATTATTTTTCTATCATCTCTAACTGCTTTAGGGCTTTACCACACCCTCAAATGTTTTATGTTAGGTAATCTCTCTAAATGAACCATTTCTGGGGAAAAAAATTATTGACTATTTAAAAAGCTTGAACAAGATTACAGTGGTAAGAGATGTTAAAAATCTAACCAGGCAATTAAAACCAAACACCAAGACCTCTTTCAACTCATTCTTTGAAGAGTGCTAGTGTTTTCATGCTTTGAAACAGGTACTCTCTTTGAGTAGGTGCAATGATATGAATCAGTGTTGGCAGAATTACCTCCCATTAGAAAATGTTCATTATCTCTTTAGAAAGGTTGAAAAAAATGCAGAGTTTTCATTTTAGTTATTAAAAAGACTTTTACTTCAGTATTTTGGCAGGGAAAAAAAAAAGGTAAAAGTCTCAGAAACTTCCATTCTTATAGGTTAATGCATTTTAACAGATAATCACTTCAAAATATGATAAAAGTCCTGATAATCAAGTTCCAGCCTCACAGGATTTATTTTGCATATGGTCAGCGTCCTGGTACAACTCTCCATCGGATTCAGATAATGCTGGTCTGCAGAGTTTTGGGCTTTAGGAAAGTGAAAATCATCACTTTGGCATGCTGAGGGCTGCATTAGCCTCTGCTGGATTCCCAGCTTCAAAACTGAAAAGCTTTGAATTAATAGCCTGTACTTATGAGCAAGTTCTCAAAAGAGTTGAGACAGTGTTCGTTGATAAAATATACAATGGGAATGCTGAAAAGGTCACTGCTGGCATATTTGAGAAGACAAACAAACATGTCTGCATAATAGTAATCTTAACTACCTGCCCTTTTAGATAAATTTGTTCTAGCTAGGTGTTTTGTCATCTTTCTGAAACTAGGTTTTACTGGAAGAAAAACAGTAATTACCTAAATATTAATGTCTTTTACTGGGACATATATATAGTAGGCTGTGTTTGTCTCTGTTTAATAAATTTGTAAGCATTGCTAAGACGTCACTAAATGGGTATAATAGGAAAGTAAACAAACACAGGAAAGGTCAAGAGCCTGTGTATAGGAAAGAATCAAAAAGAAAAAAGAATCAGTATGAGTGGAATCTAAAAGAAATAAGAATTTCACTGTACTTAAAAAGCTCATCTATTTTTCTGTGAACACATTTGAAACAGGGATTGCATAACAAAATTCTAAATTTTTCTATCTTCTCCTAGTGAATTTTTTAACTTTATGATTGTTTTATGTTTTTAATACTTATATCTCCTCTTACGACTTCATTTTCTAAGCACTTTAGTGAAAATGCTCTGTGGCATTATGTCAAATGCATTGGGAATTCCCAAATATATGACATCAAGATAGCTGTATTTTCCATCAAAACTCTTAAATAATTGAAAAATTTAAAAATAATTTTTGACATGTCTCTAGGGTTATGTAAAAGTAGAATAAGTGAAAAGCATCTCAAGTAGGAATTTAAGTCAGTGCAGTGCATGGATGGGACAGAGCTAATTTTCTTTATATTAGTCCATGATGTGTTGTGTGACTATTTGTGACTAAACCAATATTGATAACATACCAATATTTCAGCTATTGCTGAACAGTGTTTGCACAGTAATGAGTCCTTCTCCATTTCTCACACTGCCCTCTCATGAGAAAGCAAGGGGTGAGCAAAAGGTTGTGAAAGACTGAGCTGAGCCAGTCAAACTGGAGGGTGTTCCATGCCATAACGTTACACTCAGCAATTTCAGCTGCAGGCAAACTTTTCGAAGTAGCCTTTGTATGCAGACTGGATGGGCATTAATCTGCTGGTACAGTGTGCTGAGTGATTGCTTCAATCATTTGTCTGGGAGCTATTTACCCCTTTTTTCTGCACTTATTAAATTGTCTTTATCTCAACCCGTGAATTTTTCCCATATTTGTCTTTTCAGACGTCTTCCCAATCCTGATAGGAAAATGGGAGCATTTGGATGGGTGCTTAGCTGCTGGTATGAGTCAACATACCACAACCAGAATTACTGCAACTGTCATAAATAGTCAAGGATGACTCTGATGTGGTGGCAGTGTCTTAAGTTCATCATATTTTTATGTAGTATCATTAGCCTATAAACATAAAAGAGGGTCTCACCAACACTAGAAATATTGATCAAGATCAATATTACACCATTTTCCTAATATGCTTCAAACAGGCCTGTTACTACTTCCTTTGCTGATCAATTTTTGCAAATGGCTCAATTCTGCTTCTTTCAACTCTCCAAAGGGTAGCTGAGAACTGTTCCATCTGTGTGTGCAGCTGTTGGACCTTCATCAGCAGATAATCAATGCTCTCCACTCTCAAAGTGCAGAAAGGCATCATCTTACCACACCTATCTCACCTGAAGGAGGAAAAAAAAAATCTTTAAATGAGTGGATATTTCTTCTCTACTGTGTCCTGTTCCAATACTCAAATTATAGCACAGTAAGATACGATATTAACATGGCTTCTGTTTAGTGTAGAAATTGATTCCAGTATAACTGATTCACTCCTTCCACAGACCCTAATTACTTTCTGGATACTAGAGACATAAGAAGTGGCTGAGGAAGCTAGATTTCTTGAGCCTGGAGGAGGTTCAGAGGAGACTCTATCACTCCCTATGACTGCGTGAAATGAGAGTGCCACCAGGTGGAGATCAGCCTCTTTCCCCAGACAACCCGTGGCAGGACAAGAGGACATAGTCTCAAGCTGTGCCAGGGTAAATTCAGTTTGGACAACAGGAAGAATTTCTTCACTGAAAATATATTCATTCAGGCATTGGAACAGGTTGCCCAGGGAGTTACCATCCCTGGAAGTGTTCTAGAAATATCTGGATGTCATATTTAGTGCTATGGTTCAGTTGATATCATAGTGTTTGGTCAAGGGTTGGAATTATTTTCCACCCCTAATAATTTTTTAAAAATTTAAAAGGACTGAAAAGACTGTCTCTCTAAAAACATAATCACAACCATTAAAAGTACCTAAGGAAACTCATTAATGAAGTTTCACTTTAGGTAATATATAAACAAATACATGCATACATATATATACACACATAATGGAGAACATATGTATCTAGAAAGGTTCATATGTGATATTATTTTTTCTGAAATGATTCTTTAAAGCAATGCCAATTTCAAAACCTGAAAACAAATGTCTCACCAGTTAAGGATTCTATTTGGATGAAATCAGGGTACACAGGTAATTCTGAAAAATCTGGTCAGGAATTTCTGAAAGTGAATGTAAGCTGGAAAATTTTTAAAAATTGCTAATATTTGAATATGAATTATGATGATAATTTTAAGATCATAAATTGCTTTAGCTAAATTTGTTTAATAAAACAGTTCAAGGAGCACATGCCAAAGATACATTCCTTTTTTGTACTATCATTTGTTCTGCTAACACTGTTTCGACTTCATGTATATATGACGTCTCATCTGAAATGAAAATTATTGTCTGTAGAAAGACACAGTACAACCCACAACACAGCTGAAATCAAGCAGTATTAAAAGTGTTGGGTAAATTGCTGCCTAATGTAAAAGTAAATAATGATTAGCCCATTTCCTTTCTTACACCTTGTGTATTTATTTCCTGTACTGAGCCATAAACTATCTGAGCACTAAGCCACCAGTATTGAACTGTTATGTATATTATATTTTATACATGTTCATACAAAGTATTACATTTTAATATATAAATGATTCTTATTCTGGAAAGAAAAGTGAATGGACTTGATGACTGATATCTGCAGGAAAAAAAGAAGACTGAAAACATATATGTTGGATGATGGTATGACTCAAGACAGATACTGCCTAATATTTTCTGGAATTTAGACAATACAGGTGAGAGTAAGAGTAGATGCATGAAAGATCAAGTATTATTGTTGCAGTGGACAGTAAATCTTTTGTTCCTCTATGGAGCACATACTCTGGATGATTGGTTCAGCTGAAGACCTTTACAGACTAACTTTAAGAGTGAAGGGTTCAAGAACCAGAGAGAAGTTGGAACAAAAGGGTCATGCAATTTCAGCTGCTACACAAAAATAAAGTTTATAGGCTTTTTGTCCCCATGTCCCTATGAAGTAACCTTACACAATAGGTTTCTGCAATTTTTCACCCTGAAGAATCACAAGAGAAAGAGGGAGGAGGGATATGCCTCAACCGACGCTCCAATAGGATGACAAAAGAAATGGGATCAATACGATAACAAGAAGATGAAAATTATACTGGTAGAAGTGGCTGAAACTGAGAATTAATTTTTAGATATTAATTTATAAGATTTCTAGTCACAGAAGGATACAAGATTTAAAAAAATAAATTAATTTGATCTAAGGGTTTGTCTTGCTCTGTGAGGAGATGGCTCATTATGGTCCCAGAAAGACAGGCACTTAGACTTGTAAGTTAACATTTAAAATGCTTCTCATTACTGTTAAAACTGTTAAGAGAATAGCACAGGTGATATTAATACCTTTAGATGCTAAGAGCCCTGATAACGTTAAGGAGACCCTGACCCATGTTCAGTGTGCTATGCAGACCCTATCCATAACAGCTTTTCTTTTTTTGATCAGAGCCATTTTTAAGACTTTCTTTACAAAGGAAGATCTCTATTCATAATTTCTACAGTTAAAGAGAAATATATTACGATAACTTTTTGCTGAAGTGTTTGATAAAGGGAAGGCCACACCAGTGGCATGATCCCAGAGGTATGGAGTGAGAGCTGCTTGCTGCAGTAATGTGGCTGGGATTATCTTGTAGCCATGGGATCTGTGCAGTACAACATAGCCTGACA
The DNA here is from genome assembly GCA_013397375.1 of Toxostoma redivivum. NCBI lineage: Eukaryota > Metazoa > Chordata > Aves > Passeriformes > Mimidae > Toxostoma > Toxostoma redivivum. Next base: position 228,400 of record VXBI01000544.1, read on the forward strand.
GCCACACTGGATCCATAGTCCCATGCAGCACAGCCCTGAACTGGGAATATTTGGGTTAAGTGTATAGTGTATCCCTAAATTCTCCATATGTAATTGTCTTCTGCTCATGATCATCACAGAAAACACTGTGTCTCTAAGTGATATGACTTCTAGATCAAAATTAAGTAGCTGAAAAGTTTTGGAAAACAATTCCTGACAGTGAAATTACCCACTTAATAGGTCAGGAAACCCAATTTTAAAAAATTCCTACATGTAGCTTTCAGCCTGAAAATGTTTCCCTTAAAAAATAATTTTAATTATTCAAATTAATTGTCTTCTTTTATGATTTTAATACTTTATGAGATTTAATTTTTTTTTTTAATTCTAACTTTCAATTTCATTGGAGTGTACTTTCCTCAAAACTAAGTTTTGTCTTCAGCAGACAAAGTTTGTTTTATCTTCAGTCGCTCTAAAATGTGATTAAGAACAACACTGTACCATAGCTGTTTTAGGAAAACGGCATTTTCTCTTTGTTGTACTGCTTGGGAATAAAACATTGAGAATGACAGCTCTAGAGCAAGATGCTCTGTATCCAATGTATTGATACAGCACAACCAGCAGCTACACAAGATTCCTAGGATTGCTGTATCCAATACTACTTCTGAAAAATCACTATTTTTAGGGACAAGAAAGAATTTGCATTTTCGTTTTTGTTTCTCTGTGCTGAGAATGCAAGCTTTTCCTTGTTGCATTTTTTGTTACATTGCTAGTTATGTGTGAAACAAGACCATTGGTTCAATTTTTGCATTCAAAGTACCAATTTCAATGTCTACAAATAATTTGGATTTGAAACACTATTGTAACTATTTCATACATCATGCAGTTGGACTGTAACCTAACTGTGGGAACTCAGGACATCCCTTTAGGAGTCCAGAGTTGCCGGGACCCCGGTCAGGGAGCTCTGAGACCCTGGAATGATGCCCAAAACATCTGTGGGTTTGACTATAGCCCTTGAAACAAATTACCAGCTTTATATGAGAACTTAAAAGTCACAGAAGTTTAAGTAGTGTTATCACAAAGTGAAAATATCGATTTTAGGATTTTTGGGAATGGGGATTTTAGAACACAAGATGGAGGAAAAAGCACGTGTTTGGTCCTTCTTTCTTCTTCATCTCCATTTTCTATTGTGGAGCTGGCACTTTTGGATTGGTTTAGAGTAGAATTTCACTGTCTAACATAGATGATAGTAATTGGAAAATAATTGTAAACATAATGTACATAGTTTGTGGTATAAAAAGATAACACCGCCCTGAAGGGGCAGAGAGTGTGCCATGGCTGCCCTGCAAGACAGACCTCAGCTGGGCTGAGAAAAATATTATAGATAAGAAAATAATGAACAGTCCTTGAGACTGAAACTGAAGAGCTCTGATATATTCCTCCTCAGGCACACGAACTGCCAGACTAAATCTTTCACACATCTTGGAGGAAAAAACCAAGACAGTTTCTGAGACCTAGCTCTATGAGCAAGTGAAGTGTTTACCAGCAAAGAATTTTCTTATTATAAGCTATATTAGTTAAACACCTTGGAAATGGTATTTTCATTTGAATATTCATTACATTTAATATTTGTGTCTCAATTTTAGTTATAGAACTACCAATTCTAATTAAATTTATAAAACATTATGACACCTACAATGATGATAATCTAAAAATTATGTTCTGCTTTAGCTTATGAGCCTGTAGTTTTACTAGGCATTCTCAAGGCAGTAAATGCAAAAATGTTATTAAAAATTTTATTTATATTAAGGTACAGGACATCTTTAATTCAAAATCCACGAAGAGTATCTTCAGGAGTAACAAAAAAATTTCTTTAAATCTCAGATTTGTTACTATGTGGGTGTTTACTTTTATCTTAACCTTACAGTTAAACTAATTAAGAAAATGCAGTAATGAATCAAAGCATAAAAAGGCAAGCATTGCTGTGTTAAATATTTTATGAGAGACCATTCAAGTATTAAAGTCCTTAAGAGAGTTAATTAAATGCTTAAAGGCCAGTGAAACATGCAGTCATACAAAGAGAAAAAAAAAAAAAAAGGAGGAAAATTATTTCAGTGTCATCTTATAAATAATTTGCAAGCTTCATAGTAGGTTTAAAATTGTGTGTGTTTTATTTTGTTTAATTTGTGTTGGTTTTTATGGTCATGTGTATTTAAAATAAATGGGTTAATACAGAAACCTGGTGCAAACTGTATACAGCTGGCCACAGAGATATATTTTTGATGCAGTTTCTACCAGTGTTATCCAGGGAAAGAAGTGTGAGTTTCTGAGTTCAGAAGTGGATATTGTCCTATAAAATTTGTTAAACTTAAAAAAGGCAATGACCATTCCCTAAAAAATGTTATTTCCATCAGGGACTGAAGCCAGCAGCCTTACTCTGCCTTGTTTCTCTAGACCGAGTTGGTGTGGCAAAGCCGGGGCAGTGAGGGCACTGCAGGGGTGGGCTCGGTGGGAAGCTGCCCAGAGCTGCTGCCATGTCTGATACAGCGAGCTCCAGGGAGCTGGCTCCAGGCCCCCCAGCTGGAACTGCCCTGCAGGGCTGGTAAAGACACGGCGAGGCAGACTGCACCCCAGCAGCCCATGCAGGCCCCCGGAGGAGCAGATATCCACAGTGGACCCATGTTGCAGCAGTCTGCTCCCGAAAATCTGCATCCCATGAGGAGACCCACTGGAGAAACTCATGAAGAAATACAGCCTATGAGATGGATCCACACTGAAGAAGCTTTTAGAGAACAGTCTTCCAAACTGTCTCCCTGGTGGGACCCCATGCCAGAGCAGGGGAAGAGCATGAGGAAGAAGGAGTGGCAGAGGCAAAATCTTATGAACAGGCCACAAATCCGATTTTCTATTCCCCTACACTGATCAAGAGGAGAAGATAGAAAAATAAGACTCAAGTTGAACCTGAGAAGATGAAAGGGTGGGAACAAGATTTTAGATTTGTCCTTATTTCTCATTATTCTATTCTCTTATGAATTTCTGAAGTGAGTCTGTTTTGTCCATGTTAGTAATTAGTGAGCAACTCTGCCCTGTCCCTATCTCAGAGCCTTTAATGGTATTTTGTCTCCCTGCTCCTGTTGATAAAGAGCAACAGAGAAGTTTGATGGGCACCTGGCATCCTGCCAAGGTCAGCCCACCACAGTCTCCTGATCTCTGTTTTTCTACCTGAAGGTTGTCTGCTGCCATATTTATGGTACTGCACTGGTGACCATCTACTTTCTGGCTATTTAAGACCCTGAAATATTCATTGCTCTGTTACAAAAGGAATGCTGTACACATACAGGAAGTAGAGTACAAATAGAAAATAAAGTTTAGTAGGCGTGGCAGACTTTCATCTTCAACCTAAAGCTGACTTTCCATAGATGAATTTTGACCATCAGAAATGCAGAGTGCTGTTTCTTCTCAGTTCTTGTTTTCCCCTATCTCTAACTGCATGGAAATGAGCAGAAGCAAAGTTAATTGCTACATCTTCAAAGGGACTGTAGCAAAAACAAAGATCCGTTGAGCATAGAACAGGAAAGAACAAGACATGTTTTGTAACAGTGTTATGATGTGGAGTTTAAACTACAGGCATTAAGAAAGACCAAAAATGCCTCAAAATGTCACAAAAGCTAATTATTTCTTTCATGAGCAATGAAAGTTCTTGCTAGTCCTGAGAAAATTTAACAACAGAAAGCTTAGGCAAATTTCACATGGAGGAATTGAAGGAAGAGTAACAGCATTAAAGATTCATTCAATAATATTATTTGTAGATATTAATTTAATATTTAGTTGGAATTTTACTTACTATGAATTAAAATATCTTTCAGCAGGTATGAGATGCTAAAACTTCATAAAAATCTACCTATTTAAATTGTTTCTTTGAATTTATCACCTATAATTTCAAAAGGATGGTTTCAAAACAAGAGAATATGAAATACTATACTTATATAATAAAGCAAGATTGATTCATAGAGATAAAAATCCATTAAAAATAACTGAAAAAAATACCCAGTAAATAGGGATGAGGACAAAGGTTATAAAAGGTATTTTAAGAAATACAGCCTACATACAATGTATGTGTTTGGAAATGCTAACTCAAATTTTTCTAGCATTTTTCAGTCTTCTGAATTCTTCAACATTACAGATCATGTTATTTTCAATGTGCACTAATACCGCTTTCAGAAACTTATGTTTCATTTTTACTTCTTTCAGCGAGTGTGTTAGAGAAGTAACAAAAGAAAGAAATTGTGATATTAAGAAATAAAGGGAAAGATTCAGAGACAAAAATTTCTTGTTTCAAAGGTATCCTTGATTTCATGATTTTGTATATATCTTTGCATTTTATGTTCAATTTTACAGAAAATGAAAAAGGAAAATTGGAAAGAATAATGAACATCCCCTAAAAATAATATAATTCAGTAATAATTAAATTACGGAAAAAAAATCTTGTTGCCTATGGCTAATAAACTATTATTTCAATGAGCTTGATCATGAAATTTCTTCATACCATTTTTTGGTCATACTATTGAAGAAAAGTTATACTCTACATTGAAGAAATAAAGTATGGGCAACGGGAATATGATGCAGAATCCTTTTTGTTATTTTCTAGTAGGAAAGAGATATATTTTTTAACAAAATAAACATTGTTTCATCAGTTCCAAGACAGAATCCACTTCATATTATATTTTAAGGCTTGCAAAAGATTACAACTAAGCAACAGATATATATTATCAGATTAATTTTCACACTAAGCTTTTCCTGTGTGACAGTTTACCATGTACTAATAAATGATATTATATGATTATAATCTTAGCAGTTGTGGAGCTACTAAGCTCATCTTCACAATAAATTTAGTATTTTAAAAAAGCATTCCTCAGTCCCAAAGTCTTATGTACATAAACAGCTTTTCCACCTTCCCAAAAGCAGTGGAAAAGAACACTCATAGCCTATATAGGTCGCCCTGAGGCATTTTTAAAGCAAATATTGGATGAGGCTTCTTTAGGTTTAAATTTATATGAAAATGCTAATTTGCATTCAGAAAATCAACAAAGAAGGAGCCAGTGACTTGAAATTTCTGAAGGGACAATTTTTTCCACGCAAAAAAAAATCACAACGAAGTAACTTTCAATATCTGTGGTAAAAATTACTTTGACAAGTTTAAAAGTTCAGACGGTAGCATGAGTATCCTTTTGTAAAAGTAGGTTGATCACAGTTTGAGACTGTGGAATGACGTCATTTACACAGAGTGCCTATAGTGAGGAACTTACAATATTCTCTGGAACACCATCAGTTGTGTGAAAAGCCACAAACCCCACTCATTTCAGTAAGTTCCAGGAGATTCAGACCTCCCTGATTTCTACAAGATAAACTAATCTCATGTACAAGTTAACAACACTGAAACAGTTTTATCACAAGAAGTTGTTCCAAGAATGGAAAAGTAGTAGATGCACAATGACTGCCTAATTACACCTCATGGGAGGTGCTTTTGTGCTCAGCCCAGTATTTTTCAATTTAAAGATCAACAGTCACCAAAAAGAACTGAAGGGTGTGGCAGATCTGATCTACCCTTCATCCATGCATTTCTTCCCATTGCCCAGGGATGCCTGGCATCAGAACAGAGAGTGTGAAGAGGCCATTAATATATCATAGAATATTTTGAAGTGTTACTTTATTGAGGTATACTTTATGCAGTGAAAAAAACTGCCCTTACACAGCATTATTTCAATGTTTTTCTTAGGAAGAATAAATTCTGCACTGTGCTTGGGTCTTGTAAAAGAGCATTCAAAATGAGTTACAGGACATAACATTCTTAATCCTCTTGAAATGAGGGAAAAAGTGTTTCCCAATATGTCTGTCCCAAACTGAGTGTAACGAACAGGAACTTTCAAAAGGAAGGTGTATTGAAACTTAGACACCTAAACATGTGAATGCAAAACATATAAATAATATTAAGCATTAGTACCAAAGAGCAGAAGTTTAATTACATTGCAAATACTGGAAATGGAAACTGAAAAAATTGAAGATACAAGGATGTATTTTTAATTTGGAGGCACTGTGTACATCTCAGCATACAAGCTATAAATTTAATGATCATCTACAATTTGTAATACAATGCAGAATATTTTGTTTAATTAATATTAGTATATACATAATAAATTAATCTGTTGACTTGAACCAGTCAAAAAAGCCTGATCTAAATTTCAAGGAAAGAATGGGAAATAAATCAGAAACAGCATTTGAGTTCATAAACTGTATCAAGTCTACACCTACAGAGAGGTTCTCATTCCAGTTATATCCCAGAAGGGTAGATAAAGTGAAAACCTACCTAATTTTCTATTTAAGGGCAAATCTTTCTTAACTTACAGCTAGCCATTTGCCAGTATCTGAATAAAAAGAAAGTCTTAAGGATATACCAGGGTTTATTTAATTGACTCATTTTAACAAATATTCAGGAAGGCCTAATTTTTCTCCCTTAGCATTGCTACCCTTTTTAGTTACCCCATGGCCCGATGTTTATTATGTTTAATCTCCATCTCATGTGCTTTTCTAGACCCACATCTTTTTGTTTCTTCAACCTTCTAGGTACTCCATACATAATGATTCTGCCTTTTCCTTAGTTCTTCTTTCAACATCACTAATTCTCTTATACTATGCTGTAAGATGATAATGATCCTCTATAGCAAAAGTTCAGGGCAATAATTGAAAGACTATTTCAGCTACTTCCAAAATAAAGATATTTGCTTTCATCTGCAAAGTCTGCACAAAATTGCCAGCCATTATGAGACATAGTAACCATTTTGAGTATGGATGGAGAGAAAACTATCCTAAGATTAAGGCTGTAGTGAAATCACAGCACATCAAAGATAACCTGAAATGAGGACTACAAAAAGAAAAGCCTTTCCTGTTGTGGTGGGACACTTCCAGGCAGAAACCTCTGGAATGTTAAGAGTTTTTCTGACATCTATGCAAAATGGAAATAATATCCTGACTGTGATCACTTTGCATATGTTTGTAGTACACCATAGAGAAAATGCATAATAGGATCACATGGGCATGATGTAAATAATTTTTAGAAGTCAGAAGAACAACTATACCTGAAACCATAAAAAAAAGGTATCCTTACTGTGAAATATTTCTGATGGCAATGCTGACCATAGAAATTAATAAAACTTCAAGGCAAGGCCATTTTATGGGCAAGGTTATTCAAATATCTTGTGTTGTGAAGAAAAGTTCACTTTTTGACCTGTGTAGACTTTTCAAAAACTGCCACGCATGCAGCTTTTTATCTAACTATTAGAATTATCTAGAGAATAATCTACAATATTGAAACCAGTATGGAAGATCTTAAATTACAGCTAATTTAAGAGGGGTTTGTGGGTATATGTTTGTGTGTTTTCTTTTGAAGATACAGCTTACATAAATTATGGAGTCAAATATATATACATTTAAACCAGGATGAATCCTCAAGTTCAAGCTGTGTGACAACATGATTTTTTAATATAGTCTTGAAAAATTCAGGGGCTTTACAACCTAAAATTTCTGGTGTAAAATATATAATTGCTCATCTTACTGCTAAATACATCCTTCACTTTTCTGAGTTGCTAGTCTTTGCACAAACATACTAAAATTTCTAAGCCTTCTGAACTTATGAGGAAGAAACTGAATTTTAGATTTGTGTTTACTTAGAGATACAACTTATATTAACATGTGATGACCAAAGGTGACCAGTGGGAAAGCAATAAAGCCTTCTTAGTGTGAAAATGTGAATTTTACTTTCTTTTTTCTAATTTAAATATGTGTCAATGTGCATACCCTGTGTTCACGTGCTCTACCTAAGTATTAGTAAAGAGAACGCTTTGACAGCTTTTGAAATAAGAGACATTGCCTATAAAATGTCTAGTCAAACATCTGTAGTGTAATTTTAATTGATAATTATGTAGAGCTTTGGAATTTTTTCCAGCTAAAAACCTACATGCACAAAAGAGTCTTAGAACAAAACTCTTCAGAAGACTCTAAAAAATGTGCCTATTTTAAACCACACTTTCCTAATGCACA
>VXBI01000545.1:0-103958 GCA_013397375.1 Toxostoma redivivum
TCCTTCTCTAAAGTTTTTTTTCCACACTTAAAGGCCTCAGTGAAAAAACACATTCTTAAAAAAAGGGTGGAGGGAAAGCCTGGAAGCATAAAGAGTGGTATAACAGGATGTGAGATCAGGTTAGCTGCTCTAGAAGTAGGAGGGAGAGGTTGGAAGTGAACAAGGAATAGGAGAAGCTGAAGTGGAGGTCTTGGAGTGAGAGAGATGCAGTCACAGGTAGGAAAAAAAGGGACTTCTCTTGGTCAATGGTAGGGAGCAGGTGAAACCACAGCAGACAGGTTTCAAGTATTAAGAAATTAAGATTGTGGCAATTAGTGCCAATATCTATTATTTTCATTAAATACATCTGTAATAAACCTGAGAAAACAAGTGGAGGGGCCAGTGATTTTAATAGAATCTCCAACTTTTGGGGATAAACCTCAGTCCTTTTCACTGGTTTAACTGGAAAAGGACTAACAGCTGGTCCTGACTCCAGACCAGTTCTACCATCATCCTGCTCTGGATGCCCACTCCTGATTGAAAATGCTGCCCTGTCCTGCAACTTTTATTGCCCAAGTGAGTCCCACAGAAAGGAGTCCTGACTGTCACCTCTGAGACTGCCCAGCAATGTGAACCAAAGGGGGTAGGTGGAGAAATTTGGGAGATTTTCTTCCAAAGAGCATTTATATTCCTAGAGAGAGTGCTCTGGCAGGCACATTCAGTGTGGTACATATGATAAGGTAGGCTGGACTTGTCCTGCATTTCACAGTGACACCAAGGCCATTTTTCAGTTGCTAGCAGAGAGTGCCCCACAAGTCCTTGGTAGATGTCACTTAATTGGGCAGTTTGGGTCCTGAAATCGCTACAACTATTTTTGTGTCTTATTTACCACTTGTAATGACCTTAAAGATGGAGCTAGAACTAGAGCACAGTTTGAGACACTGCCCCACTGCTGGCTATAAAACTTTTGCTCATACCAGAACACAAAAGTATTTTCACCTTGTAAACTGGTAAGTTCTTTATAGATACACACCAATTGAGAGACACAAAATTAAATTCATATTAAACTAGCAAAGATGATCAATTTTTACTGAGTTGACAGACCACAGAAAAGTGGTCTTCCAAGAAAAGTTGGATAAATCACAGAGCTTTCTTAAGGAGACTTTTCTCCTTGTCTTCAGAAAGTCCTTAACGTGACATCTGTCCCTGCACTGTCACCTCCTTTAAAACTAACAAATGCATGACAGATAGTACAAGATTTATAAATTAAAGAAACCCACCCCTTTTAAGTAATATTCTTTAAATCTCAGTTTCTGACAGTCCTCCTATTTGCTCAGTAACTGTAATAGGCGTATTTTTCAGAAAATAGTGAATAAAAACTGACAAGCTATCGGGGGAATCTGAATGCATAATTGATAGGGGCATAAATTAATATGATTAGGCCTTTATTGGGTGCCACTGCTGCCAAACCTACAAAAGGGGCATGGAATAAAACATGGCTATGTTCTCAGGGCTGATAGACATCAATATGTAATGCATATTATCTCAAACCTTCTCATGTAGTCTGCTTATGACAGCACTCAACCTAATTGAAATTTTTATCCTTCTGTTGCATACAGACAGTTTTGACTAGCTGCTTCCAGGGAAAAGAGAAATCCAAATGACCCAAACCAAGATTTCTCTGTAGAGGTATATACCCTTCTTGCAAATCACTTTAAAATGGCTTTTTGCTTTCTGGGTTTATAAAGCCATCTTCAGAAAGCTGCATGAAAGACAACTCAGGATTTGGTTTGCCTCTCCCCCTTTTAACTAAGCTTAACACTGCATTTCCCTTAAAGAAAGAAAAGAATCAAAAGATTTCTTCGTAAAAATCAATATATTATATGCCCACATCCACTGAGGCCACATTTTGTTTCAGTTCTTCACACTGCACACATACACCTTAGGAAACAATCACTTTCCTGTTTATTAAAGAGTTTTAAACTCTACCTCCAGGTCTGTGAGGAAAAAGCTAAAAATTAGGAGTAATTTTTTGAACCGACATCCCCAGCCCCTCAAAAAATATTGGTCAGGTGATACAGTTCAATTAAGAGAATTTGAAATTAAATTTCAAGTTTTTCTTTACTTTTTCAGCTCTCTTTATGAATTCACACTGTGAACTGAAAAGCCATGGCAAAACAGTGCTAGCTATCAGTTCTAAAATATTTCAACCATTTTTCTGTAAATGAAAATGTAATCAGCGTTCACTTTTCATGAAGGATTTATTCTCTGACAAGTCAAAGTTGACTACAATGTTTCACATTTATTGTTTATCTCTTCATGGAAAAGTTCTCTGAGTGTTCCTGAGAATTTGTGCTACTGTTATTAAATATTTTTATTACAATAGTCCTGGATATTTTACAAATAAGATAAAGAATCAGTTTCTGTTCTGTTGTTTACAGGCTAGAATGGGATTACTCCTGAAGTAGTACACATTTAACCTGTAAAGATAAAAATAAAACTGAGAGGGACAGAAATGGGTCCAAAAACTTATTTTGGCTTTACTGAAACTAACTTCCTAAGACACGGGAAATAAATCTAGTCTTTCTTTATGAAATATGTTTAAAAGCCCATGCATTTACATTGATAAATAAAAATCATGTTATTGGTTATTTTCATACCATGACATGCAGACAAAGGCAACAAGCTAAAAAATCACTTTTCTTTTTTTATTAATGGACAATCTTTTACTCTTCTACCTCATCACTCCATTATCACAAGCAGTAGGGCATCCATAAATATAAAGAGGCCATGCATTTTGTAGCTTGAAGAATGACAGGTTGTGTTCTGAATGATCCACTTTGCTGCAGCTGTTACTTCAAATAATTTATTTATTTCAGAGGCTATAGAGAAATCCCACTTTCATTTTACATCTGCTTTTGCTAGTTGCAAGTTCAAGATGGGAAACAGACTTGCTATGATTTCCTTTTCATTTATGTATGGCAGAGAGGTCAGGGCAGTTGATGGACAACAGGAGCTCACGAATTTTCCCTCAAGCGCCCTGAAGAAATTCTAGACTTGATTTTACCCTAATGTGAATTTGTCCTACAAATAAGTTTTAATGAAACAGTGTTGGGAGTCTACTGCTGCATGGCTTCAGAGCTGTTTGTTCCTGCTGTGGGGCTCTGTTGAAAAGGGATCTCCCCTCTCCTTTTCCAGAAACAAGGTTGATAACCCTATCACTAGAACATACATTGTGCATTTTCTGTAGCTTTGTGTGGATTGTCAGGGGCACAGGGGTGACATGAGGGTCTGGGGATTTAAAGGCTGGCTGCTAAAATAATGGGTTACAAATATAGCTTTAAGGTAAAAAATTCTATTCCTAATCCAACCATAAGGTACATTTAGACACCCCTCTTCACAATGCAGCTTCAAAACTGGAAGCCTCAATCCAAGTCCATGAACAAAATTAGCACTGGCAAATGAGAGAAATATGAAGGTTTGCCAGTAGCCTGTGGATCACAGAGGTAGGAACCTGCACTTGGGTGCTGCCCTAGGTTTGTATGCAGGTTTGGTTATAGAATTTACAGGATCAAGATGTTGCCAACCAGATATCCAAATGACCTCTCTTAGACACCTGTGAACCATCCAGGACTCCTAAAGAAAAGTGATGGTGTGGGGCTTGGTGCTTGCTTTGCATAGAACAGTGCAGACTTTGAAATTCTTACACTGTTCTAGAAATCTGTAAAGAACAACTGAAGGTTTTTCAATGGGGAAAATTAACGTTTAATCGTGAGAAAACCAGCACAGGTCATAGCATATTTTTGGTGACTCTCTGCAGGCCAGGCTTTTTTGGCTGTCCTATGTACTTTAGTATTTACGTGGCCAAACCAAGTGTGAGATGGAGGGTGTAGTAGACAGACCAAGCTTGTGCAGACATGGCATACACTTGGACCCACTGCCTCACATGGGCTTGATGATCCATAACATATATCCAGGTTATTACAATGGCCTTGAAACCAGTCAATGAACACATGCCCAAGAATCATATTAAATATGGGACAGAAGAAGAGAGAAGCAAGTATCATTTTATGGGTATGAAAGCACAGGACCACACAGAAAATAAAAAACATCTGCTGTGCTATTATAATGAATCACAGATATTAATTAGCTCACAGAACCTTGTACAGCAGGGGTGGGCTGCTATCCCTTCATGCAGAAGGGAGAACTAAGACTCAGGAAATAAGAGAGACATTTCCAGAGAGGTGAATGACACCTGAGGCCTCCAAACTTCTTTGTAGTTTTGAGGTCTGTTCCTCCCCCACAAAGTATTTTGCCTGAGGTCAAAAAAACGGGCTTCTAAACAGAGGCTGTAGAAGTTCCAGTCCTAAACCTCCACTGAACCATCTTGCAGGATTACTGGCAGAAATCTTACTGTGCTTACTACAAACCAGTGAAAGCCCAAATTTGCCAAATAAATATGGCTCTTGAAGGGGCTAGAACTTGCCTGAAATTAGCAAAATAAAACATATATAAGGTTTTAATATCGCCTCCCCTCACTGCAAAGCCATTTGAGGAATTTTATCATTGTGACATTTTCAAATGATCAAATTGAAACACTTTACATGTTAGTAAAATGCATTGTACCAACCACGTTTTAACCAAGATCATTTATCACCGCTGGAAAGTTGCTGAGTAAATCCTTTTGACTTTGTGTTATCCCATTCATCCTTGTTTCAAATAATGTAATTCTAACATTGTATTGATATTCTTTTAGATTTCCCTCCCTTATTTTCAATTTAAAAACTAGTTTCTAAATACATTTGATGCAACTAAGTTTTATATTTGTCTCCTTATGGAAGTATGCAGAAGATGTGCTCAGCTATATTGATCTCTGAGGAAATGTGGATGAGATAGATAATGTGAAACCTTTTTGTCATTACTACCAGTTATATAGGTTCTGGAAACTTTCTGTGTTTGGCTGAATAGATAAGTGGATGCACTCACATTTATTTGATTGGAAAAGTATGGGGACTAAACTGTGTCTCCCCAGTTTCTGTATGGAATTGATCTTTTGTGTATTAACACTTTTCTATTCCAGCAAAGGAATTGCTGATTAGGAGAGCAGAAGCCCCCCTTTCTTTCTGCTGTAGTCTTTACAGACAGATTTAAAGAAAAGGGAAGGAAAATAAGTTAAAGAAGGGATGACAAAAAGGCACAGTGCAAAGTGCAAAACATTTCCACCTCTAACCTTCAGAAAATGAAGGAGAAAGACATTTCTCTCCTGACTGTATTAGCTCCTTGCATCCCTCACATCTGTGACAGACCTATCCTTACTCCCCCTAGTCTGGAGTAGCTGCAGGTGGCAAGTACTTGCTAGGTTCTGGCTCAGTTGCAGGAGCCAAGGCTGGTACTTGGCTTTACCCTGATAGCTGGGGTACCAGCTGGAGGGTTATCAATGTTTACATGCAAGCCCCATGACTTGATGTTCAGGAGTTTGTCTGAAAGGTGAGTGAGTATAAACTGAATCACATAATAAGCTGAATTGGAGAGGACCCACAAGGATCAAAGTCCAACTTCTGGCCCTGTACAGGACACCCCAAGAGCCACACCATGTGCATGAGAGCATTGTCCCAACACTTTGGTGCTGTGACCACTTCCCCAAGGAGCCTGTTCCCGTGCTCAGCCACTCTCTGGGTGATAAGTCTTTTTCTGATATCTAACCTATGAGGTACTTTCTACTGGAAAACTCTCAAGTAATTGATTCCTCCCCCCACCCTTATTCCAATTCCTCTGATTGTTCAACATGCCTCAACACATCCCCCACCTTTCTCTGAGTTCCCAGATTATGTTCCGTACCTGCTCTACAGCAGACACCAAGACGCACACAAATTGTTGCAAACAAGTCCAGGCCATGAAATCTTAATTCTGGATCCAGACTAAACTTTCTTTTGTGATAAAGAGATCTTTCAGTCCTCTTGCATCCCTTACTCCCTCCCCCATATAGGTTACTGCCTTCTTATCTGAACTGATTTAACCCTTTGCTCTGTGGAAACAACAATTAACCAAATTAAAAGGCATTTTTTGGAAAATGTATCTTTTTCTTGACCTGGTTTACAATGTGAGCCCAAATCCCAGTTGGAGAGTGAGACAGAGAGGTTTTTTGGCAAAGGGGAAAGCAGTTTGGAACAGGGATAATTTAAACTGTCACTGCTGTTATAGTGAAGATAATTCATAATACAGGTTTAGGTGCTGGCACCCAGAGTGCAGAGGTGAGTATCAAAAAGACTCTGGTGCTGTTTTCTCAATCTGATGGGTCTCAGGACCAGGACTAACCAGGATCAGATGGTCAGAGACAGCCTTCCTGTAGAGAGCAGGCAAAAACAAAGCCTCTCACACACTGTCCACAGTCCTGAGACCCATCATTACTGGGCATAGCCCACCCTCACAGCTCATGTGAATGTGCTGATATGGACCTGACATGCTGGGCTTTGGCTTGGTGCCCCTTCAGCCAGAATCCTCTCCTCTGCACCCCAACATGCATTTTCTGACTCCTCTTTTTTTTCTGAGATCTACAAACCAGCAAACCACCATCAAATAGTTTATCATGTCTGTTTTTACGTCAGCCTGGCCTGTTTATTAAAATACAAATGCATTAGGCTTACATCCATATGGTCAATCTCCTCTCTGAGTTGGTTGCTGCCCTGCAATACAATTCCTGATAACAATGGTGATTGGCATAAAGCTCATCTAATCACAATAAATCCTGTGCACACTGAGGTCTCTGCCCTTGGTGACCCTCTCACGCATTTCAGCTTTTCATGGAAGTTTCGACTAGCACTTTTTAAATCCAGTCTTATAAAAATTAAACAAATCTCTGCCATGATTGTTACAACTGACAAATAGAAGCACATGAGGTCTCAGGCAAAGCTAAAAGTGACCAACTTGTGCAAACTGGCAAAGTGGTGCATTGTGGGCAAGAGACACAGCTCAAAAAACCTGGAATGGAGCAATTTTCTTTAATTAGCTATACCATTTTATCTTGTCCAAGATTCTGGCCTGTTTCTTAAAAAAAAAATATAATGTTTTGGATGTGTCAAAAAAATTGGGTGTATAAATTACAGCTGCCCCTGTGACACTTTAACTTGAACGACCAGTACTTATTCAGTCAACTAGAATAGGTCTCACTGTCCTTGGCAGGATTACAGGGGTAATAATTTCTAACATGGATGAGCAGCTCTTGAACAATTTCTCCAATGAATTAAGCATGAACAGACTTTCCTTCAACATCAGGTGAGCATGTCTTCTCCTCACATTTATTTTTCTTCAGCACTCAAATTTATTGTGGCCATTACATGGGGAGAAAACTTCCCTTCCTATAAATGTTTTTCTTCTCCTCTCTTCCTTTTATGGGAACACTACAAACTGATGGAGTGATTTTGTTTCAAATGTCTGCCTTGTTTCATTTATTTATATAATCAAAGACAGTGTTCACTCTTGTTATATAACTAAGGCTTCTTCATTGCTTGCAAAGGAACTTGTGAGCAAAGATAAAGACATGCTATGATAGATACTTTGTTAAAGACTTTTAGCTTCTTACTGACAAAGAAACCTAATTTGTTTTAAGGGAGTTTATAGTATTACAAAATTTACAAGTTTAGATTAAAAAAGGTAGTAAAATACTGTTGACTTATTCTGCCTTTATAAAAAGTTTTGGGGGCCTTGACATATCATCTACTCACAGCTGCACACAAAGAACTTCAAATAGATGAAATAAGAATATGACTATCTTCTACATAAGAATGATTGATAGAACAACATGACTGGTACATAGATGCCTTATATCTCAAATTCTGTATCTTAGGGCCTGCATTTGCAGAAAGACAATTGCTATCATAAAGGGATCAAAAAGAATATTCAAACATTTCAATAGCAAGGGCTTAATTCTTTAATTAATTATCAATCCATTGCCAAAGCAGAGGATGCTTTTTCTTTTGTCCCTCACCCTGCCCCTTCTTTTTTCCACCCTTTGACCTGCATTTTCTAAAGTGTTTATTGATTTATTGGAATGTATTCTCCCATGTTCATAAAATTTCCTTAGGCAATGTAGTGGTTGCTTTTATATAAGAGCTGTAAGTATTGGTAACTGGCAATCTAACTCTGAAGATGCAAGTAAGTTCCCTGTATAGCATCCAAACCTACTGAAGGCTTACAGAAAACAGAGCAAGTGTGTGCCGGCAACTGAAAATAAAATTCTTACACATCTTGGATAAAATTGCATAGCTGTAATTTTATTTTTGTTGCCTTTCTAACAGAAAAATGCACTCTGAGCTTAATCGTGTGGCTTTTCTAAATTTCAGAAATAAGGTCCAGCATTAAAAGACATTTGGAAAGACTTTGCAAGTCTACATGAAGCAGTATATTGAAAGAAGATGCCTTTATTTGCTTGGCCAAATTCTCCTTTTAATTATTTGAGATTCCAAACTGCCTTGTCCTTTAAACAGTATTCCTTAAAGTATGTCTTCTCAGCTCAAGTGTCAGATCAATTAATTTTTTTTCTCTTTGTTTGCTCTAGAGGAGACTTCTTTTATTACAAGAAAAGTAAAAAATGTACATATGTGATAGTACCTTTAATTATTGAAGGTTTTTGACACGGGCGATGACAATGCTTCCCACAAAGTCAGCTTTGAGCATAGCCAGGGACAAGGCTGTGAAGGTCAGTATTCAGATTAACATGCTCACTGTAAAAACACATGACAGAATATTCTACTAATCCAAGGGAGAACCTATGGACTGATTGGAAGAGGGAAAAACTTAGATCCAGAGTAATTAGAAGCCTCTGACACCAGGCAACTAAACAGGCTTTCTTGTGGAACAGAAACTTAGAATTGATGTCCTTGCCTGCTTCAACTAATCTAAAGTGATTTTAATTCTAAGATTTTTTTTCCCAAAGTTCCTTCTGAGACAGTTGCCTGGCAAAATTTGGATAGATGGAACTATATATATACAGTATCTCCCTTAATACTAAAGATATTACACACTGATTCCTGTCCCCTCTCAGGGTATAATTCAGGGAACCTTCATGGAAATCAGCTAGTAAAAGGCCCAAGAGTTTTCAGTGTGCGATGGAATTAATTTTTGGCTGGCAGACTCTTATAAAAACTGATTTTTGGATCTCTTTGATGACAAGTAAGCCCTCACACATGAGACAGCAGATGGGGAATTGTGCAGTGTTTTGCACCACAGAAAAATTGTGCCTTGGTAGTATCACCACCATGTACACATTCAAGGCTGATGAGGAGGATGGGTAAAAATAAGCACGACACTTTCCTAGGACAGCTGACAATACATTTAAGGGAAAATAAGCTTCAGAGAAGAAATTAAATATTCTGAGAGAATAAAATTACTTTCCCTCCAGAACCCCACAAAAATCATTTGCATGGGAAAAGCTTGAAAAAAAAAATCATAGCTGATAAAAAAAGAGAAGTCAGCTGATGTTCTGTGAAACAGGATCTGGAAACAACTTACTGAAATACAGAGAAGGCTTTTGAGCAGATCCTTACTGATTTTTGTTCCCTGCCCTTTGATAAGGCCTCATGAAAGGAATGATCACTATCCTGGAGAAGATACAGTCATGCAAATGTTTCCCTTCAACACAAACTGCAAACTTCAAGTTGTACTAAATAAATAAATGAAACTCATTAACATCAGGACAAAATTAAACAGGACATAGATTTTTTTTTTTTTTTTTAAACAAACAATTCAACAGAAAAACACCAGATGCCCTGTATCTTGGTCCCTGGTCATACAGCTAGTTGGATAGGTGGCTTACAATGAAGTGCTACAGGGTGAAGCTTCAGCTGTTTTGCACATCTAGGTTACTCAGAGTGATTTAGTCCTCTGTAGCCAAAAGGCAGAGCATAAGGAAGAAATGGCACTGGCAGAGGGGAAAAAAAAAAATCTGTCCTTAAGCAGTAATAATTGGATTTGGGTCTCTCTCCAGCACAAATTAGCATTTATGGCATCTGGCCCAAGGACCAGATGCTGTAGGACTTCAGAGGTGTTTGGAAGCACCCAGTTAATGGCAGCAAGCTGCTGTTAAGGGAAGAACAGGAGACAGGCCTGTGAGAAGGTCAGTGCTTTCACCAAGCTCCACCTCAGAGTGTGATGGTCTGGAGGGACCTAACCATTGCTCAAAGTGGATAGAGATAGTTTTTTATCTGGAGGGCTCAGGGGAAAAAAAAAAAAAGGCATCTTCTTCTCTAAATGTTTTCATTTATATAAAGGAAAGCAATTTGACACTCTCTATGTGTGGTTGAATCAATCCCTCAAAGAAGTGGAAGGTTATACTACCTCCCACATTGAATTAGCCCCTTTGAAAAGGTCATTCACCTTTCAAACCACCCTGCCATTTCTGGAAATTATAAATTTCCCTTCAGCTCTGTGCCAGCTTGGCAGACTAATTCTGGTATGCAGCTAACCAAGAGAATCCAAAATGCCTAGAACAGTTTTTTCTGTGTCATTGGAGTCATTGTTTATATAACATTCTGTAAAATTTGGACATCAACGTTACAGCAAATCAACACAAAGATCCAACAACAGACCAGAAGAGTCTAGAACATGTGAGAAAATGAAAGGAGAACTGTAAAGGAGCAAAGAAATATAGAGCCTAATAAATCATAAGCAATGAAGGTAAGCCAATGAGATTTAGCAATAATTAGTTTCTCTGTGACACTTTTTATTTTGCCTGCTAGATAGAAGACGTACACAAAGTCTCATTTCAATTCTAGCTTCCCTTCACTTTTGGATCTGCGGATTCATTTGAACCAGTCTGTCACTGTGACACTAAATAATACTATTCTGGAAATTCCCCAGCAAAATCTTGTCTGTTTCGAGCTGGAAACTGAGATGCTGATGCTATCAGAAGTGTTTATGGTGACCTATAAACTGTATGGCTGACATTTTACCTAGAAAAATTTTAAAGCTCCCAAATGGCTGACTAGGGATTGAACATCCCTTTTCTCCCCCCTTCAGCTCCTTTGCCTGTAGTTTTGCTGTATCAGAGCTGCCCACAGCTAGGAGTATTTTCTGGAATGTGCAAGACCCAGCTGAGGTGCCTCTGTTGAACTGTTTGAAAGCCATAACCAGCAAACTATTAGCCCAGCTGATCTCTCATGTACGTGCAACTCTTCCTTGTAACAAATATTCCAACAAACAAATACTCAACTAGGAGACACATTTTCAACAGTGTTCTAAGAAACATCTCTATGCACACATATCTAGATTCTGTGATGTATTTATGCAACAGGACAGCTCCAAAGATGGAAGGGAGAGAAGCTCCAGCACAGCCATCAGCAGCTGTTGCACCACCAGACACATGAGAACCGGGATGTCCTCCTCTCTGTTTTTCCTCATCTCAATTCATGACAAGAGCCATGCAAAAGAATGATGAAACACAGGATCAGTAAGAAAAAAAGACAGAAGATGAAGTAATCCTGTTGGACCTAGATGGAACCTGAAGCCACTGGGCAGCCAAAATCTGTCTGCTGAGGTAGAAGGGAGGAGTGGGATAATGGAAAGTAGTCAGTCTCCTTCAGCTCGGAGTCTGAGTCTTTGTGTTCATGGGAATGGGGCCTTTAGCAGTTTTTCAATACTAACACCTCAACTGCTTTTTCTTCTGTCCTACACATTAAGAGGGGAGAGCTGAGGGGCTTGAAAAGTGCCTAAATAATTTGGCTGAAAAAATACTTTTGTAATTAAAAGTCATCATTCAAGCATTTTCAGAGTGCTCCTCTTAAAGCAAAATAATTAATCTTCAGAGCAAATTTTAGAATACCACTTAATTTTTCTTGAATAAAACTTATTCAAAATAGACCTTTCAGAAATAGATGACCTAACCATTATATTTTAATCAACAGCAATTTGAAATTAATATTTCAAACCCTCACATTCTACATGCAACATGGATATTTCAGGAGAAAAAAACTCCCACAGAATGCTTTGAAATTATGACTGTTTGAACACACCATCCATATTTTGAAATGCAACCTCATAATTTCCTCTGGGCCAAACCATTTGCTACGGTACCAGTGGCTGAGAGTGGTTGTCTACAAGACTGGTGAAACCAATGCCCACTGATCTCTACAAATCTTTCTCAAAAAGAAACTTCAGCCATTACTGCCTTCTCTCCTGCACAAAATACAAGACAGTGTAAGAGATAGCCAGATTATTCTTATTTCCCCCCCTTTTTAATTTACTTTTTACATCCTCTACTAATTTCTGTGTTATTGAAGAACATAGCTGGGAATTTCTCACCGGAATATTTTCAGTTTTGCTCTAAGACTAATCAGAGAAAGTAAAGGGATCCTCTCTGTACTTGAATTAATGTTCCTCTGTCACAAAATGCTGCTTCCTTGCTTAACTTCTTGAAGAGAAGCTGGAATTATCTTTCATAGTCTTACTGTACCTTGCTGACACAAAACTGTTCCTAACCAGTGACAAAACCAGATGATACAAACATGTTATGTTTCGATAAAAAGCTCTTCTTATCCACATAGGAACTTGGAGAGGGGTAAAAAAATCTACATCCTGGTGAAAACCAGACATCTTCAATAAATTAAAATTCATTTAATTAGATGTCTTTTAATTGAAATTAACTCTCAGAGATTGGGGGGAAGTAGCTCAGCCTACTTTTTACTAGACAGTGTGATATTTAAATGGTTTGTAGGAGATATTAGTACCATAAAAACTAAGCTCAGTCACTCAGCGCACCAAACTCCAAGACAGGCTCTGGGTTTGTGTAAGCAGTACTTCCGTGCTTTCCTAAGCTGTTTGTTTGCTGAAACGTGCTCTTAAGAAGAGACTGAAAAGAGAGATATCAAGTGTTGGTAACTATGCCTCTGTGTATTTTTCTCCTTGCTGAGACATTCACAAGGTGATTACAGCTGGACAAAACTGTCAATATGATATTACACGATTTTAAGAAAGGTGTAGCAGAGCTGCCCCCTCCTCTCGTTTCCCCCCTCCTCCTACACCCCCAAACAGCACAGCATTAATTGCACTTGCCACTCATCTGATTTTTAAGTTTAAGGCATTTCCAGAAGATTGCCATTTATAGCCTGCAATTCAAGTCTGTTATTCCTTTTGCAAAAGAAACAGCTATACTGAACTGGAAATCTCGCCCTCTAACTATTTATTAATATAGTTTTAAAAGAATTCTCAGATTTTTGTTGCTAACTGCTCACTTGGGTTGAAATGTGATGCACTTGTTGGCAGTGTTGCCCCAGAGGGACTGCAGTGAGACAGACTTACTCAAGCTTCACTTGAACACAGAAATGAAAATCAATAAACAATTTGAACTTCTCAGAAGAGAATTTTTCTCCTCTAATGAATATACAAGCTTGGTTACAGCTTAATTTAAAGATTGAATTTAGTGTGTTTTTTCTCTGCACCAGGAGCATGACAAACACAAGCTTCAAGTGACATGTCCCAAAGGGAGACTTATTGTTTAAAAAAAGTGGGGAAAGAAAAAAGGAGAAAAAAATGTGAGCAGATGCAAAACAAAAAAGATTCCTGGTCCCATGAGAGGGGGGTACTATAAAAATAAGGAAAATAACATGCAGCTGCAAAACAGACCTCCTTTGTGACTATAGTGATAAATTAACTTTAAGCTTCTGGTGGGGCAAATTTCATAATGTATGTATTTTTATTTGCTTTTATAAGTGACTGAAAATGGGGTCAGACCACAGTGCATAAACGTGGTTGTAAATTCCCTAGTAGTTTGAGGATGTTTGAATGCAGCGTGTGTTTTGTGGGTTAGTTTCTCACACACACACAAATCTGATCTATTTATAACTTTTGTTTTCAGTACTGGAGTAGATTAATATTGTAATTTCTGTAGAAAATAATAACATCAATTAAATTAAAAAAATTACTGTAGAATCAATGTTTCCAAAATAAGACATGCTTGCCCTCAATATTAACTATCAGAGGGGAAAGGGCTGGAATGAGCTGCTGCGTTTTTGTTTTTCAGAATTTCTGCAGAGTTGTAAAACTAAACAGCTTTTGCCATCTGATAGTCTTGGCAAAGCAATTAGTTGAAAGCCACAAAAGTGATTGTGTACAGCATTTTATTCTTCAGCTCAACAAGAAACAGATTTGACTTGGAAACTTAGATCTCATCTGTGCAAACTGGAAACTAGATAAATCAGGTCTTATATACAAGTGCATATCGAGTAAGTGAAAAAATAAAATAAGACCTCTTTTTCAAACCCAGTTCTAAAAATATAGTGTTTTCTGGAAAAAGAAACAGTGGGAATGTAGATGGACAGATTTACCTAATGTATAAATTTCAATCAGTTGGTTGCAGTTTCTTTAGAGAATATATTTAGGACATTCACATAGATAACAGGTAGCTTGACTTTCCAAATCAAACCAGTTAGACCCACATTTTTGTTATGTACTAAAAATATCTGAAATTTCTGAGCCCCTGAACTATTTTTCATGTTTGTAATCTTAACACCCCACTCAAAGGGATCGCTAAAGCTTTGCACTTAAACTACAATTATTCTTTTGTCTACTGGGAACCCAGTGCAAAGATGATGTCCTGTGTGCAAGAAGCAAGCAAGCTGAATATTAATTAATGAACACTACTTAATATGCAGAAGAAGAGAAGCAACAATCAGTCGTGAGCCCTTACACATTAACTGGTAGATCATTGTTATTCTGGGAGGCATCATAAGGCCAAATGCAGGTTACAACTAGTTTAGAAAATCTCTTTAATTAAGAAACGTGAAAGTTTAAGTCTCTCATTTTAAATATCTTATTGTGGCCATAAAAGACATCATTAAATGGTGTGATGGTGTAGCACTTTTAATGCAGTCTGAGGTGGTGAGCTGGACTTCAGCTGTTACTCCATTTGCAGTGTTACCAAATAAACAACAAAGCACTGAGTTTTCATATTTTTCTAAGATAGAATTACTACAGTCAAAAGAGACCTCCAAGATCATTGACTCCAACCATTAACCCAGCAACTCCATGTTCACCATTAAACCATATTCCCAGGCACCACATGAACCCTTTTTTTAACACTTTAGGGATGGTGATTCCACCACTCCCCTGGGCAGCCTGTTCCAATGGCTGAAGTACCTTTTCAGTGAATAAATTGTTATATCCAATCTAAACCTCTCATGCAGCTTGAGGCCATTCCCTCTTCTCCCATCACTTGTTACCTGGGAGAAGGACTGACCTTTCACACTACACCCTTCTCTCAGGCAGCTGTAGAGGACAAGAAGATTCCCCACAAGTCTCCTTTCCTCCAGACTACACAACTCTAGCTCCTCACATGTCTGACTCTGCAGACCCTCCACCAGCTCTGCTGTCCTTCTCTGGACTCTCTCCAGCCTCTCAATGTCTTCCTTGCAGTGAGGGGCCCAAAACTGAACACAAGATCAGAGGTGTGGCCTCACCAGAGCCGAGTACAGGGGGACAATCCCTCCCCTGGTCTTGCTGGCCACGCTATTGCAGGCCAGGATGCCATTGGCCTTCTTGGCCACCTGGACACACACACTGGCTCATTCAACTCAGCCAGCACCCGCAGGTCCTTTTCCACTGGGCCATATTCCAGCCCTTTCTCTGCCCCAGCCTGAAGCTTTGCAAGGGGCTGGTGTGACCCAAGGCCAGGACCTGGCACTTGACCTTATTGAACCTCATAAAACTGGCCTTGGTCCATTGATCCAGATCCCTCTGCAGAGCCTTCCTGCCCTTCAACAGAACAACCCTCCCATCCAGCTTGGTGTTACAAACCTGCTGACACTGCACTTGGTCCTCTCATTCAGTTTGTTGTTGCAATGAAACAATTTTTCTTTTCTTAAGGACATGGGAAGGCCATGAACAAACAAATCTCCATGAAACACCTCCAAATAGGTGGATCAGGAGTTCCACAAAACAATGGCCACAGAACCACTCCTGCTTGTCACTTTCTGCAACTATTTGCAGCCTTGCAGAAGAGAGAAAAATATGAATTATATGGTCCAATGTGTTTTACTTGGCTAAATTAACTGAAGCAAAAAGAACACTCTCATCAGTAAGTCTCCAGGCCCATTGCTGAAGGAGTCTGGCCTCCTTGTTCCCGTTTATCAGATGAAAAAAAGATTGTGGAAAGATGAGGTGTGATCTAAAGCTGCTCCTGAGGTCAGCATCAGAGAAAAATAGATATGTCTTTCCAGACATGGTCTCTACACTCATCAATATTGCTTTTCCTGTTAACAAATTAACCCTCCCCCTACATTAATAAAACTAATATTAAAATTACAACAAGAATACATCTTCATAAGATTCCTGCTTCAAATTTTGCATGTCTGATGACAGGGGTTCTGCAGGTTTTGTTACTGCATGGAACCACACAACAAATAAAACTGAAGTCATCCATTGTAGTGCATTAGTTCATTACAAAGTGCATTGTAATGAAAGGAACATCATCTGTTTGCAGATCTAGTTCTTCCAATATGCTTGACTGTGAGACAGGAAGAATCAAATTTAGTTCTCCACTGTATGCAAGGTTAAGTACTGATGACAACACTTCTTTTTAGTAAAGGACGCAGCAGCGCACAGTGATTCAGCTTTTTATCCTGTTCAATGAGTTATATGAGACTTTCCTGCATTTGCTGTACACAAAACATTTTCCTGATACATTACACAAAAATACATTTCTGTTTGCTGATGGTAAAAGGCTTCTCTGCCAAATACAGTTTCTCTTTGAAGCACTAGTCAAATAGCTTTTACAGGAACAGTGTGGACAAGAAATAAGATGTGGCAATATCTTACAAGGATTTAATGATAAGCCCTTTGCTTTATATTAAATTACATGAACATGTAAAAAACATGATCATGTTTTTATGATTTATATATGGAAAAAATCTTTATTGTTTTAGACAATCTAGGCAGGTTCAGCAACTTGAATTTAAATATATTAATTTGGAAGAAGTGTACTTTTGCCTCTTGGTCTGAAAAGGTGGCAATTCTTATGGAATATTCACAGGTTTACTTCTTAACATGCATGAGCAGAGCAATGCCTTGAAATTTGACTCAATTAGAGGTTTTACAGAGTAATTTCTTCTTAGCAGTACCCAACATTATTTACCCAGCATTTTCTCTTCCTAGAGATCTTCAAGGCATGATCTGGCCTTGAAGAAACTGAATCAGTTCATTTCTCAGTCTGTTTGTTAACTACCCATCAAATACAATTAGGCCAGTACGCTGATACCACTTGCTAGACTGGAAGCTAAATGATGCAAAAAAGCAAGACTGGGTTAGAGTAGGAGGAGGGATAATGTTTACAATGTATGGAAAACAAATGAGCCAGTATTTCCAAGAGCCTCCTGCAGCAGTGGAAATCCTTCCACTAAATGCAAATTCCCACCAACAGGGAGGGAGCTGAAGTTGGCCAAGAACACTCTAAAAGTCTTATTGGTGATGGAAAAATCACCAGGTGGCACTGTTCTATACTATCATAAAAACCTGCACCTGCTCACAGATTTCTGTTCTGGGGAGGAAAGGTTGGCCTTGGAAGGGCCCTGCTTGCTGTTGGCCTGGGCTGCTCCAGACTGGAGCTGGCCAGAGGTGCCAGTGGTGCTTTGTGCTGCTATGGAAAACCCCTGGCATACTCCATCCCTCCTATGCTCATTCTCATAAACTAGGAAAGAATGTATTTTTCTATGAAAAAAAAAAAAAGAAAGCAGAAAGCCTTGATGCGACAGTAAAGTTTGGGTGGGTGGGGGAGCAAGGGAAAAGGGAGAAAGTCAGAAGTCATTCTCAGGATTAGAGACACTGTCAGAGCAGTGTATGAACAAGAAGAGGAGAGGAATTGAAACATGAGAATGGGTCACCCACAATCCATTGTAGGTCATAGCTCCCTTTGCAAAGTAGCAGCATCAGCATTCAGAGAATCTTCTCTGTTTTGAGGCTAGTTGGGAAGTTCTGCTACACTCATTCACTTAAAAAGATAGAAAAAAGAAAAAGAGACAAAAAGAAAGAAACCCAACCTTATAATGTTTTAAGACTTTGTTTTTTTCAAGATGTACTACTCCTTTGTGGGTGCAAAACAGTTTTTAAGAATTATTTAAAAATCCACTCTTTGCATTCACAATAGCTCTTAGCTGGAAAAAAATTTCTCAGACAATTGTGGTCATATGATTTGAAAACTTGTTAATAAGAGACAACTACTAAGTCAAATTTAAATGTCCATTTCTTAAATTTACTTGGTAACAACTTCTGATTTGCTTAATGTCCTGTTCAGAGAGAACACCCTTCCATGCAGTGTAGCTTGTTTGGTTTTTTTTAATCTATTGTTTTTTGTAAGAAAAATAGCAGGCCACAAATAAGCCAATCCTTTTTGTCCAGAGATCAGAGAGCTTTTCTAAAGATCTGGCATGCCAAAATACACCCATTTGGGCTCATGATTTGCCTTCTCCTAAACTCAGCATTGTGCTTATATTCTGTTCACTCAGATGTTTGCAGACTGTGCAGGTTGTCAGGATGCAACATATGTTTAATCTAAAATAGCTTCTCTGAACTTAAAGGCAGCACAAGCCATGGGCCATACCAATCACATTAGATTGCCCCTTCCTAATGGGAAAATCTTTTCCTCTCTAGCTTTCCAGGTTAATTAATGTCTGACTGGTCTAAATGATGTCAGGAGCAGAAGAATGAAGGCAGCTTGTTTACTCTGAGACACCATCTGAAATCCAGCATGAGGTAAGGCTACGCATCACAAAGGAAATGTCACCTCCCTCACCCAGAATGAGATGTCTGTGATGGAAACATTGACTAATATCTCCTGGCTGCAAATAGGCTCCCAAATCCAAAAAGAGAACATGCCAAGGAGTCACTGCAGGTCTTCATTATGACAATATATAATGCCTTGCATTATAATTGCCTATAAAACCACTATGCCAGTGTAGCTTATAGCTCCTGAAAGCCAAATATGTGGTACTTTTTAAAAAGTACTAATTTATTACACTGAAAAGTAATTTTAAAGTAAGTCAGGAGCTTCATGCCTGTATTGCCTTCGTTTCATCATCTTCAGTAACAGTCAGTCTTTGCCTGCTTTTTCCACATTTTCCTTTTCCCCTCTTTAGCTGCTTGAACTCCATAGTGAGAATCCACACTTGATTAAAAGCACATTGCCAAGAATTGTACTTTAAGCACTTGGTGAAAGAATCATAATGTAGCCAATAACCTGGCTGGCACAGACAGCAGAGTAGCCTAAGGTTCCCTCTCCTAATAGAAATAGTTATATTCTATTTACTAGGGAATCTTAATTTGCCTTCTGAAGAGAATTAATTCATTAGTTAAATCAGTGTGCAGCACCATTTGTTTTCTTTAAGTAACATCACTGAAATTTAAATGAGTGGATCGCGTAAACAGCTAATAAAATGAGAAAATAAAAAGTCCCGTGAAAGAAGGGATACAGACTTTGTTACACAGCTAAGGGGAGGAAAAAATACTCAGACCTTTCTCAGCAGCTGTGTTTTTCAGTCACATTTGCAAGATCTGCTCTAACTCTCCTCATCTTCCAAAACATACCTCAGAGGTATGTTAGAATCTCAGCTATAAATAATAGAGGAAGAACCAAAATCAGAAAAGGAAATAATAAGGGAAGAGCAGTGTTTTTAATGTTTATATTCCTGAATTGTATGTGTAAAACACTGAAAACATTTGTGAAAGAATAATTTACTTCAAGAAAATTCTTTTCAGATTAATTTTAAATCAAATATATGACCATATCCCATATTTATTTAGCAAGTAATCACTGAAATCCCTACACATTCATGCCAGTTATTAGAGAAATTAGACAGAATGCATAGAGAAATTTCCTGAGATATACTTAGGTTTTTCTCTCCAATAAAATGTACCACAAAGGGAATAAAGAAATTCTTTGCCCAAATTAATGGTGAATTATTTTGTCATGAGAATAGAAGTTTATATTCATTTAAATGAAAGCACATAAATTGTTCTTGACAAGAAAAACAAAGCTAGCCTTAGGCGGTATTTTCATTATAGAAAAAGGCACATGTCCATGAATATCTAGTATAATATTAACAAAAACTGTTCAATTAGCTATGCATGTGCCATTGTTATGAATATTTATTTGCATTGCAGCTGGCTAACATTGATACCTTTTTTCCAGCCTGTTTAGAGATACAAAATGAAGTGAACATTACTGCTCAGTGGAGAGCAGCAGAACTTCTCCAGAGACCTGGTCAGACATAATACTTGTTATTAGCAGAACCTTCTTAACTACCAGTTGTTTTGATCTTTTTTCACACTGGAAATCTACTCAAGAAATTTTAATCCATTTTTGAGTAATTTTGATCCAATTGACAGCCTAATCTCATATTTTCTGTAAAGAAAAGTTATTTATGGAAAGACAACCCAGTGCATGAGCTTTTTTTTCCTGCAGTTGATTCACTTGAATTGCATTCTAATTACATAGAACTCACTTTTTCAAAGTACTTCATATTCTGGTAGAAAACACTGCAATATAGAAATATTAAAAGAAAAGCAAGTTTTACCAGTGTACACGTATAAAAATTACTAAACTTAGTCATTATGGTCTTAAGAATCAGTTAGAGTAGTTGTATCAGTAGGAATGTTTATGGTTAACAATTCAGTATTAAGCATCATGTGCTTTACATCTTCCATTACAAAGAAATGTTGAATATTAAGCATTTGTAATGAACTACCTGTAAAAAAACTGCAGACACAAAGTTTACTTTGACAAAAATATATTCATGTGATGAAAAATGTTGTTTTGTATATGAATAAAGGTATTAGCTGAAGAACTTGCTCCAGGAGGAAATTCAATTAACGGATCATTAGACTATTAGTCACTATTAGAAATTGAAAAAGCTAAATTAATTTAATAAATTGGTCCCATTTATGATTGCCAGAAAAGAAACCTTCAAGGAAATGGTTAAGAAATAATTACACATGGTCTCTTGAAATTTTATTGATCATGGATCTTATTCTTGTTTCCATTCTCCCACTCCAGGAACCTTTTCTAAAGTCCACTGAGGTCATCAGGAATCACTTTATATAGTGGACAAGCAAAGATCACAGAAATATTCCAAATCACTAATTCTCCATGAAACTATTTCTGAATGATTCAGGCAAGATTCAGTTCTGTAAACTGTTTTAGAATTTGCCTCTGCTCTTCTCTAGGCTTTATACAGATATTAACATTATTTCTTTCTCAGCAGCACAATGCTATGCACTACAAGAACACGTGTATAAAGTAGGAAATTCTTACATTGTGTTTTGAAAAGGAGAAAAATAGTAAAAAGTAAAATGTGACATAAATATATGATGTATTTGTAGCCCCATTAATAAAGATAAAAGACTCAATTCTAATTTAAGGTGGCTTAAAGGAAAGCAAACAGACTAATATAGAATAATGCAATAAGTAACCATATGGAAGATGCTTTGTGTTGATTTCTAGACAGGTTCACTTGATTATCTTCCAGAGAAAGGCCTAAATCAACAAAAGATACATTTTCTGTAGTTGATCTTGCAAGCATATATAACCCACCCACCTCAATAAAATATGACACTTGTCATAGCAACACACTGAGAAAAAAAGGTTAATAAAATTGTGATAAAGTATTCCTCTCAGAAAGACTTTGTTTGATTTTAACTTGTCCATAATGAAGATATGAAAAAAGAACATCTTGCAGCTGATGAGCTGGGCAGAAAAGAAAATAAATTTAAGTGACATGATCTGCATACCCTCAAAATTAAAATCTCAACAGATCACAGTTTTGGAGACCACTGCCAAGAAGGATGCATGTCCAAACTTTTGTTATCTATTAGAACACAAGCTGCTTGCCTCTTGCACTGCTCTCTCTTTGCATGTGTCACACCAAATGGGTAGCTCTGCCATCACACCAGTGATAGGAGTTGTTATTGTAAATGGTACATGTTGCGTCTTGGTGATGAAATAGGAAGCGACAAGCACCAGAGAAATTTTGCTGGTAATTTCTTTTGATGAGATACTTGCAAGTAGAAAAGCAAGAAAAAGACAAGATAATAAATGATAGGGTTCTGGGGGAGTTAAAAGGAAGAGACTCCTGGTTAAGCTGGACTGGATGCTCTGTCTTGGCAGCCAAACGATGGCGTGGTAACAAAGCAGTAAAAAACAAAACAGCGGCTGTGAGGTCGTGGCAGCACAAACATGAACTCCACAAGCCCTCTGGGGACCTGGCATGCTGCTGCAGTTGTGGCCCCCAAAGAATCTCTGCATTTTTGCCATGACCTGTGCTAACTGAATTACAGAGAGCCTGAATACACCTGACAATTACTGAATACACCTGACCATGTTACAGTCACACCCCTTTGGCCATGCAGGCAGAGCAACGGGGTAGGTGCATAGCACTTGGATGATGTGTTTCATGCCACAGGATCAATGGGTGCATTCCAAGTGATCAAAACTACATCCAGGACAGGAATTACAAACCAGATTAGACCTGAAGCTCCAGTGCAGGCCCAGCAGGGCTAGGCAAACACCAGTGTGAACTGTGGTCCTTAGGGGCAGAGGGACTGGTATCAATGAAAGAGTGTTTAGTTTGAATCAGCAACTAGACTTCTTCATATAAAGTTACAAAACTTGCTATTTGTGAGGGAAAAAAGCCTATAAAAAGGTGTTTATTTAGTGTGGGAAAGGTTTAAGACCCAATAAAAAAAAAAAAGGAAAAAGGAGCTGAGCAGGCAAACCTCAAGCTTAACCTCAACCCTTTGCAGCTTGGTGCTCAGGGGATCTCTCAAGTCACTTGAGTTTTATCTCACCTTGTCACTGCAGAACAGCAACTGTCCTACCCTTTGAAGGGAAAATAAGGAAAGGAGGGTTGGAGTAGCTATTTGTTTCCAGGTCTCAAACTATAAAAATCCCTTATAAGTTTATTTTTACAACATCTTGGAAAGGCAGGTTCTTGATTTGTCTGCAGTCTGCTGACAGACCCATTCCCTGAGAAAAAAGTCAGCTTCAAGATCCACACCCTGACCCCTTCTTTTCCTCAGCTGTCTACCAGAACTTCAAGAACTTGCCTGGGAATATTTGTCAAGAAGAGAACTACTCCTTGACACACTAAAATAGAGTAGGAAGAGATGTTCCTACGGTAACCGAATTTAGTGGTATAGAACTTTGAAGAGCCCACAGGTTTTCTATCCAAAATGTGTTAAGTATTTTGTGGCTAAGAGGGCATCAATCTTGTTTAAGTATGCTGAAAAGGAGTTTTCTTAAATTCTTACATTTGGTGGTTGAGAGACTCTGTGAGTCACCTTCAAAATTTGTATTACTGGACACTCTGTACCTGGACATTTATTAGGTACAACGTGGTGTCAAAAGCAGCCTGTGAGCCCTCAAACTGAGTTTAAAAGGTGCCATGAAGCATGGCAGAACCCAGGTTGAAGGGCTTCAACTACAGCTTGCTGGAAGCTTCAGGTATTGTTCAGCATCTCCAAATTTTGTGCCCAACTGCAGTGATGACCTGTGCAGTCAGCAGCCAACAAACAGCCACAGAGAAAGCTGGGTAGAGAAATTAAGAGACATTTACTATGCATGCTAAAAAAAAAAAAAAAGAAAATCAAACAGGACGCGAGAGAAATCTAACACACCAATCTGGTTTTTGGTATTCAGCTCTCAGACAGGGAACCTTTAATCTGATTGAACCGGTGTGGTGACTGTTTGTTTTTCCTGACTGGGAGTGCACATGTGTATGTGATAGTACCATGGCAGCAGGCCAGGCTATTAAATGCAGCAACTACATTCAATAAGAAGCAAACAACAGCATTAAGCTTTCTATCATTTTCACTATTAGACTGAATCTAAAGTTTCCAAAAGAATATAAGTTGGGTTCTTGAACACAGAAAGCCAATATAACTTTAACTTCTAAATACCAATCCTTTTCTTGGGTAGCTTATGAACCTAAGCTACTTCAGAATTTCAGGAGAAACTCCCTTTCACTTTCTGCCTTTCATTCTGGCCTGATCTGTTGAGATAGAAGGGCAGGTTTGAACAAGAACTTCCCTAGAACTCAGAACACTTAACACTGTCAGCATGTAATGCAAAAGAGGGAATTGCACCAGTATCATCCACCATGTTTTATCACAGGCCAGCAGCATCTCTGCTGCTGCTGCTGTATTTTCCAGCAGACTTCTGAGTGGCCTCAATCCTGCTCATTCCACTTGGAAAACAAAAGGCTTCCAAAACTCTGCAATACTAAAATTATGACATATATTTAGGTGCTGTATTCAAGTATGGGAAATTACATATACACATATATATATAACTTTGCTGAGAGGTGTGTAACCTTCATCTTAGGCTTAAGTAGGAAGTAATCTGTTCCACACTGCTCAGTCCCACCTTTTTTATCCAAAGGAAAAGGAGAACAAACAAATATTTGGACTGCCACAATAGCATTAATAAACATGAGAATGCAACAGCTAGTGTTATTCTACAGAAATGAATGAATAAATAAATAGACTATAAGCACTTTATTCTTCTCACATAATTTCTTCTCAGTGACATTATTGAACAGACTGTTGAAAACAAACATCGTTAAATGAGAAAAGAAGAGCAGGAGCCTGTCTAATTCCCCACTGCAACATTTTCCAATGACGAATGCTCCCTAAATGGATTTAGCTTTTTGAAAAGAAGTCAGAGAGAAATTTGATGTGGCCCCCTGACCCCTGGTAAGCACATGTATCTTCACCTGTCACATAACACACTGGCACTTGCTTACTTTTCAGCAAAGACTATTGATTTTGCTTATTGGCTGCAGGCTAGTCCATAAAGAACAAATTACAAAGTCAGAGGTCTACAGTTAGCAATTGCTTGCATGATAACAGGGAACTCAGCACTATTCCCACAATGCAGTATTAACATTCTCACAAATGTGTGCAAACCTAAAACATTCACTCCTGCTGTGAAGTTCTCTGGATTTTCGATGATATACAGCAAGCACAGCACAGAGTACATCCCATCCCATCACAAGTGATCTAAAACTACAGGGATTTTGCCCCAGTACATAAGCTACACTTGGGGTTTAAACAATTTCTCTGTAAAGAACAAAGAGAGAGAGGATTAAGCAATGGTTACATTCTACTATTAAAAAAAGAAAGCTGTTTGACACAACCTACTGTTATTATGAATGCCTTCACAACTAAATCTTACACAGAAAAAGCCAATGTGGTGACTTTTAAGGAATGTTTAATTGTGTTGCTTCTCTGGAGTCATAAAGTTTATCTTTACTCCCACCTTGATAGATGACCTTGGGGACATATAATTTGATTTGTTGCACCTTGCTTTCATCTTATAGAAAATAAGGTACAATACTGTTGTCTGCTGTTCAAGTGCTGTTGAAACCTACTCCCAAAAAGTTCCTGCAAAAGTTCCTGGCATTTATTACTGAAATGGGACACGCATAGGAGAAGAACCCTGGTGAGGATCAAACCTGGAGAGTCTAAGCGTGTTTCCAAAATGTAATTTTGGTTTTTGGAACTTAAATGATACTTGCCTGATATAATAATTGCAATTGTCTTTTAATACCCAACCATATAAAAATAGAAATATACACTGTTTATCTGGCATACATTTTTCAGTAAGAGCTATGAGAATGATACAGAAGGGTCTCATTTTAATACTATTTCAAGCTCAAGGAATTTACGACAATTTCAAATATGAGATTACTAATGAAAAAAAAGTGAGCTATTGTCTTAACTCACTTCCCTAGAAAGCACAGTTTTGTTACATTTTAAAAGATGTCTTCCATAATAAAATGTGATGATTCAGCAGGTCTGACACAAGAGCTTTCAGGAAAAATTTCCCTTTCTAGATTATTTGACTGGGAGAAAGAGGCTGAAAATTTCAAAGGTGAGTTAGAACTGAGAATATTTGAAAATCCTAACTCAATTCCCTGCTGAACTCAAAGTGTTCAGGAAGAAAGAGCAACAAAAAGCACTTTCGGAACTCACAGTAAGTACTGGCTTAGTGTGCTTCTATAACAGACTGTTTTGCTTCAGGTTAACTGATTACCAATTAACTAGAACTAGTGAGTGTATTAGTAAATTCTACTGCTGACACTTCCTAAATGTTTCTGGTTTATCCTAAAACTGAACATGATAAGAGCCTGGGATAATAAGCTATACAGAAAGCTGGGCAGGACAAAGCAATCTTGTGGAGTAATTTATAGGGCAAACTGAGATCAATGATTTCCCAAGGCAGGGACTTGCACTGAGAAGGCACTGGCACCTGTGTGGTCAAATGACATGCAGGAACAAGCAGCCACAATGCCTCATCAAGCAGTGACAGACACAACAAAAAGAAATGCTCAGAACAATAGATGGGAGATGCTGTCCCAAGGTGGGTTGGACTTCAGAGATGGTGGCAAATAACTTTTAATTGCCAAGAGGAAGTTTGTGCCACATGGGGTACACAGCATTTTAAATATCCCCAGGGGAGGTGACACAACCACTTCCTTGAGAAGCCTGTTCCAGTGTTTGAAAATCCTCTGAGTAAAGAATTTTTCCTAAGATCCAATCTAAATTTTACAAGCTTCATCAATCATCTCCAAGGTGGAAATTCAACTTCTCACATTACAAGATCATTGTGTCCCCTTCTCTCTGTTCCATAGTGAGATCAGCCTAAAAGTGAGGTCTTGCAGTGCCTGAACATTTCTGCTGTGCCTAGTCCATAGTACTAATGGTGACCGTATTTATTTAGAATTACAGGTTCTGAGTCTTCCCATTGAAAACAAAAAAAAAAAAAAGCAGAAAAAGCCTGGACAAGAAACACATCACAGTTTTGGATGCCTTCATCAAGGTCTACAGCCAAAATTCAGCATTGCTGTGGGTGCACAATAGTAAAAGGGGTTAGACTACAACTCACCATCCTGAAAACTTACAGGTGGAGTCTTCAACTAGCATCATAAATCTACATTTTGCAAAATATGACCTTTCCATTACAAAAAGTTAGACTTTACTTTCATTTACTATTCCTCACCTCACTCACTTTCTGCTTTGATACCCCAATGGACACAAACTTCAGTCATATAAAAATGTCATATGGAAAACCAATATGACACTTTGGATTGCATCTCTTTCTCCATTCTTTAACTAAAAAAAAAATTTAAAAATTGAACATAAAAGAGAAACAAGCCTCCATACTGAAAACCAATGAAGAAAGAGCATGAAAGGGCAGAAATCCAGGAAGAAAGGGCATGCAGATTCCTATGTGAAATTATGGTATTGCCAGTTACAGGGAGCAAAGAAATGCACTGAGTTGTCCAAAATCTGGATTTTAAAAGCTTTTGAGTTTTTCTGCTGCAGAGTGATTTTATGGTTTATGTCTTCAAGGGTTTGTAAAATTAAAATTTAAAAAAAAAGAAAAAAGAGAAAGAGAGAAAAAAATTCTAAATTTGCAAATACTTAAGTTGAGATTATTATTTTCTCAGATGAATACAGATTCTGGGGCCGTATGAAGATCTCCTTTATCAGCAGACATGTAAAGAAACAGCAACATGATGGCATCTGATCCAGCCAAAGAAGGGAATATAGCCCAAGAGAGAGATCACTTGATGTTTAAACCTTCTGACCTCCCTGGCAAGGCTCTATAAGGACCTCTAGCTGCAGAGATCTCATTGTGCTCAGCTAGGGATGCTTGCAACTTGATTAAAGAGAATTACTGTCATGCAGTGTATACCTCATTATTTCCCCCTTTATAACAAAGCTGAGAATGACTTCTCCCATTAAGAGTATAAAAAGATGTAAATTTACAGACATTTAGAAATTATTTCTGCTCTTTTCAATTACTTTTCTCAGTTTGAACACCTTCCAGTTTTGTTTAATGCTAGCATTTCATTGAAAAGTTCTTACTAATAGCCCTAACTAAAGAGGAACACTCAATCACAAAAGGAGAAGTAATAAAAGGTGAAACATATCTGGAAATTAGACCTTACCTCTAATCTTGTCCAAGACAAAAAGTCCTCATGAGTGGACACAGGGAAAAAAGCTGAAGAATCTCTGTGGATTACAATTAACAAACCCACTGGTCATATGAGTCAACCCCAAGAATGTGGGCTGGAATCTGGGCTGAAAAGCAGATCATCTGTATTCAGCTCAATGTCAATAAGAACATAATTACTCATTAAGACTGAGATGGCTCCTCCAATTCCTCCTTATAATTTGTGTAATCAGTACCAAAAATAACTCCAAATCTGACTTTTAAAAACTATTACTATTTGGGTGGGAAGGGGAAGATTCATGACTTCAAAGAAAAGCTGATACTATTATTCAAACAAGGCATCGTCATTTTGCTAATAAAACTGCACTACTTTACTGTCAAATGGCCAAATCTTGATTTCAGTATTCAAGTTCCTTTTCATTTCTCACACTCATTGTCTTCGGAATGAATTAATTGTGCATTGTGCCATTTGTTCAATGTGGCAGAAAAAAAGAGAAAGATATACAGGAAATCAAGGTTTCTGAAGAAACCAAGAGCTAACCCATCCATGCTACAAATGCATTCACTTCCACTGTCTTCACTGGATTATGTCAAAAGAGAGTGCACTCTATGCCCCTGCCTTCTATGGAATTTTAGCTATGGCCACTTCCAGTGATCGACAACCTGCATCCAGTAAGGCCACGATTCAATGAATAAAATACTGAAATATTTAATACTTCTAATATTGTAGAGTTCCCAATTCCATTTCATGCTGGTTTTCATAAATCAAAGAAGCAAAATCAATATAAGCAACAGTAAGACACACATTGTCTTTTAAAGCCCAGTCATAAAAATGTTATCTAAAATAGATAACTGCTTAGAACATATGCTAAAGCTATCACTGTCACACTGGAAAAAAAATACTTTCTGGACACTGTTCTTTTGACAGTGCAAACCTTTTAAAAAAAACATTTTTATAAATGAGTACTGGTTTGAGTTGAACATACAGAGAGCAACTAACAGACACTTTTGGATTTGAAGTTAGATTTGATGAGACAGCGGTATACTAAAAATCAACTATTCAGTTTAGCTATATCCTCTGAAAGAAACTTTGAAAATACCTATTGTTACTATAAAATAAATAAAATCCCTTCCCCTAGCAGAGGCTGAGAAATTTTAAGTGGAATTGTTATGTGCAAGATATCTAACTTCATACCAAAAGCTGTACTTTTAAGGACACTGCTAGGAGTTGCAAACAGTTATTGAGCCATTTTATGTTTCAGGCAGAAGAAAGCATTTCAAATTTATTTCAAACAGTACAAGTCAGTGCTGCTATTTAAAATTCATCACAGAACACTTCAGAAAAGACTGCTTATCTATTCAAGCCACACATTTTAAGTGAACTCTTACTAAATTCTCTATGTACAGATCAGGATTACATGTACTGTGAATACGGAGAACTTCATCTGACAAATTAAAGAGAGCGAGTGGGGCGTTCAGCAGAGCCCAAACGCAGAGATCTACTGTGCCTTGTAAAGCCTGACAGTGTAATATGTCAGGCAAGGAGAGCCTCGGGTACCAGGGCCAAGTCGTGCTTGTTCCCAGGATGTGATTTAGCGTCTCAGAACCGGCGGCTTTGCGGCGCGTGGACATCTCACGGTGCCCAGTGAAGGGAACAGATTTGTCACCGCCCGCTGCCAGCAGCGGACCCGAGCAGGGACGTTCTCGGCCTTCGACAATGATTGCTGTTACTAATTCTACTGTGAAACATGCAGAGCATCTGCATGGGGACTTCAGGAAAGTGCTGCCAAAACAGCTCTGGCTTTATGCTGTTGCTCCTGGTGTCTGGTTGAGGCAGCGATGAGACAGATCATATGACTTAAGCCCTTGCAAGACCTCATCACTTTTCATGGGAGAATGGAAAAGTGCTGATCCCAAGGCTTTTATGCTGAGGGAAAGCAGATAAAAATCTGCAGGTGTAACTTAAAAAATTTGGTATGAGAAGCACAAAATAGTGTAAATAAGGCTGAATTTCTAAGGAAAACAAAGAAAGATCAAGCATGCGATGGCAAATAAATGAAAATAATTTAATGATATAAGCACAGAAGTGTGCATTGTTAATCTAAGTGGATAGCATTTTGATTTCCAGAATATCTGTTAGTTTTAAGCTACAAACAGTTTTGATACAAAAAAGCACAAAGATGAATGGATGTAACAATTTCTATTTTATTTTTCCAATGAAAAGGAACTAGTGATAATTGACTGTAACTCTGCCTGGCTCCATCTCTAGAGAGACATAATCATTCTGGATATATGAAAATAGATTGCTTGTTCTAATCCACTATTGTTTTATACTCTTTGGGGCCCACTTCTCAGCTGGTGATAATCAATAGTATTAGTCATTGCAATACAGGGAGCTGATTTACTCTATCAAGGGTTCTGGCCTTGAGCAAAACTCACATTACCCATTTAATTCTCTTCCTAGCAACAGCAAACTTAACAAGGCTTGAGCAAGAAGTTGCCTCCTTTCATCCAGTGTGCCAGGAAAAGCACAGAAATGCTGCCCATACACTGCTGAATCATACCCAAGAGCAGCCACCAGAACCCATGCAGCTGATATTATGACCCTAGGTCCCCCTAAACACTAAAATTTTCACTTTGAGAGCTTCTCAGAAGTTCTGCAAAGCTGTTGAGAAACTGGTGTTTTAGAGCCAAGGCAAGAATAGTTTGGTTTTGTGCACATCCTCAACCATTACCAAGATGTTCATCTTTTTCTATGCCTGTATTTTCTTGGCCAGAATTATCACGCCTGACATTTAAGAGCGTCACAAAACTATGTGAAATTTACCTGGGCTTTTCTAACTTTGGCAACCAAACAAACACAGAGAAAAGTCTTCCCCACCCTCCCAATGTTAACTGGCCACATCTTACTTCAATTATCAGTTTGAAAAAAACAGAAATTGGCTGCATTTAACTATTAAATAGCATTTTCAATCCAATTCCGAGTGTCTAAAGTGAGCATGAATTGGGTATGAGTTCCATTATTCAGTCACAATATTATTAGCATGGGAGGAGCAAGGTTTATCACTGTTGTCAGCACGATTATGCAGCTTTCCCATTTGCCTTATCTCAGAGAACATACACAGCATGGTCCTGATCAGGTTTGTCATCTTCCCAATGCCTCGGTCATGGTGACAGTCAGAATGAATGAACAGATCGGCACTTTGAAGTGCTCATTGATATCTTGGGGTCAGATGCTTCTTGCATGCTTCTGGACCCTTTCCAGGCACATGGGAAGCGACAGGAGCAACCGTGGCACAACTGGCTCTGCCAGTCTTCCCCAGCTCTGCCCTGCTTCTTCCCTGCATGGCCTGGCTGGTCAACATGTGCCAGAAGTCAGTGCAAAGACTGCCACCTTTTCTTTTTGGTAATGAAGAACTGCTACATCAAAGCAGTTTGGGAGCATTGCTTTAACTGTCTTGCTGAATCTGAACTAGCTATCAAGTTATTCCTCCCACACAGAGCAGAACAGCTTGGTCCTGCTGTTTAAGGGTCCTTGCCAGCTGCAGAGACAGGAAAGGATTTTTTTTTTCTCTTCATTTTTATTTGTTCTATTTTTTCCTGTGCAAGTTTGTTAACATTTGCAGCTTGAAGAAAATGTAATTAAAGAGGACACCCAAACAAAAGGATCAAAGATTGAAAAAATAGAAAAAAACCCAAAAACAATCGATATGTATTAGCATGGCAGAGCAGTTGTCAATATGAATATTCAAGAACAACAACTTCTGAAATCCTTAATCTGTTTCAATACATTTTTTTCTAATTCCTGTTTTTATTCAAGCAAATATATCCCAAAACACGCAGAAGAGCTCCAATTGCAAAGATGTCACAGTTCTTGTTCTGAACAACTCACATTGTTAAGAAGATAAGTCAAGGAGAAACTGCCCAAGGAAAAACCTAAGGAATGTGCTGTGCTGAGATTAAAATAGTTTATAAAATAATAGCAGCTCTAGGACATATGAATTTAGCTGAAGGTTTTGTTTCCCTCTCCCCCTTAAAAATAAATGACACTGTAACAAATATTTTTCAACTTTGGAGTTGGCAGTTAACATTTTCTGGTATGTGTTTTTAAAAAAAATCCCTGTCATCCCACCAGCTCCCTCAGATCAATACATAAAACTTCCTTAAACAACCAGTGAAATGAATGGCTGGCACTTTGGAGCAGTCCCTGGGAAGCAGCATGGCTGCAGCAAGACATCAGACAGCAGTGTCATTCCTCATGAGAAGAAAGGTGTGCCACCAGCACATAAACACACCCAAAGAATGCCACTAATCAGCAAATATTTTGTGCTATTTCCATAATGAAACTCCACTGCTGTGGAGAACTTTTCATCCTCAAAGCCTAGGGCAAGAATAAGTAAATTATAAATCGGCTCCTGGAGAAGTACTGCCTTACACTCACCATGTGCTCCTCTTGATATTGCTCCTCTTTGGAGGCCTCCAGTCCCAGGACAGAGGAATCACCTTCTGAAACCTGGATGATCCTTTCAGCTTTTAGCCAACAGTAAATTGACTCATTTCAGCAACTCAGGCCACTGAAAAATTGGTGCACCACCATCATGTGCAAAGCTGCTTGGCTTCCTAGCACATTCTACCACCTCCTGCTGGCAGTGCTCTATTCTAATTGTCCACGAGAAAAGGGTATGTTTAAATGTCCGGATAAAGATTTCAGGTGATGCTGCAAAGAGATTTCAAAACTCCAACAAACACTACGAGCCAGTGTACTGCTACCTACAACATGACTACTCCTATTTACTTGATTAGTCCATTTACTCCTATTTACTTAATGAGTCACATGGAATGTTTAAGAACATGTTTACAATAAAATGCAAAAACCTAACCAAAGCAGCTGCCTGAATTCATCTAACATGAAGGCAGTCTTCGTGTTAGAAGAAAGAAAATAAAGAAAGAAAAGAAAAGAAAGAAAGAAAATAAAACATAGCTCCTCTGTACGTATATTTTGCTTTACTGAAAAAAAGAAAAGGTATCCAGAAGGGCAAAACAGACTGAGGAAAGGTATTACACAGCCAATGTAACCTACTATCAGCATCTTATGGTGTAGGGCTTAAGGCACCCTAATTTAAAAATTTCTAGGTAATTTGAACTCTAGAAGCAAAATACAAAGACAGGTAATTTCAGAGATATACAGGATCCAATTCAAAAAGACCTTTGTACATCAAAACCAACACTATGAAATAAATCTGTAAATAAAATGCAAGTCTGAAGCAGGTCAAGATACCACTAAGAAAGCAGGAAGTCACTAACCCATTCCAGGGGTGTCAAGGATACATCCAAATGAAGTGCAGTAGCAGGTCCAAAATGTGGAAGTTGTGGGCTGTAATTTTCACATCCAATAGTTGCATTACAAGAATGAAAGAAATCACACCTTCCTGCCCCTTCCCTAATAATGGGTGACATCGGTACCAGGACAGAAATGTGACTGCAAAGACACATGATGCCCAACCAGTATTTTGTACAGGCTTATTGCATACTTGAATTACCAACAATACTGGTCTCCATGCAGCCTAATTGCATCTTACTCTGTGCATGGCCCTGCCATATCACTGCTTCAACCACCTTCCTGACCCTATTTCCTGGATTAGAACAAATTAGGATTTCTCAAGAGATCACTTTGTCCATTCCCTTGTCCCAAAGCAGAATCAGCTGTTGCTGACAGAAGAACATCCCAAAAATCTTGGTAACAGCATTCAACGATGGAGATGCCACAGCCTGTTTATCCCACCACCCAATTACCTTAAACATGAGAAAGCTTTTCTTAAGTCTTATTGCACTTTAACCACTGCCTCACACCTGCTGCAGACCTGAAACAAAGCCCAGGTAATTTACAGACTCAACCCTCTGCTGCAGACTTTCAAAGATTTGGAGACTGCTATCTTCATCCTACCTTTGCACATCCATTTCCCATTTTCTTTGCTGCACTAAACCACACAACTCTTCCACTCCCCTCATTTAGGCCATATTTTGTTAAAATAATTTTGACAATCTTACTGTTCTCCTTTGGACTGTTTCCAGGTGGTCTCAGAAAGACAGAAAGTGGTAGAGGAAAGCTGTGGGAAGGGAAGAAGTGGGCAGAGCCTGGGTTTGCATCTCTGTGCATGCTGACCGAAAGGCCTGGCATGAGGGGAACAGAGAAATTCACAGGAGATGAGAAAGGTTCTGCCCCAGAGCAAAGGAGGAGCAGAGGAGGAAACGGAAGTCTGAGGTATAATCCAATTTCTTGTCTGCTCACGTGCACTGGCCATCATAAGGCCATGACTAAGAGTGGTCTATCAGGTTGCAAATTCATCCCGTGTAGTGAAAGACTATAGAAACACCTTCAAGAGCTGTCTAAAAGGGTTAATAACCAAAGCTGTCTGCCTGGGCACTGAAGTATGGTCCTTCTAACATGTGTGGGGTGCCAGGGGGACATGGCAAAAGAAGCTTTATTTTGTTTGCCACTGTGGTTTGGAAGGCACATGAATTCTGGGCAGCTGGAATTGTGAGGTGTTTTCATGGAGAAATAAGAAGTCAGAAAAAATCCGTTTGAAACTTTAGTTCAGTCTAGAAGATATCACAACCTTTGCACAAATCTAAGGATCCATATTCCATCTAATCTACAGATGAATCAGCAGGTTGCTGCCATCTACTTAGTTTACCTGTATGTGGGTTTATAGGCAGATGAGATTGTCAGAGCTTGATGGACCCTGGACTCCTGGTCTCAATAAGACTGGTGTGCACATACAACCCTCTCCCCAAGACACACTTCTTTTCTTTTAGACAATGTCCCTCATTACATTTGAGCATCTACTTTTGCAAAGTTTGAATTCTTTTCTGAAAGATTTTTCTGAAAGAAAAATCTTGACCATAGGAAGAACCTGGCAGAAGAAAGTTTCTGATCTTTCATTAAAAGATGCTTTCTTCTGCCATTTTATTTTTTCCCACCAAGATGTAAAAAAGGTTCTTCCACCAGAACATCTCTAGCATTTGCAAGAACTTACAAAAAAGTAATTGCCATTTCTTGATATGATCAAGAGTTTGAATGCATGCCTGTTGCCATGCTTTTTTCCCCACAATATGAATGTTTTC
Source organism: Toxostoma redivivum (assembly GCA_013397375.1). NCBI lineage: Eukaryota > Metazoa > Chordata > Aves > Passeriformes > Mimidae > Toxostoma > Toxostoma redivivum. The sequence continues at coordinate 35,099 of VXBI01000545.1, forward strand.
TGCTCTCCAACATCTTTATTTTAAGTAATTTTCCAACTGTATTTTTTGCCTGTTTTACACTCCAGCATACAAATACTGAGCAGAAGACAATAAATATTCACAAAAGGGTAGCAAAGTAATCCAGGATCTGAGTCCCAATTTGTATGGTGCTGGATGCACTTGGTAAAGAGGCTGTTGTGCTCAGAAAGCTCCTGAGACACCACTTCTAAGCCTGACAGAGACCGTGAATCAGAGCCCTCAGCTGCAGCAGTTCACAGCCAGGGATGTTCATGTAAACTGAAATCAATAATGATTTAAACCACGGTACCAGGCCCTCAGCTCTGGCCATGCCACAGAGTTGGTGGCCAGGACAGAGGAGGGATGAATCACTGGGACAGGAACATCTGACTCCACCTCTCCATGAATCATCAGACCTCTTGAGCCTCCAACCCTTGGACATCTGGTTCTTCCTGAGCTGCTCCAGTGTAAACATTGTAAAATAAAACCTGAACGAACTCGCACCATACCCAAGTCACAGTTCTGAGTCTTTTTAAAAGCAAAAGCCAAACAAAACAAACCAAAAAACCCAACTGCCAAATTTCTACGTGAAGCAGTACTTTTCTTCTCAAGGGACAGCTGTTGTGTACCCAATATTTTGTTTGCGACTGTTCATAGAAAACTAAAATTCAAAAGTGTGACTCAAGGTTCTGAAAACACTATCCTGGAAGTACCTTAAAAATTTACATCTCCAACCTATTTTCATGTTTGGAAAATTGCTTTAAATATTTTTTAAAAGGCTCACTGCGACTAAAATGCCTTGCAATACTAAAATTACTCCAAATAGAAAATTTAATAACAAGCCAAAGATAGTTAGCAGGATGGAAAACTTGGCGTGTTTATATTTGAGATGTTTCCCTTCTTTTCCATGTTAGAAGAATACTTTGCACGCACATATGTGTAAGACTTATTTCAGACTGCTGAACTTGTCATTGTTAGCAATTACCTTTCTCATTTTTTAACTTGTGAAGGCAGTTGAAAAGCATATTATTGTTCTAGAAACGTTTTTCTCAGAGTTGTAGACCCTCGCCCCAGGGCAAATATTAAGAAATGTATAATTTGATGAAACCAACCATCTGCAACAGTCCCTGAGCTAAGAAATCCAGAGCGAGATAAGGTGGAAGCTCCAACTTCTTTCTTTGGTTTTGGAAGACAAAATTCAGAATCTTAGACAAAATGTCAAATTAATCTCTTATTCATGTGTTTGTCAAAACCATAATTCAGTAGCGACACAGTCAGATTTAATTTCTCTTTAAAGTTTTATTACATTTACCTGGGTGTTACTGTCGATACAAATATTTCTGCACAACCCAAAGCACATTGTAACTACTGCAGACCTGATTCTGAGGTCAGATGGAGGCAATTAATCATTTATTCCACTGGACTTGTTGGAATTACAGCGAGACAAATGGGTTCATCAGAATTACAGCCCCTTAGCTGCAATAAATAAAAGATATATTCAAATCCGTGAGCAATTTTCTATTACTTAATCTTTCATTTTCATTTCCCCACAAACTTTACCCAAATAGAAATTAAAGCACACTGGCTGAAACAGAGAGCTTCATGAGTCCATAAAAGGCACAAGACTAATGTTCTCTACGTGATGGCAAATTACACTTCTTTGTGTGCATTACAATACTTTTACAAGAGTTGCTACGTAAAAAGAAAATACTGATGATCATTTAACACAGTAAGAATTCACTTAAATGAACTGCCAGAAGAACAGAACTCTTAAAATAATTGATTTTTCCCCACATCAGATGAAAAATGCATAACACTGTACAATGAAGTCCGTTTGAGCAAAAGTCATTTTCTGTCCATTAAAAGAAACATAAAATACATTGGGGTACTTAATTAAAAGTCTTAGAACCGATTTGCACACCATAAATTTACCAAACACACACAAATTTAAGTAAAATACCTTAATTAATGCTTTTACTAAATCTATGGGTCCTCCCAAATATTTTATAAGTGTAGAAAATTTACATTCATTGCAGTTCAAAGAATACCACTGCCGCTAAGAAATAAATTCATAACAGTTGCTGCCTCAGTGTTTCTGCCAGCATGCTGATGCCTTACATTTATGGAATGTATGGAGTGATTTGGAAATGACAGCTATCTTATGACAGGCAATACCAGCAGACAGCATTTGAAAAAAATCTATACTGACCTCACCTCCATCCAACACCTATTGACAGTTGTCACTCAAACTGTGATATCACATAAACACTTTCCGATCTGAGGCTTAAGTTTCCATAGTAGGGCAAAATCCTGTTAACTTGTGACCCACCTCTCAGACATCCTTTCTGTTGTATTCATGTTTGCAAACTGCTGACAGTTTTTTCAAGGCAGAGCATATGTGGTTTGTGCAATAACCGCACTCCCTGCCCTCTAAGTTTCTTCCCTTAAACCCCAGCCAGAAACTTGTTGCTAATCAAAAATAAAGAGATCTGCTTTTGAAAAAGATACAGAACAATCCAGAGAAAGAAATAGAATATTGTTTGAATGAACATGTTTCTACGTAGTATCTTCCACCTTCTGTTATAGGTTGATCAGTTTTCCCTGTTACCTATTCCTTTTTATTTCAAAACTGGGTACTCCAAAACGCTGTGATGAAATAATGATGAACCACAAAACCGCACTGTAGATATCACCCAGATTATAAAGAGAGATGAGGAAACATAAAATCCTCTTCAATTAGAAAACTTAGGACCTCCATAAGAAGGCAGCAGTGAATAAAGTGTTCTCAGTGTTATAAAAAGAATGATTTATAGCTGCAGCATAGAAATTAATGTCCATCTATTCACAGCTGTTGATACAATACTGTAATGAGAGGTTTCAGAAACATGGACCATGGATGAGTGTCTATAACCACATCTATATGCCCCTATGCAAAACTTTTGGTCATTTATAACAAACTAAGGAATGCTTCAAACTCTGTCAAGTAATTATAGGAAACAGGATCAGTTTCTCTCCCTCCCTAGCAGTTCAGTAACAACTGCTAAAGGCTCAACATTCCAGTAAATCTGGTAATAACACAGCAAGTTTATACACAAATACTATAATGCCTCAATCCAGCCTTTCTTGTATGTCTTCCACACCCTAAAAAAGTACATCTTACTTGAACAAAAAAACATGGATCTCCTGGGCTACATACAAAAAATACCTCTAGATGAGTAATTCCTTTGCCTTTTGCTCTCTAACACAAATTATAGATATATTTCCAAGTTATATTTTACATTCTGAAACGAACTACAAAATACAGAGGTATGGCTAGGAACTTCATCCAGGTTTTTGAAGTAAACAAAAACTTAGTTTTGTAACTGAACTTTTGTAATGCTTGTAATTCACAGGAACTGAGAAATAAGATCTAGTCTTTGTGAAACTGCACTAGATATGGATCTAGAATGAAAGGCTGTCTCAGAAAATTAGAGAGAGTTTGGAGATATGGATTTATTCTTAAGGATATATTCCTTCCTGGATGTCAGGTGCCATTTGTCACACCCTGGATTTTGCTGTCCATCAGGATATAGGTGAAAAAAAAAATTTAAGCTGCTTCATAGCTCAAGGAATTTAGTCAAGAGACATTTTTATACAACAGAGAACGAAGTCACTACCCATTAACAAAGAATAAAAGAGCCAGGCAAATCTATATTAGTGTGCATATGTACAGTGGCAGGATGCACAACACCATATTTCTCAAAGAAGTATTGCAGCAGTGTGCTGCAGCCCCACTAAAAATATCACATGCTTTTGGCCTGCCTAGTTTGATGCAAGGGTGCAGAAATGCTGTTTTATTACAACAGGGCTAGAGAGACACATAGCAACTTCTGAATCCCCAGGTACCTTTAGTTCATTAATTCATTTACTCTGCTTTACTTGCAGGTTTGAACTTGCATTAAAGATGTAAAAAATCTCTTTCCAGGCTCTGGTCCAGCAATTGATACTCTATGGCCAGGCTTCTTTGTCCACGCTGAGCCTCATGGACTTCTCCATGGCTCCAGACAGAACGTCATCAGTTTGCCTACATGCTTCAAGAGCAGATCTCTCAGTCACTGACACTACCAAGAGGTGCCATTAAATAACACGTGCACAAACCTTTTCCCCTTTTCTCTTCAGACAGATTAGAAATTGGGAGAGCAGCTGCACAATGAGAATATCATAAGATCCACCGACCTGTTGCTGAGGATCACACCTGACCTTGGGCCACCACCCACTGCTGACCCCAGACAGAAAATTCTTCTTCTCCCTCCACCCTGTGGGCCTCCCAAAGCTGGAAGTGAAAAGCTAGTGCCAGTGCACTGCTGTTTTATTGAATATATTCATGTACAATTGGGGACCAAGGTCATCCAAACTCATTTCATCTGGGAGCTTTTGCATCCAGTGTGAGGCTGGTTTGCACTCCCCTGAATTCAGCTGGTCTGAGATGCAAGTACTTGTGTGACTGGAAACACCAACCCATGGAAGTGCAGTGGCCCTTTAAATTTAACAAGAAACATAAGCTTTACATTTATCCATTTTCAGGATACTCTAGAGCTCTGTGCTGGTTCATTGGTACAACCTTCTTGAAATGTTGACACTGAGCCATTAAAAATGAGAATGTATGGCTATAATGACAAATCTACCCTGTATCATATCTGTTGGCCCAACAAGAGCATTTGGGGGTTCTCTGGGATGATGTCACTACCACATGGCATGTCCCAAAAATGTACAGGGAAAACAGAGATAGAACTGAGGTTGTCTGGTGCTGTTCAGTCTCTGTGACAGAAAATTATGTAATTCTCATTCATCTAGTATGAAACATGAGCTACATGTGGTAAGGTACTGATGTCAGAGAAATAACTTCTAAATTCCCTCTATACATATACACACATTTATTTTATGTGTATAAAATAAGAAAAATACACACATATATGTAAATATATATTAAAAAACTATAAAAAATATGGGATGGTCTCCAGGAGTGTCACTTCAATCTGAGTGATTAATTACAAGAAATTAGAAGCCAACTGAAAAGAGACATAGAACATATCCTATTCCTATATTCCCTTCCCACGCAGTCTGGTGCTGTTAATTTAATTTTCTTAATTTAGTGACGATTACAGATGCAAATCTGACAGTGTGTAAAAACCAAAATTAGGAAGCAAATAGTAATGGTTGGGTTGGTACCAACATCAAATGGTGCCTTTAGCATCACATCTGGTTTATGATCTGAGAGGACTACTCCTGCAGGGAGAGGCATTCACAATCATCTTTGAAAGTAGGATGAAGATTCTCATTATCAGGGAATTTATCTGCTAGCAGCAAATTACGAGCTGAAGGAACACCTTCCTCAGTACTGCAGGAGCCAGACATGAAATTAGGAGGATGTGGTGATGTTAGACCAGGTGCTGCATGACTCCACAACCCTCTTACTCAGTTTTATACAGCAGGGACACTTTGAGGGAATTAAAGGTCTTGGTATGCCTAGTAGAAAGAGAGCAAGGGTGCAAATAAATGATGTTTCCTAACATGTCATTGTTAGTAGACACCAGGGAGACAAAAGAGTTGCTTAAGCTGGAGGACAGTGTTCATATATTAAGAAATGGGTGATGGGCCCAATAACTTTAGTCTGCAAACTGGAGCTAAGTTTCTGAGATCAGAAATCTAGAAATCTTGAGCTGTCTCTCAGTAAGAGGGCAAGCAACACAATTTTCTTTCCACCTTACAATGTGGTTTTATTATATTTTTAAACAGAACAATTTGAAATAGATACCTATGATAGTACAGACTTTCAGAAGCCAAGAGCTTTCTTCTAGCCCTCTATCCCTACAAAGGAGGAAGATTGTAAAACAGTGCATGGGTATAATTTACCACGAGAAAACATGGCTCTTGTTAAACAGCTTGACAAGAATATTGTGATTTGGGGGATAGAAGGGCAGCAAGGGGCAGGGTTCTTGAGGGTCACATTGCTTTGCAGCCCAGGGCATGTGGTGGCCTCAAGCTTTATGAACACTCACTACCACGGGGTCTACTATCTGCCAGGTGCCACTGATGCCTGAATTATTGTATTTCAATAAAAACTGCAGCTTTGGTGCTTAACCTGATAACTGGATTGTTGCATTCCCTTCCCACACTGAAGTGGCACCTGCAAAGAAGTGAAAAGCAGGATAGCTGCCCCTGTCCTTCCCCCCTCAGCAGACACACATATATGGCAGTTCTGGACTCTGACAGGCCAGGGACAGAGTAAGTTCACTTGGTGATGAACGCTAAGAATGCACCACCACAAACCACAGAAACATCTGTGCTAGGCATAAAGTAGAAAATGCAGCCTGATTAGAGGCAGAGTGGAGACATCGTATCAGGGGGAAAGTAAAGATAAGCTAATGAACCCCCAGAAATTTAAGAGCCCCCCAAGAATAAATTAAAAAAACCAACTCTCTATAAACTAACAACATGCTGTAAAAACCTAGAAGTAAAATAAAACAAAAAACACCAAATCATGCAGCTTACAAATGCCTCTATGGATGTAAACTCATTACTCATTTATATATGAAGTGAAAAGTATTAAGATAAATGATGCTATTTACTGTCATGATGCACCTAACATCAAAACAGATGTGTATTTTCAATGTTGGGTGCATTAAACACATTATCCAACTTTCAAAATACAATAAGTGATTTATGCTAGAGGTTGAATATGCCCAAGCAGCAACTAAAAATATAACAGGAAAAAACCCAAACAACCCAGAGCAGATCAACCCAACTAAGATACAAAGTTAACCAGAAAGCTCAGATTTACCACAAAACTGGAAGGTAAAAATTAAATAAATTCTTGCTTTTGGGCATCTTGGGCAAATTTTTTTTTTTCTAATAATTCACAATGTTTTCCAAGATTTGATCTGTGGTCCCGCTACTTAGCAACACAAACACATTTACCGACCAAGAAAAAACCATTTACAGTATTTCTATTTTGTTAGATAATCCAGCACAAAAGTATATTTTCTGATAAAAGCATAAGCCAAAATTTCTGGAGTCAAACATACTGTTTTCCCACCTTGGATTTTCCATATTAAAACCACAGCAAAATATCCATCCCCTCACAACATGCCCCAAAGAGGACACACATTTCTCCCTTAACAGTGGGGAGCAAAGAAAGTAACCAAGATTTTTAAGTAGGCTTCCCCAAACTTGACTACAAGATAAAGAAAAATCGCCAGCCATTCTGTTTACCTTAATAACCTCATGAAAATACAAGCTTGTCACAACTCAGTTAACCAGCCTGGGCACAAGGGGTTGTCCTTGGTGTGGTGGCTCACTCTGGAGAGACTAGAAGAATACTTCCAGGAGAGACTTCACCTGCTGGCAGCACAGGGGCTTAACCCTGGATAGCTCAGCTTGATCAGAAGGACTTTCCTTTCTTGTCAAACAGCACCTGATCAGGATAAAGAAAAGCAGGCTGGAGCTTATATGCATTTACATCCCAATCAGTGTTGAAACATCTGAAATTAGTTTAGCCCTGATTTGCAGCCACTTCTCAGCCAGAGCAGTTAGCTGAGAAGTAGTGAGGCTGTATGTAAAAAATAAAAATGGCCAGAGCGTGCATTTAATGTGTGGGCAGTGAGCAGCCTCAAGGTGAGCTCCTTATGGGGAGCAGTGGCTCTGCCATGGGGTCGATGTGGGAGGTCTGCTTTCTGAAAACTGGGAAAGGAATTACTTTGGAAAGGGCTCAGCCTATTTACATACTTTGTTAAGAGCATTGAGATAAAAAGAAGGCGTTAAAGCAAACCAGGGAAGTCCAGTATATTGTGGGGGTTTAAGAAAAAATCATCGTTGTCGTACAGTAGTAGCACAACCATCTTTGCCATGCAGGAGTTGTCTTGAGCTTACAAACCGTGCTCAGTGATATTAAAAACCTGGGTTTGTTTTTAAGATGCAAAGGAACAAGGCTGCCAATATTCAGGAGACAGTTCCAAGAAAAATTTGCTCCATTAGCCACGGGTCTGAGGCCCCCTATGAGAACGTCTCATCACCTCGGGGGGAAGGACGGGGTGAAATCCTGGGAATGCTCCCCAGCTGGACCACCAAAACGGGCAGCAGGTGGCCGGGAAGGAGCTGCTGAAGGTGCAGCTGCTTGGCTCTGCCGAACACGGAGAGCTGTCCTGGGAAAGCAGGCTGGAACAGGAGGGCAGAGTTTATAGGGCCGGGCCAGGCCTGGGAGGGAGGAGAGCTCGTCTGGCCCTGCCCAGAGCCATGGGGGCCGAGCACGGACCCGGGGGCACTGCCCGCCCAAGAAACCCTGCCTGGCCTGGCCTGGCCTGGCCTTGCTTCCAGTAACAAACTACCCCTGAGGGACTCCCTGTGGAGGAACGTCCTTCCTGCTGGGAGTTCAAGTCCAGCTCCTGGTCGGGGGTGGGGTGTGAGCTTGCTTCCCTCACACTCCTGAAGCTTTGCCTCACTGTCTCTGAAAGCGTCACAGTCCCTCTGTGCTGCCTTACGTTGCTGCACTCTGGTGCCAGAGCCTGTAGGACACGTGAGAGTGTGGAAAACCTGGAGATCCAAGTGATCTCTCTCTGCCTGGCTTAGATACTCATAAGCATTTGCTTATTGGAAGCAGAAATTGCTCTTCTCCTCATGGTCATGGTATGCCTAATGCTGCAGCACACAGACCTTTGTTGTCTTGCAGACCAAGAAACAGATTCAGTTTTATTTGTTCTTAGGGAAGAAATAAGATCTACATGGAAGCACCTGTAAGCTGGAGAGATCTGCATCTCCTGAGGCTGCTCTTGGCTGGAAGAAAGTCCCTCAGCTGCTGCTTTCATAAACCTGCTGACCAGTTTAGGATCCAGAATTAGAGCTGGACTGGTGGAAGACTGATCAATAGTTTGGGCACAGCTTTTTTACATTTTACAAAAAAGATTTCTGGTCACTTCTTCAAGATTGTGTTTATGCGTGCTCCCAGCTGCCCCTTGCAGCTCATTTCTCACACAAAAGCATGAGGGGAAAAAAACAAACCAAGATTATTCTAGCTGGTCTTCTTTCAGGTTTTTTATGAACGTCCTTTCCAACTGTAAGCACCTGGAGGGCAATCAGATGGGGGAGTATTGGAGAACATGTGAGATGCTTGGTGATTACGCAGCACCAAGTCTGAGATAAACATGCAAGAGACAAGACTAGCTAAAGACTAGCTGGTGCTGTTTGTGGATGGAGTCAATTGAACAGAATCATAGAATCATTTAGATTGGAAGAGATGTGTAAGAACATTGTGCCCAACCATTAACCCAGCACTGCCAAGCTCAGCACTAAACCATGTCCCAAAGTGCCAAATCTCGATGTCTTTTAAATACCTCCAGGGCTGGTGACTCAACCACTTCCCTGGGCAGCCTGCTCCAGTGCTTGACAACCCTTTCAGTTGAGAAGCTTTTCTAGCAGGCACAGAAGAGCATATCCCATCTCTGTGGCCAGCTTTTAATAGCAGCCATTCACTCTGCTGGGGTCAGTAGAGACAATGTATTGTTGAAGTGTGTTAACATCCAGCTTAATCTTTTCTACCCAAATCTGTATAAAACTCATTTTTCTTGTAACATTTTAAACTCATTATTTTGTCTCTAAGATCAGGCTAAGAGTTACACTGCTTTTGTCAGACCTTGGGGTCAGCCAAGGCATTATTAGAGGGGTATTCTGAAATCTCATCAATGCAGGGAAGAAAAACCTAACAAATCCTTAAAATTAATTGACAGCATTCAGAGAACATTATGTGATGCACCTCTAGAAGCATACCTTTCAAAACCTGTCTATTCCTTGATATTTGGGCCAGGCCTTGCAGAGCAGGTGAAGCCTTGAAGAATTTCGTTTCCATGGAGGAAGATTCGTCACACTTATGAGTCAGAACCTTTGCACTGAGAAGCACAGTGAGGCAGGCTGTGCAGAGACCTGTAACAGAGGAGCTAAGTGTAACATGTGGTCTATAAAATTTGGTGTACAACTGGCTTTTGACTTCTTCTGTGTTAAGAAGTTTCATTCACCTACAATTTTGCAATGGGCATGAATAAAATTTTAAAACTGATTCATTCTTCTCTATAATGTTCACAAACAGGTTTTCCTCTTTTCAGATTTCACCTCTTATTTCACCCTCAGTCCAACAAAAAAGACTGTAGACACAAGAGTAATAAAATAAATCCCAACCCTATCATTACTAACATTTTAACAGCATTATCTGGGTGTACAAGTTCACACCTCAGTGAGGAATGGGGTGAAACATGGAGAATTGCCATCTTTGCAGCTGCTACTAGCTGACATGGCTGCAAGGCAGATTGGTGTGAGGACAGTGCTACATCTGCTGCCCTGTTCATGGCAATGAACCAGACTCTCCATAGTTCCAGCTTCCTTGTGCTGCTCACACAGTGCAAAGGGATGCTAATAAAGCCACAAATAGCTTATAAAGAATTAAGATATTGAAGGAAAAAAGTAAATCACACTCAGCTAAGTGTGCCAGACTTGAGCTTCTTTCATGTGGGTCCTTGTCTTATTCACATTGTGTGATAAAGAGTAAATTTTGGGAATGGTGGTGTACTGCTACAGCCATCCACTAATGATCTGTTCCAAAATTACAGTTCAGCACAACTTGGTAATAACTGCTATCCATGGAAGGGAGTGAAATGCCTCTAAAACAGCCCTCGCACAGGAAAGAGTTTAACCCCAAAGCTTTGAAAAGAAAAAAAAGACAAAACCTTTGATCTTGATCATTTGCTACGGCCTGAGTGCACAGCTCAGGGCAGAAGCATTGGCCTCTGCTATCTTCAGAGCCTGGAGTGGCTGCATGCCAAGCAAGTGCTCTGCAGTCCAAGCATAAGGATGGCTCTAAATAACACCGGCTACCAACAGCCCGGAGGGCAGCAGTGCAAGTGCTGAGCGTGAACTGGGGCAAGCAGCACCATTGCCAGGCATCCTGTTTTGGCAGCAAAGTGAGGTGTTGATTTTGAGAATGCCATCTCTAAGTTGTCTCTCGAAATAATATAATCCTCTTATTTCCTGCTTCACCAGTTTTAAGGTCGCTTTGGTCTTCTGGGGCAGTGTAAAGCTGTTGTAGCTCCGCAGGGGAAAATCTTGGCTATTCCTCTTAGAGCAAAGCTTGACTGTCTGAGAGGTTGTAGAAAGGAACATGAATCTCAGTAACCCTCTGAAAGTGCAGTATACACAAATAATCTTTGTGCCTGCAATTCTCTCCTGGCCTGGATGCTAAGGCAGTTTTTAATGAGGATTTGGCTCTGAGTGCATGTTTCCATGAAATGCTTACAATCTTCTTTTCCAGCCCCCACAATAATACCTATGTGCACAAAAATAATAAAGTCCTGTGTACAAATATGCAGAACCACATGCCAGTTCTTCAGCTTCCCAGCCCTTCCAAGGGCTCCAACAAGGTAGGAGGCATTAGAGAGGGGGCAGGAGGACAGCTAAGAGGCTGACACCCAGAACAAGGAGCAAAGAACATATTAAAATGCTTTTCAGGTCAGATCTTTATTCTGGCACTGAAGACAGAGCTATAGACTGACAGAAAGTGTTTATGACCCGAGCAGCAAGAAGACAACAGTGAAAGGATCAAGGCCTGTTAAACCAGGATACAGCTGTCCCCAGAGAACTTGATCCTGGCCAACGGGCTTTGGCAAGGAAGAGTTCACATGCAATAGCTGTGTTTTGCTGTGGATGATTGCCTAAATCCCAGCTTAAAGTGGTTAAGTGCTCTATTCCCCCTCACACGATGATCTCTCAGTCTGATAAGTCTAGGAGAAAGGGATGCAAAAATAACTAAAAGTTAGGTTTTACATATTTTTTTTAAACATCTATTTTCATTATGAGACGAAATATAGAGGGAATAGATGTACATCACCTTTCTGCTTCTGTGAGGGTAAACAAAATTATGGGAGATGGCAGGAAGACAAAAAAGGGTGCTGGAATGAGAAAGAGAGGAAAACTGCAAAATCTAGTTCATTCACCATAGAATTAAGAAGCCTAATGATGACAAGAGTACCAAGAGATACAACACAGAATCACAGAATATGCTGCATTGGAAGGGAACCATCAGGATCATTGAGTCCAGCTCCTGGCCCGGCACAGGACAGAAGTCACAGCATATGCCTGAAAGCACTGTCCAAACACTTCTTAACCTCCTTGAACTCTATCAGGCTTGCTGCTGTGACCACTTCTCTGGGCAGTCTGTTCCAGTGCCCAGCCTCCCTCTGGGTGAAGAGCCTTTTCCTGATATGCAAACTAAACCTGATTCAGCTTCATGCCATTAATAAATAATTAAACAAACTAATAAACGCCATTCGCTGATTTCTGAAAAATTGTCATTATCCTTAAGAAATGAGTAATAACAAACCATTAAAGTGATGTTACAAGATTTTTCTGTACTTACAAGAAAAATAAAATTATTGAATGTTTCTGTGCTGGAAAATACATCCTTGAAAATCTGGCATTTGTATTTCAGGGATATGTAAAGCAGGAATAAAGAGGATCAGGGACTAGAAGTGTCCATGTCAATGAAATGGACCTTCACAGGGATAGAGCTACCTGGAAGGGTCCAAAAGATACCTGCCTGTGCAGCTCAGACACTTATTGGTGCAAAGTCTTTGTGACCAGAAAACCCTTTGACATTAACAATTCTACTGGGCAGTGACAGTGACATCAAGTGGATACATTAGTGAATTAAACAACTGAGTTACCCTGATACACGAGAAGCTGTATTTTAGTAATGATTCATCTGAAAAGTGCTTCTACTGTAAGACAGATTGAGAAGTGATTTGCCCTTTGAGGGACTCTTTGTGTTCATGTATACATCATCCCCTCCCTGCATCTTCATATGAAGGGTAACTCCCACTTCATTTATTTGAACAGAGGAAATGGGGAATTTTTCAAAAGAGGCTGAGAAAAGGGTAAAAAAATTGGAAGCTTCATCCTTCCAGATACAAATAGCAACAGTTCATGAATGGAGAATTAGTTTGGGAAAACTCAGATGCATAAAATAGGTCTGCCCCAGGCTGTTTTAGCTTCTTCACCGCAATGCTGTAGTACCTATTTAGTTATCCAGTAATGCCAAGCAACTACTGATGACTTCATTATCCACAAAGTATGCATGCATGCACCCTAAATGAGTCCACTGCAAATATACTCGCATCATTAAATTTAGAGTAAGGTACCAAAGCATTTTAAAAATACATGGGGACTCTTTAATGAAAAGACTTATTTTCTTCTACATGGGTGAAAATATTCAAATGCGAAACCTTCAGAGTAGCCTTATTCTGAGATAAAAAGACACCATTTTCACCATGAGAGTGGTGGCAGTGTCTCTTTTATCTTCATCTGCCAACACCTTGTTTCAACCATATACTCCCATGTGACCAATACTCCCATTTCAGCCTAAGTGCCTGCCACTCACTGGAACTTTTCTTTATTAGAACATTTTATTAGAGGTTTTGTACTGCTTGCTCAGCACTGGTGGAGTAATGCCTTGCAAGTGAAATCAACAGCGATGCTCAAGTGTGTAGTGGACTTGGTGGAATACCCACACTCTCTTTTGGTAGTTAAAAACAGGCTTGCATTTTGTCTTGATTTCTGTCAGTGTCTGCCTGCTCACTGTAAAGGAAAACTAAGTGTTTTAAACCTAGATTATCTGGTGGCACAACCTTTGATGGCAACATAACTTTCAATGGCATGGCTCAATAAAATGTAGTCCAGATTTTTGAACCATCTCAGTTGCTTGCACCACACAGACAGTGGGTGAATATCTCTTTGATTTATGTGGATGGAAGTCTACAGAAATGGAAAATCTTGCATTAGAGCACAGCATCCTCATGTTTCCCCCATGGAAAATGGGGCAATGAGGAGCTGCACTGCTGGCCACCAGCACCCTCCAAACATCTTCAGACACTCCTGCCTTGCCCAGGTTTTACAAAAGTGCCAGAATAACTTCCCACCTCCATACTTCCATATCTCCATACCTACTAGAGCCACTCCCAGGACAAGGTTAATTTTTTTGCCTGAGAGAAGTTTAGGACTTTTCCATTATGATCAGTGTTTACTCTCTGGTCTTCTCCAAGGTACCAATCAAGGTCCCCTGGGAGACTCATAGGAGAAGAGATTTTCTCCACTTCAGGTTGCCCTGTGCAACTCCCAACCTTGCTCCCTTTTTCCGATGAGAGCACACACAAAAGCGGATGAGAGTGCCAACAAAGAACGGATTTTTTGTTTTGACTGAGGCCATGATGGCTCTTTCATTCAGCTTTTACCCTTAGAAACAGCATTCCCTTAGACTGCACATCTGCTGTAAAAGAACAAATATCTGTCTTTGCCCACTACTGTACATACATCCTCTGTCTCCTCAGAGGCCTGTGCTCCTTGCCACAGAGGTGTCCAGCCTTTGCTGAAGCAAAGTGACTATACTGAAAATCAATAGTAGAGCTAAGCATACTAATATCCTCTGTGTGCTTCAGCTTCCAAGACCAATCATCTGCTCTTGAGAAAATGCAGAGAGGAAATTAGAAATATTTTTAAAAACCCAACACCTTTATAAATTATTGTGAGTGTATTGCTTTCTGCAGATGCATAAGTGAAAGTAGGAGTTAATATTCTTTGTCTCTTCAGAAAAAGATTTAGAGAAGTGCACAGTAGGTCTTATCTTACTGTTGACGAGTACCTTGTAAAAGATTTCTTTATGAAAGGGTATGGAGAAAAATAGAATGCAAATCCTTCAGTAAGTAAACCTGAGATTACTTGCTCTATGAAAATTTAGATTTCTGGGGGGAAAAAAAGAGTAGAAACAATTTTCTGTTGTAGAACTGCAAGCCATTTGCTCGAAAGCTTTCAAGACCAGTGCTAGCATTCCCTATTCAAACCTAGATGAACAGGCTTTCTTCCCTATAAAACCATTGTAATGTGCCTAGGCCAGGAAAACTCTGAGAAGCCAAAACATTTGTATAAGTTCAGTGTAACTGAAGAATAATTAGTATGTAGGTAAATAATAGAGACTGCTAATGCAATGTATACCTGCACAAGATCTGTGTTCTGTAGTACAGGTTTCATGTCAATGTCAAAGAAAGAATAATGCCTAACAATTAGAGTTTGTGATGCTGTCACTGGAGGAAAGAATTTCATTGCATGTCTACAGGGATTGTCTTATCAGGCCATTTGGATGCAAGATCGTGATGGTAAAACTATTCCACTGTATGCCTAGCCCCTCTGACTATTGCATTACAATGCTGTCAGGGTGCTGGGGCATAAAGATTTTACTGCAATCATTCTGAAGCTAATATGTCCAGATACAATGATTTCAGTGTAGCTTGTTCTCCCAATAAATTTAAAAGAAAAAACAGATAAAAACAACCAAAAAATCCGAAAACAATACTGAAGGTTGTTAAGGTTTGGGAAGGGCACTCCAATTTAGTAAGGCACATAAGTTCAGAATCTTCCATGTTATTATAGCACCAGTTGGGTCGTGAGACTCTGGGATATGATGCATGCAGTTGGAATGGAGAACCCTAATTTGCAAGATATTCTAAATTTTCTGGTTTTGAGATACTGTGACATTTGAACATAGGTAGCTCTAGTATTCCTAGAGATGCTGAAGGGAACACCATACATACTCCCAAAATCTTTGTCAAATGTTTAATTGTTTCTCTTAGCCACTTTAATTCTCTATTTATACAGGGTTGACTGATGGGGTTGCATACCCTTTCAGAATCACCAATACATCTGTATTCCCATTTTTAAAGATAAAAAATGTGAAGTTAAAGTATGTGCCATCCCTGCCTCAAAGCCTGAGCTCTGCCCCCAGACTCGAGAGCGGTGCAGCTCACAGGGGTGTGTAGGCTTGCTGCAGCCACGGCACGTGTCTGACACACCATCCCCTTGGCAACCCCTTGTCTCATTTATCTTCCTGAATGCTCGACTAACCTTCTCTATCTTATAGGCAGCAGCTCTGATTGGCACAGATGTTAATTAAACTAGGTAGTAACAGAGCACACGCTGGAAAGGCGGCCCTTGGAGCTGAAAGGGATCCTCGTCCGCACCACTGCCCCACTGCCATTCTCGGTTATGTGCAGTATGGAAGGAGTGAAGGAAAAATAACCTTATCCCTGCTCCTGAGATCTGTGAGTCTCGTAATGGCAGAAGAAGGGACAAGGCAAGCACCAACTGGTGGCAACAGGCAGCAAATGGAGGTTACTGGTGAGCCAGAGACATGGATAAAACACTGCTAATAGCTAACACTGACCAAAGTTAAATTCCTGTTTCTCTGCCCATTCCATTTTCTCTGCAATTTTCTTTTTCCTCATTTGAGCACTGGTTCTTCCATATTGCCCAGAGTATTCTTTCAGGGTGAAACGTACCATGAGGATATGAAACAGACTTAAAATGATAAACAGGCTAATGCATCCTTCAACCCTATTTGCTTTTCTTGAATTTTTCATCCAATATTCTGGAAATGTCCCCCCTAGAAATTTTCACAGTGACTTTCCTGGTTATTAAATAAAATCACAACTATAAGTGGTCCTAACTGTGAGAAAGACAAATCAGGAAGTTTCCCTAAAAAACCACTCTACTGTAACACCCATTCACAGAACACTGCAAGGGGCAGGACGGACTCCCAGGACATGCTGATACATTAATTTTGTTGGACACAGTATATTTTAAGACTCTATGCTTACTCCAGCTTTAATAAATCCCTATCCAGTTCTCTGGTCTATATTAGAGCACTGGTCTTCCTGCCCCTGTTTATCTTGCATCAAGCTGTGCTGCAGATATGATCAGAACCTTAAATTTTGAAAGTTCTGGCTGCCCCAAAAAGTTGATGAAAATTAGGTACTGGATAAGAGTGACTGAAACCAGGTATATTACACTCAGATTGGATCAATCACTGAACATTCATGCAAAGTGAAAAAAATAATTCTTGGATGTCACCTGTTTCTTTGAGGTTGTCATGAGAATCCCTTCCTCAAATGGTTGAGTTTTTACTTCAGATCTGAATAATCACAGATTTTTCAGAACTGAGAAAATCTGTGGATCATTTAAATAGAAATGGTTTGCTATGAGAAAGGAAATGTATTTGATATATTTTTTACTAACTGCTTTAGTTACACTTAGGTTCCAGATAAGATTAAAAGACCAGAAACTAGCCTGTTTAAACAGATACTGCAAGTTTGAGAGTGTCTGGACCAGTCCCCTCTGCAATCAAAGCTGTGAGCAATGAGCAGAGATTCTCTGTACTCCCAGGTAAGAAATTACCTGCTGACAACTCTGCACCTGCTGGTCAGTCTTCCCTCTCATCAGTCCTCTCTCTCCATCCTGTGGGGCACTGCAGCTCCAGAAGTGCTCTCTTTCCCATGGTGTGTAACCTGAACACTTAAGGCTGTAAAAGGTCTCGGAGGATGTTACCAGGCTCAAGTCATTACCCCTCTCCCCAGCCAACATGCTGCTTAAGAACTTTATGCTCTGTTTGCCTTAATCCTTGCTGGTGCCATTAGATGTGTTGTGCTTCCCTTTGCCTTTTCCTACCAGTTGTGATCTGAAATACATCAGAATATGACCCAATTTTATCGTCATGGCGTGCTGTTTGCAGCACACAGAGCAGGTAGGGAGCTTCTCTAAGCTCCCTGTCTTTTTGAATCAAAAAATCATATGGCTGGTCTCACACATCCTGTGCCAAGCTCATGTGAACTGAACTTCAGTCAAAGTAGAGAAACACTCCTGTCATTACAGTATTAAGAGTACAGTCCAGGCTCTGTGTGCCTGCACTTGAAGTGCAAACATTTTATAGGTAGCACTGAATACCAGTTTATTCTATTTCCAAAAATTATTTAAATAATAATAAAAAATTCCTTCTATCTACCTAAACCACTGCTTTTCCAAGACATTCCTAATCAATAGCCATGCTCCTATACTATTACCCTGTCTAGTGCCATCATCATATAGCTCCTGTAGCCTGTGAAACCGTTCACTTTAATTTCATGGTTTCATATTTTTCAAACAGAATGCAGAAGAAAAAAGGAAGACACTATCTAGGACCTGAAACCAACACCAAAGCCCTGTCAGCATGTATCAGAACTTTGTAATTAATAGGTTTCAGCTCCCTTGTAAAGGGCTTAAATAATTTATTGCTATATTATTGCCAGAAATATCTCAATGTTCTTGTATTAAATATAATATATATTCATATATATTTTTTCCTGAGTGTATTCCAAAAACAGCCCATCAGCTCTGAGAAGCACTTGCACTTGTTAATGCCTCCATTGTATGACAGCATTTGTTTGAAATATTTGCATGCCATATAGTACAGAGTACCTTCTTTTTTCCAGGCAACAGCTAAAAATTTTACTACAGCATTAAGAAATTTTAATGACTGTTAAAAGGTTCCCTAATGACTATAATAAAGGACAATATTTTATTGATGTCAGCAACTAGCAGTTGACTTATGCAGTACTACTTTTTAATCTTCTGGTTTGCTGTGTTCTTATATATCTCTGCTCCAATTCTTAGAGCAAAATCTGATGCATTTCAGTTGTGATTTAATGGATTTACTCATAGAACTAAAGAAGTCAATGCTGAAGTTACTTAATGAATTAAGTGCTGTCTCTCCAGTGCATATTCAATTTTTCACACTTTTTTCATGCTCGTTGTCATTTACGTTAGGATAGTTGTCTGTGAACCTGTACAATGGCTCCCCTAGGCTGGAAATCCAAAGCCTCATTGTTTATGCCACAGTTAGTTTGCCAAGACATCAGCAGAAGGTCTGGAATCTAATTCCCAGGTAAAGAAGACATCCCAGGCTTGGGTGCCCAGTGCATTTGATTTCCATTTACTTTGGTAACAGAAATTCAAGCACGAGTTTGTGACCACCTGATGCTCTTTCCTTAGTCTGTGGAGGTGCCTGTGTTGGTCTATCAGGGTATCCTGGAAACCTACAAAGAGAAAGATAGAAAGCCTTTGAAAGACTGCAAAAGATCATGGAATCGAGTCAGCTATTTTTTCCTGAATATATCCACACTATAAGGAAATGAACTGTGGCTGGGGTTCTGGTGTATTTACACTTCTGATTTACTGTATGACCTTGGGCGAGTCACTCATCCCTTTTGTGCCTAAGTTCCTGTATCTGCATTATAGAAATAATAATTACATTTTCTGCTTCACACGGTTCTTCTGGGGCTTATTTAGTGTTATCAATACACAATGCTTCACAAAGTAGTGGAATTACTTTAACAAATATGTCAAATCTGGAATGACTATTGAGAGCAACAAATTCAGAACCAGTTTTCACCGCAGTTCTTAGACCTGCCCTCATGATCTTAGGCATTTATCTGAGGAAAAAGGCTCTTAAAGAGTTGTATTATCAATGAAAGGTGGTAGTATCAAAGCCTCAGGGTTGCTCTGGCCTCTAAATGCTAGTGCAAGAATATAAAGGTAACACAGATGCATGGCTGGAGCAACCCCCATTAACTGTGTAAAAGGGAACTAGCAGGGAAAAAGCCCAACACACTGACTGGCTCCAAGCCCTGGCTGGGCTGGTGGTGGCACAGCAGAGCACAGCCCATTTAAATCACACTGCCCTCTCATGTTAATCCCTACAGAGTGCTGAAACTTTGCTACTTTTGATCACTTCATTCATTTGACTACTACAACTGGTCAGAACAGGGTTGGGAGCACGTCTTGCACACAGAAGATGAAAGATGGAAAGGGTGTAGGCACAAAGGTTTCCTACATAGAAGTCCAGCAGTTGCTTACAACTTATTAGCGGACCTCCCTGGTCCTTGCAGAGACCAGGAGAGTGCAAATTAACAGAGGCAATTAATTACTTACATGTAAGCTGCTGGACTCAGTCTGGGGGAATGGAGAGGATGACAATCCACGAGGTCAGGATGGAGCCTTAACGAGCCCTTCTGGCCCTGGACCCTGTGACTATTCAATTAGGCACGAGACCTCGCTGTGTGCCAAAGGGCCTTTCGCCCCAGCCTCCGGAGCGGCCGCTCCTCATGCCAAGGCACAGACCTTGCCCTGGAAATCTGGGCCGGTGTTAAACGCCGGCTACTTGGACTGCTCTGGATCTCAGCCCTGAAACGAGGGCAAGCCAGTGACAGCCCAGCACAACTGCAGCTGCTCTTCACTTCAGCCTTGCCTTTAAGCACATTGTGTTTTGTTCTCTTAAATTACAGTAAGATTGCAGTCAGCTGGGTAAACCCAAAGACTCACATTGTTCCTTCGCTGGTTTCTGCTGTTCACAGAGTTTTCTCTCATGCACACCTACAGTTACTCAAAAATGCTTAAACATTATAATGTTCAACAAAGGCAGGGAAATTTGTGTTTAAATAAAAACCCAGCTGATTTTTTTATATCTATTTGCTCTTTCACCCACCTCACAAGTCTCCTTCAAAATGATCCCTTTCTAAGTGATTAATTTTCCATGAGAAGATGCTAACACCAGGACAGTGCAAAAATAAATATCAGAAAAGAGCAAGCAAAAGGGAATGTGTCACATACTGACTACAGGGAAACAGTGCAAAACATCTAATCACAGCAGTGCCAGGAAACTTGAACCTGTCCAAAAGGATCCAGTGCTCTCAATGTTTAATTGCTGTTGATGGCTGCTGGTCAGTCATGCATGACAATGTGTGTGTCACGCTGCTTCCTGCCTATGTTCATTCCTGTCAGCCTTCACTCCAGGTGATGAGTACAGCTTCTCTGACCAGAGAAGAGGGAAAGAGGGGGGAAAAAAAGAGCCCTCACAGACACAAAGCAACATGTACCCAAATAACCCAAGCCACAGGAGAGTGCTAAAAATGGACAGCAAAGGCCAGTTTTGACCAACCTCTCTACCCCTCCTTATTTATGCTTAAAACAGAACAAAATAAAACAACAACTTCCCCCCAAAACCCCCCAAGAAAACCGAACAAAAAAACCAACAACAACCAAAAAAGTGTGGCATCTGTGATTGACAGTATTCCAACTGGCAAGTCTCAGGTCTCCTGTTTGCTTGATTATATGTTTGAACACATGCTTGGGACTGCATGAAGCAATTTGGATTACAATTGGGTAGCAATGAACATTATCTTTTTTGGGGAACTGGAGCTTTATAAATCTTCTCCTTGAGCTAAAAAGAGAGAGGTTGGGGAAAATGTAGGAGAAGTAACTTAAAAGGTCTAGAAATTGTATAACAGCTTTCCACTGCTTTCTTAAAGTGAGTGTTTAATGGTTTATATATCTGGGCCCAGATTCAGCAAAGCACTTAAGCATACATTTAACTTTAAGTATGTGAATGATCTCATCCTTATTCAGCAAAACCCTTAAATAAATGCTTAATTTTAAGCCTATGCTTAGCTGCTTTGCTGTAGCATGGCCTCATCATGCACTTCTGAATCCTGCTATGTCTGTCACATAATTAGAAAGAGTGCTGCTATTTTACCTCACCCATTGCTCTCTTCAAAACAACAATCATTATTTTGCCATTGTTTAACTTCCTTTTGCTTTGTGCAAAACCGATGCCTGGGAGTCAGTACATTCCTTAAACATCCAGAACATATCTGCTCATTCCCATTCCACAGTGGAAGCCAGGGTGAGTCCTGCTGTGGTTTCCAGTGGAGCTGGGTCAGGACCATGCTGCAGATGTGTTGCAGTAGTACATGGACTGAGTTGTCTAAGAATGGGAAAGGCAGTGCAGTGGGGAGGTTTTTCTGCAACAAAAGCACAGGCAACAAGGCTTTAGCTGATTCAAAATTGATCTGGCGTCAGATGCGGTCAGGATACTTTGAGGAAGGAACTAAAACATCATTTCTGGACCACAACATTTTAAGCAATTAGGAGATAGCATATGACGTTAGTTTTGATGATGTAATTGTTTTACAATTGTTTTGTTATTCTCTCTGTGTATGCTTTCATTCTTCTCTCCAATAAGTGGGAAATGAAGGTAGAATACAAAGCAGGGAGAAGAGCTTGCTTCACACGACGTTTCTGGCCCATTTGAAGATGTTCCTTACTGCAATTGCCACCCTTTCCCCTCTCCATATTCACACCCATCCACCAGTGAGAGTCAGGAAGGCTGCTCAATTTCATTTATGTTAAGGATGAGAATGAGAATCATGTTTAAGTGCTAGTACACAGATACAAATTGAGAAATGCTGTGTGGGGATGTCAGTCCACTTTATTTTTCCCGAATCAGCTTTTGCTCGCTTTAATGTTTGGAAAAATTTTACTTCCTCTGACATCACTGAGGAGAGTCTATGGGTTTTTACTACTACTACTACTACTACTACTACAAAGGTGATGTGGACAAAGAGAGCAATAGGTGTACAAGGAAGAATACTCAATTTATGTTATTTATTGTATATGCTCATTCTTTTTTACCACAGATTGAAAAGTGGTAGTAAAATAACTTGCTAAAGAAGTTCTGGGGTACATTCAAGTGTCACAATTTCTATGTTCAGAACTGCCATGGAAGGGAAATAAAAACATAAATAAGTAGTTTTGCAAGAACAAAACTAATGAAGCCCTATTTCCTACAGCTTTGTGCCTCATAATTAATTGCGAGCTACAGTTGAAGTTTTCCCAGGGGTGGGGCACATATGGTCCATCTCTCACACTCTCTGAGAAATATATAGATAGATATACTGTGTGGATTCTTTATGGTTAATAATGCATGAACTCACTCTGCAGTCTTGTTAGGCAGGCTCCTTATCGGGTGTCTTTTCTTCACCATCCTCCTCCTTCTATCCTTCCACAACAAGTACAGAACTTTATTTTAATCTTAAAGATTACTGCTCTGCGAAATTTGTCTGAAATCACAAAAGAGATTAAAACCTGAATAGGTTAAACTGTACACATGCTAAAATGTATGTTAACATACACTACATACACAAACATGTAAACTGTATGACTGAATAAGCCTTACCCCTTTACGAAAGGTGGCTCCCAATTGTGTCTGACACCAGTGGATATTTATTTTCATAACATGTAAAAACAAAGGGAAAATACTATCATTTAATCCCTGCCCTCTTTTGGCATCCTGTCTTGTAAAGGAGAAATCACCAACATTCATGAGAACTGCAACAGAGATAAGCCAAATGAGCTGAACAAGAAATGACAAACTCAGGGAACTGCCAGCTTGGGAACATGCCATGAAGTCAAGTCTGTGAAGTTCAGGTTTGGAATGCAGTATGGATTCTGAAGAAAAGCTCAGACTACAGTGAAGTGCATGCTGGCACTGAAGAACTTTGTCATACATGGCCCTTTCCTTTCTGTTCTGCAGGTATTATTAATGATTTGAAGCATTAAAAAGCATTGTTCCTAGTTATGGTGATTTTCAGAAAATGGGAACTGTGAAAAATGATTATCAAACCATCGGAAACATAGAACCAGTTTTGAAGTTCAGGCTATGTAATGACTGTGTGTAGAGGAGGATGCAGCAAATCGTTTGGAACTTGGCCTTGAATAAGATAGCCAAAAAAGCTCATGTAAAATTAATAAGCAGCCTTCCTTTTAATTTTAAATGCAACCAAAGCCCAAATGCTGGAATAAATACATTCGATATACAGGCAGAATTTTCATAAATCAGCCATGCTTATCCATATCCTTTGTACTTTGTAACCATTAGCCATACACTCTATGGAACATAATGTTTCCTAAGATCCCTGGTGGCTTCAGTATTAATCTGAATTCTGTGATTCTACTGTCAAGTTTAAATTACAGATCTGACCACAAACTCATTAGAAAATATGCTGCTCTATTCTGTGCTTCTCTTGTCATGATTTCATATTTTTACAGGAAAAAAAAAAAAGAAAAAAAATTGCCATTGCTTTTGCAAAAAGACTGATCTCTATGATCTGGCAATGAGCTGAATTTATTTTAGGAAGTGTTGAAAAAGGATACATCTTCATCTAATCCATAACTAACGTAAATTGGATGTTTGATGTTAGATATTTATAACAGTTATGTACCACATTTATTTATTTATATTTTATGTAAAGGATGAAAGCTTAATTCTCTTAACTACCAGGGGGCAAGTATAATCTGTCCAGAGGAAAGCACAGTATGGCCAGACGAAATGATAGCTCTCTCACACTGCTCTGTCATTGCAACTAAGCCCTGACATGAAAGCCTCAAGGGTGTGGTAAAAAGGACTGCCCTCCAGTGTGCTGAAAGGAAACTTCAGCATCCTTGCTCATTCGTTTTTTGTATAAAAACTGACAGATGTGTCAAAGGTGTGATAGTTTTGTGAATAAGTAATAAGTCCTGACAAGTTGGACCTTATCATTCCCTTCAGCCTAAGGTGAGGAAGGAGCCTGGGGTAATAGCAGGGCCAACAGAAAAGCCCTGGATGGGACTTGCGGGATGGCTCGCCTCGCTCGTCTGTGCTCCTGCTGGTACAAAATGGATTTGATGACAAATCTGATCAAATTCATGCCTGGTGTGATTTCAGAGAGGTCAGTGGTGTTACACCAGGGGAAGCATCAGTCCTTGGTGTTTATTTAGGGAAGATGGCAGAGGCTTTGGAATAAGAGCAGTGCACTGAGCCATGAGCTCCCTTCCCCTCAGCAGCGCGGTGTGGACACTTCACACGAAGGGCAGTTGGTTATCACAATCATGTACGAGTGCTTTGTCAAAACCTGTGTTTCAGCATGGCTCACAGAGAACGTGCAATTACTGCACTTGGCCAGTGTGACCCTTAGATGCCTTTCCCAACACTGCCAGATCCACCTGAAATCTCTTTCCAAACAAAAGCAAACCAAGCTTCTTCTCTTTGCAATATCTAGGTCATATTACAGGAGATTTACATTCAAGTGGAAGAAAAAGAAAGGAGATTGAAATATATTTATTTGTGAAGCAAAAAGTTTGCCTTTATGCAGGGACAGCAAAGCTCATATTTACAATGCATAGACTTGCAAAGCTCACTAGTGCAATGAGAAACATACATGAGGTAGTTTGGAAAGCAGGAATTCCAGATGGAAGGGAGCATATCTGAATGAGAATGCAAAAATATTTTTAAAGGTAAATACTCATGGCCTCAGTATGTGATTTTCATAAGCTTTCATCAGAAGGAAATAAACCAATATGGAAATGATAGCAGCTGAGATACTTAAGAACATGATTAGCTCTCAAACTTGGAAAAAAAATGTTTGGGAAATTGTAGTAGTGCTACTTAGATTTCCTTATCTATGTATATTTTTCACTCAAGTGTGTAATAAGCCAGGAAAATCTAATATAACATTCCAGATAATGGGAAAAAGAAAAAATAATCAGATCAGGTTAACATATTGCTATTATACATACAACATATATAGGCCAAATAGACGAAGGATGAAAGAACAGGATACAGTGTAAGAGTGTGCTGTGCAATGGCACTGACTTTGCAGGTGATGGATGGCAGTAAGACACACAACCTCAGGGACAGAGGAAACTGGGATGTGGAAAGCGAAAATCCCAGAAGCATGAGAGGGGACTGCAGGAATAGCATGGCAGTGAAGGACATTTGTTGAAAAAGTCAGGAGAAGGTCAGAGGCAAGAGCCAGATATTGTAGGGAAGAACATAGAGCTCAGTTTCCTGAGTGCAATGTAGCAGGAAACAGGTTCTGGAAAGGATGTGAGGGTGCCAAATATATGTGATGGGGCACAGAGATCTGGAATACTGCACAATGAGGCCAGACAAGTGCTGCAGATGGGTTTGGACTGGGGGTAACAGTCTGTTCCACATTTCACAGACTTGTTCCAACTACTACTCCTCCCCCCCTTCTTTATGTTTTAAATTGCTTCAGTGCTGTCTTTCCTCATTTTTTTTTTCCTAAGGCCTGAAATGCGATGCCTGCTATGAACACTGTCTTCTTTTGACATTTTCACTCCCTGATAATGCTGCAAGCTAGCCTTGAATTTTAAAAAGTGGCACGCATGCACACACTCAAGCACTCCCACTCTGAGGCTGTCATTCTCATCAAACATCTGGAAATCTGTTTGCCAGAGTGCTGCCGCCAAATGCTCCTGCCTCATCCAGGCAGAATTGTGCTTCCCCTGCAGGGTAAGCAAGAAGAGCTTGAGAGCAGATTTACAGCTGTTGATGTGGCAGCACTGAAGTCTTGTGCGGCAGCTCGGAGCTCCTTATTTATGGTTTTAACCCTCAGAGGAGTTTGGTTAGAGAACAGATTGGATGTGGACATCCAAAGCCTTCTTGCAGCTTGAAGATTCCTTCCTTTTCCTTTTATTTTTAGCATCTTTACCATCCAGCCCTTCATAACTCAGGCCAAACACAGATGGCCGTAATTCCCTCAGGCTCTGAGGACAGCATCAGCCTTGGTGCTGAGACCTCGCTGGGCAAAGTACCACAAGATTTCATCTCTTAGCCCAGGGGAAGAAGAAATGCAGGATCAGACTTCAAGGCATCTAAGTGCCTAAATCCCATCCCCTCTCTAAAGCAGCCCCTAACCTGAAGAAAATTCTGTTTCAGCCAGGACACATGAAACTGGTAACAAATATTGCCTTATCTCAGGTCATAGGAATAAGTCCTGTTACCCTTTCTCCTCTGCCAAAAAATTAATTAGGGAAATGAGAGAGACGGAAGGCAGGGAACTGGCATTAAGGCTCTAGGGTAAAAGAGTTGGAAAGATACATGTGGGGAAATGAGAGAAAGGGATTGTATCCAGTCCAAAAAGATGCTTCTATCCAGTTCTGGTTAGCGAGTGGGAAAGCAGAGTAAGAGCAATGGGAAATGAACAGAACCAAGACAAGAGAACAGCAAGCCACCTGCAGAGACATAGCAGAACGGTAAATAAAAGGAAAAAAGCCTTTCTTGTACTTTCCATAACATTAGGGTTAGCAACCAGGATTCCCAGTGCAGAGCCCAGGCACAGCTGTTTCCTTACCAGCCTAAATAACTTAACAGAAAATTTACATCCTGGCTCAGACATTCAGCATGCTGGTGTGCAGACCAGAAATACTCAATTTCTAAAGGATTTTCCCCAAAAGGAGCAAAGCTTGCACACCAGGACACGGGGAGGCATTTGATAACACAGCACGGAAGGGGAAACTGACTATTCCGTCCCTATTAGGACAGCTGGAAGTTACAGTAAATGGGCTATTGAGAACAATGGGTTGGAGCCAATGGAAAGGCAACTTCCAAACATTTCAATTTAAAGGTCTCTCAGCTATGGAAAATGATTGCCATGGGGCTTTGTTTCAGGTCGAGGCACCAGGGAAAGTGCATTTAGAAAGCATGACAGTCCATTTAGCAGGCATCCCTCAGCCATAGGCACAGATTCCCTCAACAAACGCTTGGTTGTGTGCGCGCCTAATCTTCATCCAACTTAGAGGAAAAACACCACTAAAAGGCAAGGAGTTTTTTAGTGAAGTTTCAGAGGTAAAGCTCCACACAGACATCTCCTTGTACAAAAAAAAAAAAAAAAAAAAAATTCTGAATATGTAGGAGCTGTTAGTTACTGCTGTGCTGTTTAGTGGCTGTCAGGCAAGCCTCAGGAAACACAGCTGAGGACTATTGTGCCTTTGGTCTTGATGATGGAAAGAACAAACCATATATTTACTAACAGTGTTATTTTAACTGCTGAACAGCTAGAATAAAATTAAGGCATTTAGACCTTTTTTTCTCTCCAAGCACTTATAAACTGCTTTAGTGCTCCAGTTACATGTTTGTCTTCCAGAAAGAGCACAGACAAAACCAGCCAGACAAATAACCCTAAAGATGGTGAAAAAGCAAAGCATCAATAAATTGTTTGAATTTGGACAGTCCAGTGGTCTGACTTAAGAATGAACATCTCAACTAAAGGAGGCTAAAGCTAGGATTTTGTAAGGCCCAAGGAGAGATGCAACCCTGATAAGCAGTCACTATGGCTCACTAGAATGGAGGCACTGTGTCCAGGAAGGTTGGATGACTCATTGCAGGCACAGAGAACCACTGACAGAGAGAAAAGGTACCCCTGTGCTCATGACATACCTCATGCTTTTGAAAGGGTCCAAAGTAATACTCAAGAAAAAGAAGCAAAGGGAAATATTGCTACATTTTGCCTTTTCAACCTTATCTATCACTGCTTATTTGTGGAAATAATTTGTTACAAAGAGGATGAATGAGGTTGGAAAATAGTGAGTTAAGAGTTAATGGTGGATTTAGCACTTCTTGAGTTCACATTTGTTGTCTGGCATCATCCTGCCTTTTATGTCTCTCTTTCTATGAGATCCCATCCTGTATGTCCTGCCTCAAGTTTCTCATGTGTGTCTGCATCTGGAATTTCAGGGTCGTGGCCCAGGTGTCAAAATGCCAACTCCCTTTAAGCTCTAGAATGAATCACTTTGGGTGCTTGATTACCCAAGAGCAGGGAGACTTATATGGCAATTAGTTGCCATCAGCAGAAGATTGGCTTATTCTACAAGTCTTATAATTTTATCTTGCTCGGGAAGAATAGGATTTAGGGGGAATCTGAGTCATTCTCATAGAACAGATAATCGTGCCTGTTTTATAATTGTGAGAGTAGGCTAGTTACATTCATTAGCTATCTCAGCTGCCAGGAGCACTGTTTATAAAGAAGTTTGAAGACTTCCTGAGGCAGCTTAACCCTCTGAACACAAAAGTACGGTTGTTTTGAGGCACTGCAGAACTAGTGGCTTATTTCCCAGTCTTCTTTCTGTGTACCAAATGTATCCTATTGTCATGTCTGAATGTAACGTGTATGAAGTATAGCACTCCTGAGAAGAGAGGTGATGAAAAACTCACCAGCCCATGGGTTCAGAGGTACAGCAGTCAGGGATGGAGAAGAAAGTTTGGCCAAGTGTAAGAAATCAAATCTGCAAACATGTGAAGGAGTCAACAGAGGTTTTGAGCAAAGTATCATTTGTGTCCTCAAATTAGTCTTTGCAGGGTAAATAAAATAGGATGATGCATGGTTTCATAATTGAAACCATTATGCATTAACCCAGCTTTTAGACCTTCCTTTTAGGCAGAGATCTACATGGGTACAAGGGCATGAGTAGTATATTTGAAAGATTTTTATTGCATCTCTCAGTGGCTCTATTGCAAAATATTCAGTGGTTTCTCTGTTGCCTGGTTTATATAAAAGTCTCATTCATTCCTTATGAAGAAGATTTCACACAATCTACAGACAGTGGTGATTTGGGTCTACTACATCTTGCTATGGACAGCCCTCTGCTCTTGTTTGGGAATCCTCCTATGCAATCATAAAATGATTCATGTGCCAAAACTTGAACTGCATCAGCAAGAGAGTGCAGATTCACATCTTGCAGGTTAGAATCCTTTGTATCTCTTCCGTTTTACAGGTTGGGGTTTTTTTCCCCTGGAATAGCATTTTAAAAGGACCCCATCATTTGTTATCTCTACTTTTTTTCATTCTATCTAGCCTCATTATTTTGAAGTGCTTATGGACTAAGGTGGTGACAGCTAATCTGGTTTTAATTATATTTGCTTTTTTCCGTTGCACACCCTATGCCTACTTCAACAAAAATAGGATGCCAAGGAGCAAAATAATAAAAACAGTGGCAAAAAGGAGGAAAAGATTGAATTCAACAAAATTTTACTTTTAATCAGCTTTGTTCTAATTTCAGCTTGTCCAACAGCTTTTTATATGCAAAAGGACTGTCCTTCATACTGATTTAATGAAAATGGTCATTTTGCTGAGGGTGTGCTATGTATCTATGTATCATCCAGTCAAGATGCGAACATGCTCAAATGAATTGGGGTTTTTTTTGGTTTTTTTTTTGAGCTCAATATGCCCTCTGGTTTATTTTCACTTTAAAAAAAAATATAGCAGTTAAATCTGCCTCTTTTGCCAATTCAAACATTTTTCATTCTTTCTCAAAGCCAAGTCATTTGTTCCAGCTCAAAGTTACTTTTCTTAAGGCATTTGTCTGAGGTTACTTCTTTTTCTCTCTCCAGCCTGTCCCCACATCTATTCTTTGCTTTTATCATACAAACTAGTCTGCTTTGAACCTCCCCTTTTGTCAGCCACAACGCTGTGGAGGGCGGTGATTTGTAGGCTCAGAGCAGCAAAGACAATGTATGCCTGGGTCAGTAGTGATTAAGGAATGTCAGTGGTCAAGAAGGAGAAAATTCAACTCAAGCCAAACTGAAGCATTTAGATATTTTACTGCTGCATCCTTTTAGGCCTCTCTCAGCTTATAAATATTAATTTAAAGACTACCAACAAGGACAGTAAACGGATTTAGGCATAAAACTTCCTGTCAGCGGTGATTTGTGCCCAATAAAAGGAGAGCTGGAGAGAGAAAGCCTGCTTCACTAAGTTTATGATAGACAGTGAAAGGCTGCCATCAAAATAAAAAGGCTTTCACTCTGTCTTGGGTTGTGTTGGCATCTCCTACCCTGACGAGCATCGTACTGGGGCTGTCTCACATCCAGCTCACTGAGGGAAAGGTCTGGGGCAGGACCAGCACTGGGAGTGGGCTCTGCACAGCCAACAGGATGGAAAGACAACTTTTACAGCAGTGGTGCCTTGTGGTGAACACTGAGATGGAAAAAGCTGAGAAAAGGCCATTCCTTTCGTACTAATGCACAACCTAAAAGTAGGAAAGAAGCCAGCAAGTGCTGTGTACTCTGTGAGAGGATGCCTTTAAAATGTGACTATATTAATTATAATAATATCTTCATTATCTTCTCCTGACCTCATTTCTGCACAGGAAACATTCGCTCTGAACTATAATCTGGTTTGTTTTTTAATAGAAAACAGCATTAATTTTATCTCTTTTCTTTGTTTCTCTGAACAGCCTAGTTTCTTTTTCTTTTAATGGTAAGCCATGCTGTTGCTGAGAAGCATGGTCATGAGAAGCTGAATAACAGCTAAATATCAACTAAACATAACTCTTTAATTAATCTTAACACTTTATCCATATTTAGGTAATTGAGGCTGGATAGAGCAGTGCATGCTTTCCACATGTTTGGGTCTCTGCAATGGCCACTTGGCTTGTGCTCTCTCCAGCTGGATCCAGCTTGTGTCTGTGCCAACATGCACCTTGTGTCTGACATGTACACAACGTTTGGCCAATTTATTTATCCCCACTCTCCATTTACTGCTTGTACTGCAGGGGATGTTGTTACATGGTTCCAAAACCTTTCTAGTTTGCCTTGCTTATCTGAGGCTTGCAACTTTAATATTTTAGGGAGGCAAATAAAAAGGTATCGACTTTGTAATCTCTATTAAAATCTAGGGGTCTCAGTAGGTCATGGTGGTTGTTTCCCTGCCTGGAGACTGTGGGCAGAAGTCATGCACAGCATGGCTGGCCCCATTCTGGAGAAATGGTTTGCCTGTGTGGGACCTCCCTCCTGGAGAAGCTGCTCTCTGTGGCTCTTCAGTTCATTGTCAAGGCTTGGCCCATGGAGGACCACTAAGAAAAAAGGGCTGCTTGGGAAAAAAGCACCTTCTGAGGTGCTCAGAAAGCCTTCTGAGTGGAGGGCAGTGGGAGGAGGAAAAAGGAACATGCATGTGGGGAAATATCCTTTTGAAAAAAGCTGAAAGGCAGAGCTACGCTTTGTCGATGGAATTAACATGAAGCAGAGGCCCTTAGAGAAGATAATTCTGAAAAGAAATGAAAAATACATAAAACTTTGTTTAATTTATGGAATTTATAGGCTGCTGACCAGTAAGTATAAAGTTCTGTTCCCATGGTCCTCACTATCACTCATGTATTACTTGTCAGTAAATGTGGTGCACTCAGAACATAACAGCTACTGCAATATTTCTGTTCCCACTGCAGCTTTACTACACCCATGAAACTCTGTAATCTTTAAATTCCCTCACTGTTAACATCTGCTGAAACATTATTGGTCCCAGCATAGCCAAGCTGCTCTGAAATTACATTTAGCAGAGTAGTTAATGCTATCAGTATAATTCTAGAAGCAGCCATGTTTTAAAAAGGCTTTATAACTGGTGTGGTGGCTCTGCTTCCCTTTGCTTTCACTCCTTCCCCACTTCCCTGCTTTTTGCCATTATTTCATCTGCAGGCCAGAATTCATATTGAAACAGCATTTTCAGTTTTCTTTGGAATAACATTGTCATTTTGTTTCCCAACCTTTGACTGCCAAGGCAAACTTCTGAAAACACCTTTGTCTCACGTAGTTACAACATCAAATTTTTAGAGTCCAAGGGACTGATGGCAGAAATTTCTAAAGCTTTAATGAAAAGAATATCTTTTATCACTTGTATGGGCTGGTTTTTGTTACCCAACATATAAGCAAAATAGACTGGTTGTCATTATTAATGATGATTCCTCAAAATATTAATTTGCAGCTCATAAAGATCTGGAGTTCAGCTTTGCTTTTATAAGGAAATGTTGGACAGAGGGCATTTAACTGAATCATGCAGTGTTGTAAACATGTAATTATTCTTAAAAAAAAAAAAAGCAAACACCCTAGATTATTTTAAATTATGCTATGGATATTTTTTAGTGCTATGTAATGTAATATATACTAAAAACCTATTTATAGCTATATAATGCCTTATATAAAGCTTTATTCATAGATACTCAGCAAAATTACCACATTTTTTAGAAAAAAAAATTTACATGAGTTTTTCTAAAAAAATTAAGCCCAAAACTTTCATTTTTAATGCAGTGAATCAAACTCCCTGCCTATTCAGCAGTTCCCCCTTCAGCTAGAAATCCTGATAGCTCTCTTTCAAAAAGCAGCCCTGAAAGACACACATTCTAGAGCTAGAAGATTACAGTTTAATGCTTATGTTGCTATTAGATTTTGTATGTTGTATATTTAGAATATTACTCTAAAAACTATGTTAATTAAAAAATCCTCCAGATTTTCTGTTCACAAAATAACGAACTGTATAATTTGCGATTTCAAAGAATAATTATTGTATTACCCAGCATTGCACAAGGATAGACGGACTGCTAAATCTGTTAAATGTAACTGGTTCCTGATTCATGAACAGCAGTAAATGACATCTGTGCCAGATGGCAGTCAGCATTTGTGCATTGATACTCTGATTTTCCCTTCTCAGGACCCATCTCGTCTCCGTTAGTATTTGCTGCTTAAGTGGCACTGTCCATCATGAGATCATTTAATGCAGGTTAAAGCCATGCCAGTGAAGGAATTTCCCAGGAACACCTTGCAGGATTTTAATGCTACCACAGCAGCAGCAATGCTACATTCAAAATAATTCATTAAATACTCTGCAGTCTAGTTTTATATTTCTGCCCCACATCCGTCTTCTAGTGATGCATTTTTTAAGAAAGATGATTTTTGTTATTGTCCTGTTTAAAATGTGATAATTTGTTTTCAGCAAATGACTGAATTAATGATTTCTTCATGCAATCATTGCTATGAAAGCATATATCTCACAGTGATGCTATTTCAAGCAATGTGATATGATGTCTTTTGAAACTTTGCGTCAGAGTGATGTTCAGGGCAATCCTGTTTGAGGTGTGGATCCCTTCCTTTCAATCTGTCATGTCCGTGTCTGAAGTAGCTGCTACTGCCACTTGCCAGGAGGGACTCCAAACCCCATCAGTGACATCGTTCTCCCAGTAAGAGGCAATCACAGAGCCTTTGAGAGAAAAAGTTAAAGGAGCTGTTCTGTGCATCATTACCATCATGCATCAATCCCCAAGCAGTCATGGGGCATTATTTTAGAAAAATTTTAATGTGGCTTTTTGTAATAAGAACTTGAATGCACTTTGTCCCCCATATCTTCTCCTATCATGACAGAAACTGACACAAAACTGGGTAGGAAAAACCATTTCAATGTAACCATTTGGAAATTTCTACCCCTTCATCTGGAAATCTGAAAAATCTGCAGAATTTCTGAAAAGTACCTGTGCTGGGTAATTAACTTCTAACATTCTTCTTTTGATTAAAACAGGACTTGGGACAAATGTGCATTGTCTGGAAAGCTGCTTTAGGAAAATTAAAATTCAATGCTACCTCAGGGTAGGAATCTTAATTATTTTTCAGAACTGCCTTTATATATAAAAAAACCCATTATTTTGAACAATGCAATATTTTAGATATCACTACCTTTGTAAAAAAGACATTATTTGAATATTTGCCTCAGTCTCAATACTGTGGTGCAACCAGCCTGGGACCATTCTGGAGGAAACCATGTGGGTGAAATGCCAGCTGAACTGGCAGCACAGTATCTATAGGGGCAGTGGCATCTTCTGTGCCATACTGTGCAAAAGGCTTCTCTTTCCTGACATGCCTAGAAAACCCTACCAAAGTAATTCTCAAACAACTCTGGAGATAATTGGCATTTGCTGAGGGATGTGCCATACCTGCATCATTTATCATAATACTAAACCCAGCACTTAGCTGTATGGAAAATCTTCATGCTTGATTTTTTCAAACAGCTGTACAAATATTTGGTAATTTCATTACTTACTGGTTATAATAATTATGACCTGACTTTATGATAACCAATAAATGTACTATATTCTTCTCATTTATTTTATGTGTAACTCCAAATACCTTAAAAGCTGACACTTGCATGAGCTGCCTTTCAGGAAGGGAACAGCAGTCTCCATAAAGTCATCTATTGGAAGTAGCATTACTGTGCTA
This sequence comes from Toxostoma redivivum, assembly GCA_013397375.1. Classification (NCBI taxonomy): domain Eukaryota; kingdom Metazoa; phylum Chordata; class Aves; order Passeriformes; family Mimidae; genus Toxostoma; species Toxostoma redivivum. Next base: position 69,678 of record VXBI01000545.1, read on the forward strand.
CTTATGGTAAAACCACATTGTACATACTTTTCAGACTGTAAGGAGTAAATTAAGGTTGTATAATCTATAAATCACAGATGGATCCTGGAGTCCTGACTATAAATAGTAATGGCCCTCTTTTAAATAATGCATGAGATTAAAATAATAATAGAATATAAAATTATACAATAAATATACAATTCAATATATAACTATATAAGAACATAAAACACATAAAAATATAAAATAAAAGGTAAAACTCCAGGCCCTTGTGGGCAGAGGAGGAAAGCAGGCAGTAATGGATCCATGCTTCTGCATGTCTGCCCCAAGCTTGACAGTCTCAGCCTGTTCCCCTGTGGACTCTCCTTTTCCCAATCCTGCTCATCTCTGTTTAGATTCCTTTCCTCAGTCCTATTCTCCTCACATAATCAGGTTCAGCATTACATCCTAGTCCTTCTTTCACACCCATGAAGAGCCCTAAAGAAAATGTGTCATAAATTTAGAGACAGCTCTTTGCCTACTGATTAAATCTACTGGATTTCTCACTCTAGGCTCTCACTTTTTAGATAACAGTTCGGGAGCATATGACCTAAACTATTGAGGAAGATGAGGTGTTTAACTGCTGAATTACAGTAAATTCTGGCAGCCACAGGCTTCAAAGTTAAAAACTGCAGTGCTTAACTGGGACTGTCTCTAGTTCCTGGTCCAAACCATGTATCTTGCTCTAATTGGATCAAATAATTTAAAGGCATTTGGAGATGATGTGTATATATGAATCCAACCTCAAAGAAAACCTGCAATATGGTTCATTTCAGCACTTGTGTAGTTTTGAGAGATTCCTTTACAGCTGGAAAATCTAATTACGAGGAAGGCTACAAGCTCCTCTTGGAAAGCTACAGTCAACACCACCACTGCCATGGCTATTGAGCACCACAAGAAGACACTGACCCTGCCAGCCCTGCTAAGACCAAAATCATCATCAGTGGGCTATGAATATACAGGGCAGGGATATCAATAATAGCTTCCTTTCTTTGCATTTGCAGACACAGGAACTCAGCAGTCAAATCCCCCTAACTCCCAAAAGCCAAACACAAGTGCCCTTTCATCCCTTCTTCTTCTTTTCCAAAGAGCTTCTTAAAAAAGCTTTTCCCTCCCCAGAGTTGAAATCAGTGTAGTGCATGATATCAGGGAGAACAGAGAAAAAGCTCTCAGATCCAACTGGTTGTTAGAGTACTCTAAATTATCAAACTTGTGACATTGAGCAGATCATCCTACTCTGGGGCTGTCAGGGACCACAGGTCTCTTAGGAAAACAGCAGGAAAGGAAGTCACTGTCCTACCAGCCATGGATCCTTCCAGACCTTCTGCTTGTGCATCAATCAGCAGCCAGGACTCAGGGCTGAGCACCTGATGCTCTGAGGTGCTGCTGCTGCTGCACCTAAACCTGGTATTATTCTGGTGCTCCTCCTGCAGCACTGCCAATGAGAAATGCAGCTAAAGCAGCGCTGGTATTTACAAATTACAGCTCACTGTACCTTCTATACTTCAGAGGAGGAGCAATATGTAATAACAGCATAATGCTGTTATTATGATAATGATGATTAATACACAGCCCTGAGCAGTGCTCGTCTAAATGCTGAGCTCCACTGCCGTGTTTTCTATCAGAAAACTAATTCAGAAAGAGGCAAAGAATTTCCTTAAATAGTTTTTTGGAAGAAACAGAAAAAAAGTAAGGCTTTGATACCTAATTACAATCTCTTTTGAACAATATGTGGCAATGTTCCATTTCAAAATGCTGCCTTCAGCTACATGTAATGGCACAGAGTAATCAATTGATAAATAGACAAAGGCAAAAAAATTCAATTCTTTAATTAACCTGAGACAGCATTTTATTTTGGGGCATTTATTAATATTATTAAGGACATCTTCTCTAGTCAGGCTCAAGTACTTGCAAGCTCTTAATGCTGCTCCTGACTTTTAAATGAGAGGGTGACGTAGAAGGGTAAGTTTTCTTTCACAGCTTGCAGTATGTGCTCACACAGGGTTTAGAATGAAATCATGGATGACTGTTTGCTATACTAGCATAACAAAATCTACTGTATTTTTGGTATACTACTGCAATAAAATTACAGTATTGAATGATAACATTATTTTAAAGAGTTAATTGAATTGAGAGTTAGCTGTGACACTGATGTTGTCAGTTACAAAGTTTTACTGAGGGTATAAAGAGTAGAACCACCTGTGACAGACCCAGTTTTTCCTTTCCTAGTTCTAGCCTTTTAGCACAGAACTTACTTGGCAAACTGCTTGAATTCCTAGTTTTGTTTCTTCACAAAAGTCCAAAGCTGCTTAAATGTCTTACTCACCTAGAAACCTAGAAATGTCTATTGAAATTAGCAACCAAGCTAAGTAGTCTGGGGGTGTGATTTACATTTATGGCACTTTAAGACTCCCTTACTCTTCTTGAGCAGTGGAAAGGTAGGTCAGAAAAAAAAAAAAAAAAAAAAGAGAATCAGGCCTCAGGACTATGCTATTTATAAAACAATATAAAATCAAAAGAGAATGTATTAAAATGGTACCAAAAGAGGTATTTAAATCCATGTCCTCCTGTTTATTATGTCACAAAATCTTTTTTTTTCCTGAATAGACGTCACAGTATAGTAAAAAAGGTATTTTTTAAATGAATTGTTTTATATAAAAGTTGAATTAAAATTTGTAGACCCATACTGCAATAGCATTAAGACACTCCTGGGCATGTTTTAATGGTCCATTAATACTCCCCTCTGGTGACTGAATGCATGAGGCTGCACATCCACAGTATGTATTAGAGGACCTCTGAAACATGCCCTGTCACCTGTTAATACCATATTACAATGGTGCACTACCTGGGAAGCCTCAGAAATGAGTTCCAAAAACTGAAGAGAGTGCTCTTGAGCTTTGTAAAATATTATGATTAATTGCCTGTCTGTGCTTACTGTATTTTTCAGATATTCAATAAATAACACAATAGTATTAGAGCAAATAAACTCTATAAAACCCATAGAAAATGATGTGATTTTAAATATTAAATTGCACCCTGAACCATAGGAGCAACCTCTCGTGTACCTGCAGAATGATGAATCCTTGCCTTAAAAAGATAATTGGTAAATAGAGTGTAGCTTAAGAAAGGTTATTAAGGGAGAAGTTCAGTAAGAGATGCCTACACAGTTCTGCTCTACTATTTCCCTCCTCCATTTTTATCTTTCACTCTAACCTGTGCTTATTTTATCTACTGCAACTCTTTTTTATTCTTTCATAATAAGGACTTTGAAATACAAGAGGTTGTGAGCGTTGATTACCCACAGCAGAATGCTATAGATCCTCATTAGAAAGAACTTCAGGTATTTTTAACTCAGGAGGGCCTTTCAAGAAGTCTTATGCATAGATAAGCCTCTTGAGAAAAATACTTGAGCATAAACTAAAATGCACTCCCACTCAGCAAAGCATTACAGTTTCTCCATGAGCTTAAATTCCACTGAGCTCCAGCAGAAGTTACATGTTCCTAAAGATAAGCACACGTGTGAGCTTCTAGCTGGAAGGAAATGCACTGATGCTGCAGAGCCAGTTGCCTGTAAAGCTGCCTTTTACATGATGCCAGGGAATGCTACACATTAAAGAGCTGGGAAAAAACAAGTTGGTGACAAGTAAAAAGGGAAGATGTTTCAAAAATACAGTTTGCTTACCTTAACAGGAGCAAAAATAGGAATATTTCATATGCTGCAAGTTGTTTCTTCATTTGGCATCTCATCTGAAAATATAATTGAGGAGAAAATGAACAATTACTGCACAGATTATGCTCCTCCTCTCCTGCCTTTTGTGACTACACTATTTTATTTCCCTGAGAGGCCTCTAAGACAACTGGACCAAAAAAATTGCTTATTAAAAATAAGCAAAATGCATCTTGTAAGAGATATAAGTAACTACTTACTAGGAAGCTTGCTTTCTTAGTCCTTTAATGGCTGATCATCCAATTGCAGCATCACATTCATCAGAAGGTGGCTGGGCTCTGAAACATTTTGTGTCCAACCTATACAATAAAAAAGTCTCTTCCCAGTGCTACCTGTAATATAACTATGCCTCTTGGGGTTTTGGATGGTCTGGGAGAGATGATTTTCCAAACACCAAATAGGCCTTTCATGTAGACTCCAAATGTCAACAAAAAATGGATAGACAACATTTTCAAGATTCACATTCTGGGATTTATTACAGGGTTAATTAAACATACAGAAGTCCAGACAGAGACTTCATTTTTCAAGCACTCTGGTATATCACAGCCTGGACTGCATTTTCCCCTCTTGCCATATCTGGAAGGTGCAGGTCTATATTCACAAGGACCATAGCAAAAAGGCTCCACCTTTCCTGCCAGTGGTTTAATGGAAAGGCTCCAAGCCCTGAGCAAATTCCTCAGCCCCACAGAACAGCCCTCAGCTGCTCATTGTGATGGCAGTTTGTGAGAGGTGCACACCTCAACATCTCTGGTCAGCACAGGAGTGCTGGTGGCCCCTCTGGGTGCACACAAGGTGTGATGTAACCCTTTCAGAATGGGTCCAGGAAAAACTCCTATTTCTCCTTGACTACAAAATCTTCACAATCCCCAAGTGGATCACTGACTTCTGTACCAGAGGCTGTCACTCACCTGCTTTCTTCTGAAAAACCTCTCCCTTTCATCTTTGACTTCTTTTATTATTTTTATTTTTTTTTTACTTTTACAGTTTTGCTCTCCATTATTTTTTTCTCTGTCTACTTGTAATTTTTCTCTTTGGAAGCCCTTTCCTGATTCCAAAACTAGTACTGGCCCCTTACCAAAAATAGCAGATGTCAGGGTCTCATGATTTGGTTTCCCATTAAAATAAAAGGACAGTGATAGTGAACCTGGTGATATGATAAACTCTCATACTGTAAATGCCATGCAGAAATTAAGGAAACTTTACAGATTCATTAAACTCTAAGCCAAGATTGAAAAATAAATGTGGAGTTAGTTGGAATATTTGTTGCAGGGTAATGAAATGGTGATACAGAAAACTCCAAAACAGCACCAACCAGAAAATTCAAAGGAATATATGTTATTATAGGGATATCCCAAGACCAATTGGAAGAAATACAGATAGAGAAAATTAAAGTTGCCAAGAAAAACTTCCTGACATTGAAATGCACTAAGCTTTCAGCTCATCTCTCAGGGGAACAGGGAGGCCTATCACTTGAAATGTTTAACACGAGACTGGAGGAATCACTAGAAAAATATACTACAGGGAACAACTTGTTATTGGCAGAAAGATGGACTGAATGCTGTAAAAGGGATTTTCTATCTCTAATGTTTACTTTTTATGATAGTCATTTATGTTTTTCCTTCATTACAGGTAGAGAAAAATCTATACAAGTTATTGGCTCTGGCACAGCATACTTAATTTCTGTAGAGCCATGTATCTGGGGCACTCAAGCAAGCTTAACACTACTTCTTGCTTTTCCTTGTGCATTTTTCATCATGCACTGTGAGGTTCTTTTTAGTAAAAAGGGGAAATCTTCACAGCGTATTTCCAACACCAATGAAAAACCAATCTAAGCACCCCAGGTTTGGATTTAGTTAAAATTAAAGGACTAAAGAGAGGGAGAAAATCATGTCATGTGTTTAAAGGGAGAAGTAAACCAGCAGAAGCATAAATGAAACATTCATAACATGAGAAAGAGAAGGAGGAAGACGTGATAGGGGAAAGATTTGGAAAAGTGAGAACAGAACCTATCCATGAGAGAAGATGGCTTGCAGGTCTTTGGAAATCACCTAGAGCCATGAGGGCTGGGAGAAGGTGCTGGGCAATGTTGGGTAAGGTGATTCTCTTCTTCAGCAATTTCAGCTCTTAAAGGACATAATTTCCCATATCCCCAGGTGATGAGCTGCAGGGTGCAAACATCATTATTATTAGTACAGGAGAAATCAAAGAGGGGAAAAAAAGTAAGGATAAAACTACACCTGGTGATGGCTTCTTTTTGCCCTAGCACAGTGTAGCCAGTTTGGGTTAAAATTATGGGTGTTAAATTAAAACAAACAAATAAAAATCCTTCCATTTTTGTATGCAAGACCTGGGTTCTGTCATTGAACCCAAATCCTTCTCCTCAGAGCAGCAAAGTCAAAATACCAACTTCAAACTTTAAACAGCAGAAGAGCACTGAGTGTTCTAAAGGTTATTTCTCAGAACCCTCACTGAAGAGCACCAGGAGCCTGGGCTGGCTTTAGTGCAGCACTGCTACCTGAGGGATGCCAGCAGGACACAGGTGACTGTGTCACCCCTCTGGGGACACTGCGACAGCCTGGCCAAAAGGCATCTGTCTTCCTCTGGAGAGAAGTGGGAATGGTTTCCAAAGGCACAGGCCTCTTGTTTTTGCCAAGCAGCTGAATGTCCCTGCCTGGCTGCTGAGCAAAGGGTGTGATTAATGGAAAGATGTCAGAATGATAATCCTTACTATCAGGAAATAGTGGACAGGGTTTTTTTTTCCTTGGCAAATTAGGGGCTGGTGGGAAGAGTGAGAACAAAATAAGAAAGCAAAAAGGGAAACAATGAAATGGAGGGGTTTTGAAGAGAGAAAACAGTAATATTATATATATACACATATATATAAAATACAGCCTCCCCTCTGCCCACCTCTTTTAATGTTTCTCTGGTGGAGTAATAAGATACCTTCGGCGTTATAAATAGCAGCACAGATGTTGACAGAAAAATGCTCCCTTAATTACCATACAAACTGCTTTACTTGAGTGAACCGTTTAAAGCGGCCTCCAAAGGAAGTTCACTCAAGCAATTCCACAGATTACAGCTAATGAACAATATTTCCCCGCTCCTATTTAGTGCTCATTAAAATGTAAAAGCCTTTCATTTTCAACAGGCACACAATAAATAATTCCTCTCTCCCTCTGCCTGGGAGCAGCCACGATGGGAGCGGGGAGGGAGGAGACCGGCACAGGGAGGCGGGGGGCTGCAGGAGGCAAATAAGTGGATTGGAGAAAAGCGGCCAATTCATTAAAATCCCTGGAAGCAGCGGTGACTGCTGCTTGTTGGGAAAGGCTGTGTGTGTGTGTTTGGAGCTGAGCAGGCATTTCCCACCCGTCCTGGATGAGCAGCACATCACCCCGCTCTCCTGGGAGGCACCGCCAGGGCAAGCGGGGGCACAAATTGCCCCTGTACTCCCATAAAAACCGTGTGGACAACTGGGAGGGGACACAAGATGAAAGTGCTGTTATGAAAAGTGACAGTCCAGCTCTGGTTGATGTGTGTTTGGACTCAGTTTAAAATTTCTCCCTGGCTTCAACTGTGCAACCCATTGCACACCATTGCTTTTGTGCTTGTTTGAAGCCTACCAAAGCTGAGTTGGATATTTGCAGCATTGGGAATTAGCTACAGTCTTTAGCTCCTGAGATGGAGCAGGTACAGGGCTGAACTTCAGCGTACTGGGAAGTTGGAGACCAGAGGGGTCTGTGTGCATTAGTGAGATGAAGGAGCCCGTGGGACACTTTATAGCATCTTCCAGTACCTAAGAAGGGCTACAAAAAATGTGGAGAGCGACGTTTTGCAAAGTCCTGTAGTGATAGGACAAGGGGCAATGGCTTTAAAGTGAAGGATGGTAGGTTTAGATGAGATATTAGGAAGAAGTTCTTCACTGTAGGGGTGGTGAGGCCCTGGACAGCTTGCCCAAAGAAACTGGAGATGATGTCCCATCCCTGGATATGTTCAAGGCCAGAGTGGATGGGGCTCTGGTCTAGTGGAAGGTGTCCCAGCCCATACCAGGGAGCTTGGAACTGCATGGTCTTTAAGGTCACCTCCAATTCAAACTATTCTATGACTCTATGACTATCTATTCCCTTACCACCAACCTACTTAGGATTTTAGCTTAACTTGCAAAATTAAAAAAAAAATAGATTACAAGCCAGTTAAACCATGAACCAGAGCCTTAGCAGGAAAAAAACACCAAAAACCAAGTCCACCTATGTGAAATCATTAATATAAGTAGAATTCCAGTTAAGTGGATGAATGGGAAATGCAGTGGTACCAGCTGGATTGAAGTTAGTCATGGCACTGGTGTGCTCACAGATAGATGGCACACAGAAACATTCTCCATTAGTTTACACAAGAATTGTTAAAGAAGCAGAAGATAAGAACCAGAAGGTTAGCATGCCACTGAGATGCTATGCAGATACTGGTTGGAAAACTGCAGGAAAGAAAGCCTGTTCCACCCTCTCTTAAGATCAATGGGTAAATCAGCACCCTAATGCAGAACTCAGCTGAAAGGATACAGAAACAGAGGTTAACAGGCTGCAGTTATAGGTGAAAACATGACAGAAACATGACTCCTGCATCCCTCATCTGTCAAAAGTCCCACAGCACCCGTCCCACTATTTTGGTTTTCTTAATTTACTTTTAATTTTTATTTTGTTCCTTCGCACTTCAAAATATCTGAGAGGCTTCACAATCCCTTCCTGCAGCCCAGCTTCTTTCTACCCCTATTGCTGGTGCTGTGGTCCCCTCTGCCCCCATGAGCCAAGCCACCCCTGCACAGGGAAGTGAATTAGCAGCAGAGGTAGCTGTTCTGTCAAAGGCAATGTATTCCTGGGGGGGTTGTGTATCTCAGCCTTGGCAGGGACTGCCAGAACAAAATCCCTGATATTAGCCTCCCTGAATGGAGGGAACAATCTGAGTAGGATAAAAACCATCAGAGCTTTCTCCTGTCTTTAATTTCAAGGCTTAAAAAATTGACAAGTGTATTTCCTGTGGTGATGCTAGTATACCCTATACCTGAGCCATAAATAAGACTGTGGTGGCATTCAATCATCAGAAAAGAAAAAAAGAAAGGAGAGAACTAAGATCTTATATTGACCTAAGCCTCAGACTTAGATAAACTTGTCAGCAATATCACTTTGTGGTGACTTTATCTTTGCTAAACTTGTGCATGGGGAAGATGCATTCTCCCAGCCTGCAGGAGCCATTGTGACCAGAGGAACCCCACTTGCTGCATTGCCAATGTGCCACCCTTGTGCAGTAAAATTAAACCTTGGCTCAAGGATGCAGTGACATTTCTACATCAGGATAACTGCTACAACAATATATTTTCTTTGAGGAAGATATTAGCAAGAAATAATTGCAAGTGGAGTGCAGAAGAGCTGGAAACCAGATCCCCATCCTGCCCATGTCCTTTCAGCAGGGGTGATGTCCATCCCTACTCTGGTCCCAATGACCAAAATGTGTTTGGGTCTGTGAATGGTGCAACTAAATATCTCACCCTGTAAGCAGGCAGCTCTGGTGAAGAGGGAAGTTTACCAGCAGTGCAGTATTATTGATGCTTTCAATGCTCTGCACTTGGTTTTTAACTAAGGTCATTTGAAATCGGTCTTTAACACCCATCTCATTTGCTTTTTTATACTTGCCAATTTACTGTTGTATTCACAATGATTAATTAGTTTGTGGTGAAGGTTTATTAGGTAATCTTTCTGTCAATCAAAAATCACAGAGGTTTCTGAGCAAAGAACACCCAGAGATTTTATAAACATAAGGAACTGATATTGTTATCTTTGTATATGAAAAGTAGGAACTTTGTCTTGACATGTGGCCATGTACGAAAGACTTTAAAGAGTGTTTTTTAATTCATGTTTCACCACAAAAGCAGCTTGATTCCCTCAGATTTTTTTTTTTAACAAGAACCTAGAAATGCTTTTGCTTTCTCTGCCTGTTTCTGCCTGATGAACTTGTAGGGCTGTTTCAGAAAACCAAGCAGTAAACTTCAACAAATTAAAAAAATACTACAGCTCACCATTTGGGAAATCTACTATGTAGTTCGTTCATCTCAGTATGACTGAAAGCAAGACCAAATTTAATGAATTTAAAAGCATCTTCACCTGGAAACCCTTTCCAATGTTTATATTTGGGAACACAAAATGTGTATATATACATATATATAACAATTTAAAGAGATTTCAGATTTTACACTTTTATGTGTGGAATAATAACTGAGATTCTTTTTAGGGAGGGAAAAAGATTACATAAAATTAACTAATTCTAAAAATGAAAATCAACAGCATATCATATAAGAAATGCAGATTATTGTCTGCCTGCCTTCTTTATGCATGTTTTTACTGACTTTTTATATTGTTCTGAGCATTGTGTGAAAATTTACTGCTATCTGTATGAATTATATGTACATGATTTTCTATGCACAAGTTTTCTTGCTCACAGACATACTTAAAAAAAACAAAACAAAAGCAGCAAAAAGTTGCTTGATTTTTTCCCTTTTAGACAGGTCACTTCACTAATCTTCACAAACTTGGTGTTTTCTAGAAGATTTTGAACCTTACTGTGAAAAATACAGTGAAGGTAAATGGCTTTCTTGACCAGAAAAGGTATTACATTGAAGAAGTTGGGAAGAGCACTTGGAGATCTTAACTGATTAAACTACACACTATTTAAATGTATGTCACATTCTGATTTTTACAGCACTGAGGTAACATGTAAAGAGACATAGATTAATAGTAAGAATTTCACTAACCACTTTTCAGAGCCATTACTGCTTTAAATTATGCCAGTGCTGGTCTAAAAGTGTAAAATTGTCTATACCACCATGAGAATAAGTAGCAAGTGAACTGGAGTCCTTCCTCTGTCACCTCCTTGAGAAAGCTGTGGGTTATTTCTATCACTCAGAGGTGACGAACAGGCAGCAGCAAAATCAGATGACAAATTCAGATGAAACTATACAGATGTAGCAGTTTTTCCCCCCCTAGCTAAATTCAGGAGTTCTTTTTGTGGGCTCTGGGATTACAGATGTGGAGCTGGAACAGGAAAAGTGCACACAGGGCCACAAATTGGGTAACTCTGTCATAAGGAAAGATAATACAAAACTATAATCTGTTGAATATATAATCATCATATTTAAAAGCAGCTTTTCCAAATTAAAAGAGGAAAAGGCAAGTATAGGTCTGTGATAAAATTATTACAGCACATGTTCTACAGCTTTGAAAAACACCCCCTTCCCAGATCCACTCTTACACACAAAGCCTATAGAGATTAACTTCAACTGATTAATGTGAATTTAGAGACAGAAAACAGGGAGGTTTTAGCCCAGAGTTCACCCACAGACTAAGCCTGACTGTGAGAATGAAACAGTTCTGGAGTTTGTATTATTTTAGTGTTACAAATCTAGCAGCTGTATGAAAATATGTTAATATTAGTCTGGAAGCCAGAACAATGTAATTTCAGTGTATCTTTATTAATCACCATTTTTGGTTTTATTAATTCTGGTTTAGTTTGACTGCATTTTATTGAATTGGCTTTTGAAAAAGCTTTCATGGCTTTATCAAAAGTGGGAAGGCTCCATTCAGAGGTTTCCTTTCATGCCTGAGACACGAAATTGGAGCAACCAACAATTTGCACACATAATTCCAGCATACCAAATGAGGGAACAAAGAGAGAGGCAAAAATTGAATCTGCTGCCTTCCCGGTCTTATTGCAGGAGACCACTGCAAGGAAAAAAAAAAAAATATATATAAATAAAAGAAAAATAGGGGGGAAAAGGGGTAATTAGTAGTTTTCTTGAGGTTCCCCAGAAAGCTGAACCACCAGCATTTGGTCCAGGGGTATGCGGGAGATGCCGGCGCGCCTCGCACGCCTGTGGTAGATGGATGATACTGATGGCAATCTAACTGGAACATCCTGCCTGAATATGAACAACAGATTTGTCAGTGTGTGACAGGCTGACAGCCCAGCTCCCAGCTGCTTGTCCACTGTTGTTAAATCAGTACCTTGTCTAAGTGTTCAGCAAAGAGGCAATCTGCTTCCTCCATTCGTACAGGCAGGTTGCCAGTTAAAAAACAAGCATTGGCTTTAGGCTGCAGTGCCATAATGCATTGAAAAGATGCAATCTAAACCTTTGTATACTCCTAAGGCAACAGAGAGCAGGACTTGGAAGTACAGGCTCAGACTTGAGACTATCCTTTTCAAAACCACAAGGATAACTCCACAGGGGAATCATGAAAGAAATGCATGTGGATTTGAAAACTGTGGATGACTTAAAAGAACTTATTTAAGGAGGAAAGTGTGGCTTATTTGGTACCAGGAAGTAAGATCATGCTACTGTACTCAAGAACGTGCCAGAATTTCTTTATAACCTATTTTAAAGCAGTTTATAATTCATCAACAGTAACAATTAGCTCTAGGCTGAAATTTCATATGCAAAGATGCAAACCAGAAACACTACAGGGAGAAAAACAGACCAAAAAAAAAAAAAAGGAAAAAAAAAAAAGAGAAAAACACAGAAGAAAAAAGAAGCTTGTGTATACAGCAGCTCTAAATTACACAACACAAGTAAAGAGCTTACTGGTTTCTGAAGCTTTTCTTTTTCCTGTGACAAAACATCTCCAGCTGGTTTCAGTTCTTTAATTTGGTGGCTGTTGGTTGACCATATAAAAAAGAGGTTTAAAAAGAGTGATGACAGTGACATGAATTAAGGAAATCACGAATCCTAGCACTAACACTAATGCTTTCAGCACTGGGGTGTGGTGTGCGAGGCAGTCTCTGAGGTGATACTCAGCTACCTGAGAACTATGAATTTATACAACCAACTGTAGCATCACTTTGGAAGCAGTTTTAGCCTGTCAGGTGATTGACAGAGTTTATTTAAGGATCTCCAGATCCATACATCCATACAGATCTCTGCTGGCTCAGATAGAGCCATTATAACCCCTTGGATCAATAATCATCAATAATCATTGTTCATGTCCCCCACGTGAGAGAGGCTCCTCAGCAGCGTCACTGCACGCCCTTGTCCCAGCTCAGCATCCAGGAGGTCTCACCAAGCCTCATATTTTGCTGCCATTCCAGGCTGGCAGCTTTGCCCAGCCCTTCCCAGCACTGTCCTACCTTGGGCAGAAATTGCACTGGTGGTTTCACAGGCAGCCAGCTGCACCTTCCCAGCACGGCGTGTTCCAGTCCTTGGGCCAAGGATTTGTATCCAAGTCCCAAGAATGCAGGGGCATAAACCTGTCAGGGTATGTGCCTCTATCTTCTAAAGCATCTTTTCCATGTGGTCCTAGATCAGGTAAGTATTCCTGCTCATAACAATGTTAATGGGCACACATTTTAGCTGAAGTCACTGAGATTTAAACATAGGCTTGTTACCATCAGTCCCAATGACAGCCCCTCGACATTTAAAAATTTCTTCAGAAATCAGGATAAGAATTATATTCACATACACATTTACATGTAGTCTTGAAAATTACCCATTCCAAAGTAATCACAGAGACTTCTAAAATACATTAGTTATCAATTTATCTTCTTCAAAACCCATAATATGGCCTTTAGAAAATAAGGCAAACTGGAGTATGAAGAGACATGTAAAAAAAGGCCAATGCAACAGAATAATTTGTTTGCAGAATAATATTTTGCAACCTGTGTGGTCTATGTGGAATACATAATGGTTCAGAAAAAAAAGACATAGGTGGCAGGTTTAAGTCTGAATTCTCCTGGTAAGAAAACCATGTCTAATGAATGCTGAAAGAAACTTTAGGTCACATCGCACTATCAAGCATGCTGGGACTTAATAAAACAACTACATCTTATGAGTAAAATGAGCAAAATTAAGCTAATATTCTATTATTGTGCCCTTCTTGATTCCCTTATAATTACCAAATATCCTATCAATTTGTATGATGATGTTTCCCCCTTCTCCAGTGGATGTGTAAGATTCAGCAGAAGGGCAAGGTACTCAAACTACAAGGTTTAAAGTGAGAGCACAATCTGTGGCTTCCAAGTATGCTGCAGCTAGAGTTATTTTTACTGTTTGTCACAATCTAAAGGGAAAGGGGGCAAAATATTTATGTAAGAAATGTCTGCTCTGCAGCTCATGTCACTGTTGTTAGGATGTGTCATAAAATTCAAACATAATTCTGTGACAATTAGCTTCAAAATAATATATTCAGAAATACAAGGCTGCGTCCTATGCCAGAAACTATTTTCTGCTTCAGTGTTTTATTGTGGCTGTATGTTTTAAAGGAGCCAACTATTTTAAAGCAAAGCTGCTTTTTAAATTTTCCCCTATGAAACAGTACAGCATCAATGCACTCAGTTACTATCCACTAGTATTTTCCCATTTGTGGAAAAAACAGTTGCATTAAAATAAAAAAAATCCCCAAAGCATTGCTAAAATGTTCGGTCTCTTCATACATTTCATGTTGGGACATTTATAAAATACTATACTTGTTTGTTTTACCAGCCTCTTCAATGGTAATCTTTAATTAAATCTGTAATTTAATGACCTTTTTTCTCATTTTGTCCAGCTTTGTAACTTGGCTAGTAGCTGTGAACACCTAAACTACACCTTTATTTATAGCTACTTTCATGTTTTTCTCTCAAGGATAATAAAATGAAGTGCCTTCAGCAGCTCGGCTCGCACAAGAATTTTTAAAGAAGCTTTGTAAAAATAATAATTAATATCATAATGAATATGGAGGCATTATCTTACTTCTTTTACCATGATGTTATGCTAATGAAAAAGTTACTGAGATGTTACTCTCTGGGCCAAAAAATCATAATGACAAAAAGTTTTTTACTTCATATTAACCTGATACCACATTTATGCAAATCAGTGGAAAATGTTTCGGAATCCACTGGGCTTTAGCTGTATTTTTAGGTAGCCTGTAAATTAAGAGGATAAAAAATGCTCTCATTTCATGGATTGTTTTCCCAATTGCTAATCACACACTAAAGCATTATATACAACAGCCTGGGGGAATGGACAGGATTTCAGTGGTTCTGACCTGCATCTCCAGTAAGCCCATGGCTTTGACCCTGGAGTTTCCTCTCTCTTCACTGCATCCGTTACCAGGAATAGCAATGTACAGCCAGAGCAAACACTCTGCCCTTACCTCTCATTTTAAAATTCAGAGGGAAGAGGACTTTATATGTGGATAACTTTTTGCCTTCATAGTTCCCACTTCAAGATGATTTTCAGTCAGCATGATATTATGAATCCTATTTAACTATGCTTAAGATCTCTCATTTAGAGTTAAGTGGAAGAAGAAAAGGTGAAATTGTCTTTGCAGATGTTAAGAAGAAATTCATTGCAAGCAATCATCATTTAATATCCAGTGCTGACTTTTTGAACAAATGCTTGCTCTAAATAATAAATCAAGTGAGTTGGCACTAACAATAATACCTTCGAATATGAATGAGGAAAACAAGAATATTAAAACAATAGAAACATTAACATACAAGGCTCTGCTATTTACAGGAGGGAATGGCAGAAGACACTATGAAAAATAGCTGTTGCTTATACTCAGTTTTGTGATCTGTCACCAGCAGTGGTGACTGCTGTTATGGAAAGAGAACTGGGTCCTTCCAGCCACCAACTCCCTTAAATCACAGCCTGCAGCATTTATTCTTTAAATAGTATGTGATGCTGCTGAGCTGTCTCCATCAGTGAGTGCTGAGCATCACCCACGTGGCACGGGGGCTGACAGGAGCCCCCCACTCCCAGCATCCACTTTTTCTCTGCCACAGGAGTCCCAGGGAGCTCTGCCAGGGTTTCCCATGAGGACATCCCCCCACAGCTGCACAGTATTGGAGATAAAAATCTGCAACTGCAGCAGCTCCACCAGTGCACACAGACCCCAGGAGTGTTGTTTGTTATTTTGTCTCTAAGGCACACCGGTGAGGTGAGATCACCGGGCAAGTTCTGGGACCTCTGAAGGTTTGTTTTATCTTTCCTTCTGTGGCTGAAGGGCATTAGGTCTCACTCTCAATAGCAGGTCACACTGTTAACCAAAACATTCCACATAAGGAACAAGAGCAGCATGCAGGGCATCCGCACTAATCCTGGCTATGGATGTGAAGTCCACACTTTGGGATGAAATGGCTGTCTTTGTTCAAAGCTGATGACAGTACTTTTCAAGGGTCTGGGCGCTGGTACAAGGCAGTAGACTTGGGAACCAGGCAGCATGGTGATCTACTCTATTTTAACAGCATTTCTATTTCTTTGGTCTGTTTTGTATTTTACATATATATTTTTATATATTACACTGGATTAGCCACATAAGTTATGAAAGTGGCTTTGCCTTAAAAACTGCCCTACTAACTGTGTAAGTAAAATATCAGAGGAAATTAAGAGTAATTGGCAAGTTGAAGACACAAGTTCCAAACAAAACAAGCTGTGACTTCAGGACTAGCCATTAACTCCTTACCTGGGTGAAGCATCTGTTTTGAAGAGTGTAGCCAGTTCCTTTAGAACACCAAGCTCTTGGATGCCTTGACTTTTGCAAATATATATCTTCTCCTAAGCATCTCAATGTTGACAGATATAAAGGAAAATACTAAGGGGAGGATGGAAATCAGGATTGATCTAAACCCATGGACTACTCTTGTATTTGGGCTGGATTAAGGTTACATCTTGAAGCTGTCACAGAAAATGAGACACAAATGGATGTACAGACAAATAACACAGAGGAATAATCTGGGTTTTCTCTGGAAGAATAGTATCAAAGAGAGACTAAATGCCTTTGCTAAGGTGACAGGGAAAGCCTGGTGTTGTCTCTAACTAAATCCCAAGAACAGTCCCTTAAACACAATGATACCTGTGCAAAACTGTGGTCTCTTTGAGAACAGAAATGCTAATCCTTGTATGCTGTGAGCTTGGCTACTCCTTGGGCATTATATACAGAAAAATTATTCTGTAGACAAGTGCCTTTTACCTGTACATACAGACATATTCCCAACCCATTCCAAGCATGCTGCTGCAGGAGAAGGGCTGGAGGGCACAGCAGCATCCCTGTCCTGCTGCAGAGGTTGAGGAGCAGCAGCAGAATCAATGTTTCCCAGCTTTGGGGACTGTGCCAGCCTTGTATTTCCTCCTGCCTGCTCCAGACCTTTCTCTGCAGGAGCTGGCAGAGGTTGGAAAGTTGACTACTGCCTATTCTATTACTAACATGAAGATGGTGTAGTTTTAACTCTGGCTGCTGAACCTCATTTTAGTGACCTTATACCAGTTCCCAGTAAAAGAGCTTTTTTTGTAATCAACAAGTGGTTTGAAGTACCCTTGAGATAACTGCACTTCATCTTAATTGTATATGAAGTACATCCACATCCTTACAGTGCTTTATTGGAATTTGGTGTGGCTTTCTCCTTGCCTTCTTGAGGCATTGCCTGCACAATCCCACCTATTATGAATATGTCTAAGATATAAAAAACTCAGGGCTTTTGAATAAACTGCAAAATCCTATATTTGTTTCACATCTGACAACAAGGAAAGATGCTTTTAGCAGCATATTCCTACAGGGTGATGTTCCAGACACTACAATCAAATGTAAGGGTGTATTTGGAAGCAATTGTTCCAGATGGCTGCATATTATGGAAAGTTCAGGCATACTACAAAATTCAAGATCATAATAATAATAATAAAGAAGGATTTCTTCATATTTTTGCTTATGGGGAAATTATGGTCTTTTTAGAGGTGATGACCAACTATTCAGGCTTTTTATATATTCCCTCTCCCACTATCAGAAAGTCTAACCCACAGTAAAGTTGTCTTTTGAAATCTTCCATTGGTACCAGCCTTGTCAATAGCTACATATAGATTAAAGACTTGCCAAGAGAAAGGAAGAGTAAAGATAAGTCATTAGAAATACAGTGTGAGGTTGAGGAAGACAACAATACCAGTCATTTAAGCCATATTTACCTGTGATAACATTAGGCTTATTTCAGTTTTAAACTGAACTGTAACAATTGATCCCAAAATATAAACCTTTAAGTGATTACATGTTCAGGCAGATAAAATTTAATCATCTGAGACCACATCCAGTTGAGATCTGTTTCCTCAGACTGCTGGTACCTACTTACCCTTCTGATGTATTTGAATAAAAAGCTGAAAAAATACTCTGGCTAGACTTTGCTGGATGTAAACATTTAGTAGGGGCCTAATTATATTCCTTTTGATTAACCATCTTCTTTAACTCTCTGCTGCAGAACAGGACCTCTAACACGAAGGCTGGCCTGGCACCACGTGGCACCATACTTAGACATGTCCAAACTTGAAGCTTTCCAATCTTTCTTCTCTGGGAAGCACTTGCAAGCTGTAGTAGCCATTCCTGCAAGGAAGGTCACTTCAGGTGGTTCAGGCAGCCTGTGCCACACCTGCCAGGATGCCCTGAGTTTGGCTTCCCTTCAGGGACAGAGATGCCTTTCATGGGCAGGTGTTCCATAAGAACTGTCTTGCCATCCCTGCTCTTGAAGCAGTAGTAAACCCTCCCTAAAGCTGGGAAAACAAAGTCTCTTCTCTTGAAGATAATTTGGACACCAATGATCTATGAAGCAGATAGCTTTACAAAGCAGATTATTTTCTTTAATGATCAGAAATAAATTGCAGAGATTTCTGCTAATGTTCGTACGTATTTTCACACCACTCCTTTCCTTGTGCCTTTCCACTGGGGAAAATGGAGCTTCCTGTATTTTATTTCAAGTGTAAAAGCTACTGCCAAAATTGCAGCTGCCTATGGTTTTGTCAAAACTTGCTTTTTAAAATTCATGATTTGCCTGGAAACTTTGTTTAGAACAATTAGGAAGGTCTAACAGTCGCCATTCCCTACAAATGTTCAATACTTACCATGTTTTGATTTGTTGCACTAGATACCTGAGAAGCAAAGCTTCTTCTGTTTGTCATAAAGGTACAGCTTGTAAAAGGGTACAGCTGTGAGATACCTTTTTCAGCAGTATTGGTGGGTTGATGTCTTTTTACAAACGAGTACTTCAGAAAAGACTTAGTTGAATAGTCCTAAATTATTATATTTAAAATATAGAAATTATTGAACTATATACTTCATATATTTTAGTGGAAAACCTGCTTATTTAAATACCCTGCACACACTGAATTTCCTGGTAATGAAAAAAGTGAAGAAAAATACTATTTGCTTTTAGGTAATCAGATTCTGTGGGATCTAATCCTATATCCTATTTATGGCTGTGCTAGCTATTCAAAATTAAAATGAACCTTTCATCCGTGTGTATCATAAATGGGCATTTATCAGGATTATATGATTTTGCAATCCATCTGAATATGTAACCAGAATTTGTTTTCTTTCCGTTTCACTATGTAATTACCATGCAACAATAACAAAAGTGACATGTTTGAAGAACAGATAAAATGCTGTAAATTGGCCAGTAATGGTGATATTTCCTCATCTTCTGAAAAACCCATTTATTCTCTCTCTCAACAAATCAAGGCATTGTCAGCCCATACTCATCTCGTGGCCAGAGGGGCCCTACCAATTTCTAGATGTAAGTGAATACTAGAATGCAGATGAGGGCTACTAACTAAGGCTTTCAACCCAGGCAGCTGGTCTTAGCTTGCCTCAATTTCTAAATCATCCATAATGGGGCCAAGACCTCCGAAGCACTAAAAAGAGCGAGCTGACATGCTGGACAAACTGTTAATTTTTTCCTGAAGAAGCTGCTATATTGCACATCTGTCACTGCTGTGCAGACAATTACTCGCAGAGTGGAAAAAAAAATCTGCTGCTTGTTTCTCTCGTGTAGTTGTTAACGGGCGTGATGGAGAAACACAAGTGCTGTGAGAGCCACTACAGGAGAGCTTCTCAGCCTTCCCCCACCTCTTTTATCGAGGTCTTTAGAAATTAAAGCGTTTGAAAGCAGCCATGCTCTGAGGTGTGCACTCTGAGTTGTGGCAATTCAGCCCACGCCGTAAGACTTTTGATATCCCATGGCTGCAATAGAGGTGCAAGTTGCAAAGATTTGTGTATTTCAGCTACAAACTGCCCCAAAAACCTTCCTCTCTAAATTGCTTCACTGCTCTGTAACACACGGGGGAAGGTTTTCAGACACCATTGTTGCAAGGTGATAAACACAACAGGAAACTGATGAGAATAAAACTGCTGAAAGCATTACTTCTCATGCTACAGTTCTCGAATACCCATTACAATATGAAAAAATGTTTAATTGTGAAGTACCCACAAAATTTACACAAAGAGGTGCTCAAACTATCATTAATAACTGTTCTGAGCCAACAGGGAAAATTATTATCAGAGGTGGCCAACAAGCCTGTACTTGGTCCTGGAGGGAACAAAAAGCAAGACTTGGGATGACTCAGTGGATATGGAAACCACCCAGGAAGGACCTCATAATAACATGAATCAAAGTTGGCAACAGAATCCTTAAAGTCACACCCTTCAACCACACCAGCTGTTAAAAATTTAATGTGAACTTGTATAAAATACTGTCCAAAGACAGGCTTACCTATGGAATAAATTTAGAATTTTAATTATTAAATCAGCATACAGAACGATGAAAACATCATCAAATACTGTTCCAAACATTTCTGATGGCAGGAAAACCCTGGCACAGTAACCTGCTGCTGGCCTACAAGCATTTCCCCCGTTATAAGAGGTTACATGACTCACATGCCAACCAAAAGATGAACCTGGTTCACAGGCTCAATTCTGTCAATACTAAACAGAACTCATCTTTAATCAATCAGTAATTTCAATTTAAAATAATTAAACAAATTAATAAAACAAAACATTACCTTCACTGTTCTTTTCTCTTTCCTCTGGCACAGGAACACCAGACACAACTGGGTGATGTTTTCCAGGAAAAACAAAACAAAAAAACAAACAGAAGTGGTGGCTTTCAGCAATACATCTGGTATTACAGGAAATTTCCTGATAATACAGGCCATGACCACAAGGCCTTATCTGAGGTCTAAACCAACAGAAAAATTGAAATCCATTTCTAAGGAAGATGGGTTGATACCAGTTCAACATTAAAAAAGCAGTGGTAGACAGTCCTGGAGAAAAGGTTCCCAGTGGGGGAAGAGCAAGCATCTGAGAGCAGGATGGCAAAAACCACCCTGTGCTGTGTTGAAAAATTTAAGAACTGTCAAGGAATGCTCTTCTGTGGTAGTGAGCGGTGTCAGGATGATTTATGCTATTTGACAACTTGAAGGCAGAAGACGACTCTAATGTAGAGAGAAAAAGGTAAAAAATTGGCAAGAGTAGATAGACCACACCCTTGGCAGCTGCTGATACTGTCTTGCTGAAGAGAAATTGGGATACACTTAAAAACACCAGGTATAATGTGTTTAGTAG
The DNA here is from genome assembly GCA_013397375.1 of Toxostoma redivivum. Lineage (NCBI taxonomy): Eukaryota > Metazoa > Chordata > Aves > Passeriformes > Mimidae > Toxostoma > Toxostoma redivivum. The sequence continues at coordinate 90,813 of VXBI01000545.1, forward strand.
GACAGAATCAGGAGCCTCTGCAATTCACTTGCCAGCTGATCATATATTATCTGTTAAATAAAATAGTATTTATTGTCAGTTGACTCAAGAAAACCCACCACCAAAACCTGAACACTTTCAGGAAAACTTGTGATAAAAATAAAGTTTCATGGCATTAAACCGACATACTAAAACACAATTAAGTTTACAAAGTTAGGATAAAAATCAGGGCACAGTAAGAGTACATTTGTATTTGTCAAGAGTATATTCATTATTCAAGATTAACAGTGACAAGAGTGGCCACTTGTGCCACCACAGAACAGATTTTAATGGTGCCCTGGTCACCTGCACCTGCAGTGGCTCCTGCCTGATCAGCAGGTGATGCCTGTGGCACCAGGCTGGGCACCTAAAAGCACACTGACAATTCAATGTTTCCTTTGAAAATCCCTGCTTCAAGCAGCGTGAAGTTGCTGCTTGATGAAGCATTTCATCAGGTGATGAAATTTGGGAACATCTTGATTTCTGTGGGACTGTGATCTCGCCACATCCTGCCACACAAGGTCAGACTCAGTTTTCTGTTTTGTTTCTGCATTCCTTTAACACATACATGACCTAAAAACAGTTGTGAATTTTGTGTTCACTTCTTACCATCTTCTCTCGTGAATGATCCAAAAGATCTCAGCCCACCAGGGCCACATTTATGGTATCTACAGCAGCCAAACAGAAGAATGGGTGATTTGGAGCAGCCAGGAAGTTTTCTCCAAGACCCCACAAAATTTCCTCTTCCACCTGACTTTGGAACCCTTAATTTTTCCTTCACTTCATCAGTGTTTATAGGGAGAAATAGCTGCTGAATGTGGCCCCACATGAACAAAAGGAGAGCTTTCATTCATTGTGCACTTCAGAATATGCCTTTTATCCAGGGAAATTTCTTCAGACTATTTATTTCTAAAGGTATTTTTCAGAAACAATTAAGATCACAAAGGTAGTATATAAAATGTCACAGAATTTTTCTATGGCTTGAAAAATAATTATCAGCTTATTTGCATTGTTAAACGTTAATTAGCTATGAATGGTAATTTTTTTTCAACACTGCAATACTTCAATTTCTCATTACGAAATAATTTCAGGTCTATTAATTAGTTCTAACAGTAACTCATAGTAATGGATGACACCTTAAGTGAGCCATTAAATGCACTTTACCACTGATTAGGAAGAAGACAACTAAAAAAACCCGGCTAGGTTTACATAAAGACAGAATATAAAACAATACATTGCAGATTTATCGACTTTTGTGGAAGCAACACACCCCCTTTAAGTAAGGCAGGCTCAGCAGGACCAGAGGTTTTGTCACACTTCTATGAAGTTCATGGGGTGGCCGTGTACCAAATGGCCCAGTATTTAACCATTGTTTCCATTATTTTCTGTATGATATTGTTCTTTGCAGAGATCCACACCTCTCTGCATGCATGGGTGTTTGTGTACACACGCAGGCAAATAATTTTCTGAATTACACAGCGAACCCTATTTTTAATTTTTCTTTTTTTTTTTTTTCGTTTTGCTTTTTTTTTTTTTTTATTAACCAAGTCCAAAGACAGCAAAAGGGATGTGGTTCTGGCGAAAAGTATTCAAAGATCCACTATCCTGGATGGTGATAAAAATCATTACAGAATACTCCTCTTGCTATGAAATTGTAACCTTTTTGTCACGGGCCAGTATAATTAAGTCTTGCAGCAATTTCTTTCTCAAACCACTGCCTAAAATGTGCATCTATAACCAATCCTGCATTGAAGTGCATGATCCTCTCAGATGGCTGGTGAAATGGCAGCCTGTGCCTGGAACAAAACCCCAGAGCACTGGCTACAAACTCCACGATTACCACATTTGACCCTTCTGGGAAGTCCAAACCTGAACTTACCATTCATTTATCAGGACATTACTGCTAACTCAGAATGATCTCTGAAACAGAGATGTGCCAATCCTCCTTTAAACCTGAAGTGAAAGTTGCCTTGGGTGCTACTCTTCACAGGACATTCCAACAATTCCAAAAGAAGCTGAGGAGCAAGAATGTATTGTCCAAAACACACTTCATTGAGCTGGCACTCCTTGCTGTGTGCTTGAAGCCTCTAGACCTGCCCAGTCTGCAGCTTCCCAGCAGGAAGCCGGCCATCCCTGCCTCCCCAGCCACATCCTCCTGAGCTGGAAACATGGAAACTGCTGTCAGAGCAGCTTCCAATGGTTGACCCATACTAGAACTACAAAAGCCACAAGGTTATTTCAGGTTTTCCAGTTCTTTGCTCTGTGATGGGGAGTGTTCAAGTTTGAAAAGACTTTGGGAGACCTTCTCTGCAGGGCCTGAAGCCAGAAGGTTTCAGGGGCCTCAAACTGTCAAAGCTTCCAGGTTCTTCTTCCATTTTACAGAAGGGAGACTGTATCTGAGCCTATGGAGAACGACTGGTAACCCAGAACCGAACACTGGGGTAGTTTAGTTTCTGACTAACCCATGGAATACACTGTGTCTTAGCTGCGGTTTATTAGAAAATTCCACAAACTACTAGATTTTACTGAATAAATATTATCTGACACAAAGAAGCTTTACTTTTTTTGATGAATATAGACGTAGATCTCATACGAGAATACCTTGATTCTAAGGAGCAGATCTTTTTCCTCTGAAGTCACAGATTTGGCTGACCACAGTGCAAATTCAGGATTTATTCTACTAAAGGCAAGCCCAAGAGGAAGTCAGCACCTGAGGCACCACACCCAGTGCAAAGTGCCTCTAATTAGCAGTGGCGTCCATTCATCGCCCTGATGTTTATGAGGGAATCCAGCTGTGGGAGGAATACTTCTAATGTTAGCAATAACAATAAAACAGGTATCAAATCCCGAGACTCTAGGTTGCAGGTCTGGTTTCCTACACCATTACTCCATGAACCTTTACTAAAGAAGACCCAATACTTACTGGGAAAACTGCAGGTAGGTACAACATGGAGGTTGAAAGGTGATGTTCTCTATTCCAACACTTTTGCCAGTGGTATTACTCCTGTCCAGACCTCTTTTCTATAAAATTCCTGAGCAAGAGCTACTGTTTAGCAGCTGACCTATCTTCATGGGTAATGGACAGAAATTGCCTAAATTCAGTTAGTAAGAACAGTAATTCACATGCTCACTGACAAAAGAAGGCGAAAAATAAATTGGCTTACACACTACAGTGAGTATAAAGGCAACTAGGTAATTGTGTTACTTATTACTTACATCACATTAGGAAAACCCTTTAAATCATTACTTGTTCACTCTCAAAATCTCTTATTTCAGTAATAAGGCATACCAGGGCATATAAAAAAGAAATCTGTAAACTGTTCTTCCAGACAGTTGAACTATTTGAGTTTAATCCAAATTAACATACTGAGTATCACTGACATTCTCATTCAACAGTTTTCTGCCTCTTGTATTTACCTACGTATGGTTCATGTTGCAGATCGTATTTGATAATAGGGGAAGTGTGAGGACCAGCACCACATTTATTTAGAGTCTGGCATCCAGAAAATTTTACCTAAACACTCTACTTTCCTCACAATAAGCAGAACATCTAGATAAACTGGAACTTTTGGAAAAAAAATAAAGCAACATGTGGAATTCAAACTCAATTCTGAGGACTTGAAACCAAAGGCACAAAATTGAAAATCTGCACACTTGCAAATGCAATCATAAAAATTCTTGTGCCCTCCACCACAGTATTGTGTAATAAAACAACTAAGTTTGTGCAAGAGAGAAAGCAATGGTGAACAGCAGTGAAGGTCTTCAAAGACATCAAAAAAATGTAGAAACATTTTATGGAAGGAAAAACTAGAAGCCATATGTGCTGGATTGTTCAAAGAATCTCCATGAACTACTCAAATGTACTTTGTAGTATCATAAGTTGAAACAACAGTACAGGCAACTTCCAAGGAAGTAGATTAAAAAAAATCACACATTAAAAAAAAACAAAACTCATGGGAATAGAGCAATGCATGCAATCTGAGGTCCAGCACCAACAATAAAGCAGCTTGAGAAGAAGATGGAGAAAGTTTGAGTGTGGAGAGGTGTAGAATAAGCTGACTCACAGAGAAAGTTTGTAGGATTCAAAGTAGTAGATGCATGAGAAGTTTAACTTACCTCAGGCATTAAAACCTCCAGCATTCTTCAGTGGTGGAACAAAATGTTGAGCCTGTTTTGCCAAACACGGACACCTTATTTGTAAATTAAAGAAAATATTATTCAACCATTTATGTTTTCTTTCTGTGCATATCTGATGCATGACTTCCCTTACTCATCTGCCCCCAAATATAAGAAATTTCAAACTTCTCACTGTATCACAGCTTCAGAAGTGATTTTTGTTCCCTCCCATTATCTGCAACTCTTACTCTCCTGCTTCATCTTTTTTTGAATTGAAAAAAAGACCCCATCACACCTACAGAATCACCTCCCAAATACTAAACTGACAATCGTACATCAGTGGTTCACTGTGCCTTATTTTGAACTGTGCAAAATCAAGATATTCCAGGCTGACATGGCAGCCTAACTCCCCACACTGGGGATGTATTGCCATGGGTACTGCAAGGACAGACAGACTGACATTAACCACCAGCTAACCTGCACATTACAGCAGCCAAACAACAGCTCTAGAAGAGCTCAGTGCTGAAGATGGGCCAGCACAATCCTGCAAACAGGCAGCTGGAACCTGAGGGAACTCTTATGCCATGGAAAATTTAGGACTTGAATCTTTTACAAGGAAGAAAGTCACAGCCTCAGTCTGCCATGCTGCTTATTTTTAGACTTAAGTAGTACTTCACATCTTGAGGCCAATGGCAGATACATGCACAAAGTATTAGAAATCTCTCATTGACTTGGGGCCACAGGAAGGAGAGGGATCAACACAACAGCCTGGCCAAGGACAAAGAAATCCCAAGTTCTCAGTGTCAAAATCTCTTACAACTGATGAAGGCAACAGGTAGCCCTTCAGGAAACTGGCCTAGGCAGGGGCTGGAAAAGCAACATCTGTAGAGGAGTAGAAACGATAGAAAATCTTGAGTGGCATCAGCTGGCACATACAAGAGATTATGCTTCAAGAGAGAAAACACTGGATATTATCACTTAAAAACATACACAGGGTTGCAGTTTTTCAGAAAAGCAGACAAGTATTAAGGAAGAAAGACAAGACTACGGACAAAGCACAACTGAAATGAGCATATCTATGATGAAATACTCTGAATGACATTTCAGTAAGCTCATGTATTTAATCAGTGTAAATGTATTAGAATAACACAAAAATCCCTCATAGGCTAATGACTTATATTCACAGTTTAAGAAGTCAAACTCCCCAATACTTAAATTCATCATAGCAATGTTATAAACAGGCAAAAATAACTTTTTATAGATGGAATACCTCATATTAATTGAACCACTTTTCACAGCTGTTAAAAAACAGTTCTCAATGGTGGAGGGAGATCAAGCTTACATAATCTCAGTGATTTTCAGCCTTTTACTTAATGATTGAATATTCAAATACAAGCAACATGGTCAGAATAGCACCTGCAATCTTTTTGTTGTAGGACAGAAGAGAACCATAAGAAGCCCAAACAACTTAGTGTGCTCAGTTGCAAGTAAATGTGTGCTAACCCTTTTGCAGGTACCCCACTGCTCCTGAAAACTCTGCTCGGGATGGAAGTCTAATTAGAAAGTTTCTCGATTAAGAGGGGAGGGATTCCCATTTCTAATATGCCTTTACTGAAAATGCCCTGGGAGAGGAAAAACAAAACAAAGGTTGTGTGAGTTTTCCTTGGAGGAACAATTCTGGAGAACTGTTTGAAGAGAAAGCACAAGGCCCTGTCACAGTTATCAAAGTATACACGAACCTAATGAGTGAAGGGAACTTGTATTTGGAAGTCTTAGAAGAATACGATAACAAAGTACTGCAAACATCTTAAACATTTCCTGACATTGTGGTGTAAGCTCTTCAGCAGGATAATAATAACCTAGGAAAGAAGTGCTAGTAAAAAGGTAGATAAAAGGCAGTGTAATGGCTTAACAAAGTACGCATTTGCTTGGTACATGATATTAGCCACTTTAATTATATTCCCAGAAACAGCATGTTTTTGTACTCACCTGAGCAATAACATCACTACTGAAAAGGGCATATTGAAGAAAAGAACATACAAAGCCCGTGAAGAATTGAGTCTATTTATTTTATTTCATCTTGCATTTGTGTTGTTAAAGCAAAGCGTTCTATACATATTATTTAGCTATTTACTGCTGTTCTACACCCATTATTGACCTAATTGCAGAAAGACAAATGCAGAGACAAACTTGTTAAAACAAGCATACTGATAATGCTTCTCTGACTTCAACAAATATTTATTTAGAAATAAGATACTGCTCATGGGTTTCTTTTATTAACAGTTAATGGCTCAATTCACAGAACTTTGAGACACATGGAACATGTAGCAAAACGCAGTGCTGATAATAGGCAACGTCTCTTCACTAAACATTCTTCAGAGGAAGAATATTATGGTAACAGCTGAGCTACTGATTCAAATACTTAAATGGAAAGAATCTGGCAAGTGATGGATGACAACTTTTAGATACAAGATGATCCTGTATTTATTTATGTAGGCAAAAAACTTCAGTGTCACAGGCATAAAGAATTATTATCTGAAAAAACTTGTATACTTTATAGCAGGTATCATAGTATGATTGCAGGTTAGACATAGGAAAGATCTGAAGAAAACAAACAGTAAATCCAAGTATTTTGACCTGTTTCAAAGCCAAATAACATTGCAATGGCTTAAAAAAAAAGAAAAAAACCTATAATACCTAAAATTAATTTTTATTTTCTTAACACTAGCTTTGACTGTGCAAAATCACACTACTGGAGTGTCTTTAAAACCACTCCTCTGAGATGTGGAAAAATGAAAATGAAATCACAGTGTGAGTCAGAATGGGAATTTTACTGCACAAATAATATCTCAAAACACTACATTAAAATATTTTAATAAACCACTTTGTTCTATAACTTCTAACAAGTGAAGTGTACTGTCAGCTGTGGCAACTATTGATAATACCTGGGGAAAACAAAGTGTATGTATATCAAAACCAGTTTAACTAATCTTAATGTCTAATAGATTCTCACTAAAAGGCTGATTTAAAACAAAAATTGTAAGATTGTCAATCTGATTACACAGTTCTTCCATTATGACTGTCTACTAGGCTGGTTGCTTCACAGCATCTGTAGGAATGCATGAAAATGTTGAATGAGCTAAAGATGTTTTCCCTCAACATGTATCCATTATTTCCCTCTTAACTTTTAAAAACAGGAAACACTTTCAAGTACTTTTGGAGCTCCACACTTATTTCTTGAGAAACTACTGCTATGGTAAATTGCACAGAAATACTTCAAAGAAGTGTTAGAGGTGTCATACTTCCAGTCCAAGACATGCAGGTGTTGGAACTAAAGCAGAACAGTGGAATTTTAACAGACTGAGTATTCTTTCACAGTTTTGCAGACAGAGCTACAACAAACAGATCTGAAAAGATTCACTTCTGCAATTCACACATTGAAAATGATTTTCAGGGATTTCTGATTGCAGTGTACAAAACAAAGAGGTTGTCAGAGTTCACTTGCTCTCAGGAGCACATGGCACTGACAGAACAGGTGCAGGCCACGGAAATACATTATTTGGAATAACACACAAGTGGGCACCTCTGCCAGCTGCAGAATTCCAGGCTCTTGGCCCTTTGCAACTATGTGGTCTTGAAATTCTTTGGATATGGAATGTATTTACCCAAGTTCAGTTGTGCAGGAGATATGTGAAGCAGCAAATTCACACTATGCTATGCCCCAAAACTTTAAAATAAAAAGTGTATGTTTTGCTGTATAAATCCCAGTTCCGTTTAAAATTTCTTCTAATTTTAAAAAGTCAAACCATACAATCAGATTAAGTATTTAAACAGCAATAGTCTTCCTGAAACTCAGAGAATAGGTGCATTCAACTATCATAAAAACAACGTCAGGTACTAATCTATAATCTCTACACTATGGTGGTACGGTGAAACAATGTCCCCAAAATGACAGTAATCACACTGGAAAGTATAAGCATTTCTTTTAAGCAAATGTAATGCTATAATGCTGCTGGTTTTCCTTTTCCTGCTACTACTTTCCTGGAAAAATGAATGAAGCTGAGAGAAAAAAGGAAAGTAATAAAAACACGTCTTAAAATTAATCATTATATTTCACAGTTGCGTGAACAAAGCTGTGCTCTTTTTATCCTAAAGAAATATCTTTGCAAGCATCTGGAACTAAGTACTTTTCTTTGCAGTTTGGGAACTGTGGAAGGGAGAAGAAAAAAAGACTGAATAATCAAATCCTATTCTCTCTCCAGTGAGGGTAAATATTGCCAGCTACTACAGACATGGGTGGTGAGAGGGGCAGGATTTTCCCCTTAGTGCATCTGTAAAACAGTTTCCTTCAGCCCTATCATTTAATTTTAAAGTGGAATTTGTTTTATCCTGCAGACTAATAAGTACCCTAGGAGCTTGATTGGTTGGTGCTTAATGAAATTGCTTCTGCTGACATTAGATACATTAGGATACTGATTAAAACACTTAATGATCTCTCTTGATTTTAAATTGCTAGCTTAGATTTGTGAGATGCCATCAAAGTATCTTCTTCCTTCTCTTCATCCTAATCCTGCTTCTCCTTCCCCTTTTTCTGTTCATGATCCTTAGAGGTTGTGGCTCATTGGCAACAGCAGGGTCACAAACCAAATGTTAACACCATGTGGAACACTGCATTGTTTAAAATGTGCCAAACCCCAGAAGAAACACTGAAATACAGTCATCCCTAAAATACAATTTCCTGTTTCAAAGCTCAAACTGTTCTTAAATGTGGCAACACTGAGGATTATTAATATGAAGGGAAAGGCAAAGTCAGAGTAAACTTTAACTTTGTAAAATATTTGCCGAGGAAAGATAATTTTGTAAATGTATAAACAAGTAAAAAAGCATTACTTTTCAGCTTCAATGTGGGAGACAGTAATACATTGCCAGCAAATGGTGTTGGAATGGCATTCCTATGACAACAAAGCTGTTTTCCATGCTCTTAGACAAAACTGCGTACCATATCACCTTCCAGTGGGAAACATGTATGTCTTATGGCCATAATGACAGCTTATACTCAAATACTGTTAAATACTATAAATACCAGGTTTGGAGACTTTGCCTGGAAAGGGGGAAGCCACAATAGCTGTAAAAAGTTCCATTTTCCTCAACAAATCTTATCAAGGTTCTTGAGATGAAATTATACGTACAAAAAAAAATTTACTTGTATACTAAAACCTGCTGTGTCAGAAGCTTTTACAAAAAAACGTGAGTATACTGAATTTTATGCTTAATACAAACCTTAAGACCACAGAAAATAAAAAAGTAGAAGTTTTTGTACATTTTAGCACCATTATGAAGTTAGACTCGAATGCCAGTTCTGTCACTGCGGCTGTACCTTGCAGCTGGTGGAGCTCGTGGGAGGCTCGTTGACTTCAGCCACCTTTGAGAGAAGACAAACTGGATTTGCCGATCGCAACAAATAATATGCTTGCCTTTTTTTTCATTTTTCTTTCTTACTTGTTTGTTTTTTTTTTTCTTTTTAAATTAAATTTGAGCTTTATTTTGATCTCTGTCAGCTAAATCCAAGTCCAAGTCCTTTGGGTCTCTGGATGGCTCGTATGGGCTCTGCTATCCCTTTGCCGTCTGGTCCGAGGCCTGTGCCTGGGGTCCAGCCCATACTCTGAAGCATTCTGTTCCCAATGTTGTTTTCTGGGATTGGTTGAGTGTTTTCACCGACAAACCCTGAGATTAAAGAAATACACAGCATTAATCAGCACTGCCTGCCATGTGGAGAAGAGCAGGATAATCTCCCACAAAGCTTTAAACCTTCTTATTCTCCTAATTCATCTAACAGGTTTCTAGAACAGGCTGTCTTTGCACTTGTTGACCTCTTGACTGCATATGATTCTAAATAATAAAGTCTTATGCTTTTATTTTTAATGCTTTTGAAGATTCATTCTGTTTTTACATATGACAAATATTTTCATATTATATTCCAATACACTGGATTTCACATCAGCCTCAAAGAACATAAATCACCTGCAGATGTCTACCAGTACATTGTCAAAAGCACGTTAATTTCTAGTCCTATGCAGCTACTAAGAATAGACACATTATAGTAACATGACCATCAGTCTGTTCTTAGTAATATTTATCACTGATCTCCTTCAAGAAAACCAAATAAGTTCTGATTAAACAATAATAGCTGTAACAGAAACAGTATAGACAGGTGGTCAACCACTCTGAAATTCAGCTGTACCTTTACCCAATTTCTTTTTTATTAAATATTGTGAGATTTGATATATCCAAGGTTGCTTTTGGTGTTCTCAATTTTACTAAGTGTTGTTTAAACTTTCTTCTCCTTAGCATCGAGATTTTTGAAAAAAGTTGCATACATAACACAGAAAAGAGCACCAACATTGCAAGTGTTAGCATATGTTTGTTAGTATAACAGATTGATTTTTTATAAGAAAGGGTTTTTTTTCCCATGTATGCATAATTTAAAAAAAAAATTTAAAATAGTGAAGTCAAAATAACAAAGCTGTTTTTTCCTCTTAATCAACCAAACTCTCCAAGCCAGAGTTTGGAGACAATGCATGGACAAGTTCCTAAATATAAGTATCTTGCACAGGGATATTTATTTCAAGAATCTGTATTAAAATTTATCAACTTTCAGCACACAAACAATTTTAAAAAAGGTTGAAGTTTTTGAACACAAGCAGTTACACATGGATAGCTGGATTTTGTTTTCAGCATTAATCAACATCTCTCTGCTCCAACAACAGAATAAAAAAAAAACAAACCTCAATGTGCCTAGCTTCAAAACTGTCTGTTTAATTTTCTACCTATTTAATCTGCCTACTACTTTCTGAAAAATACTGTATGAGAAGTCTGTGATTTTGAGTTTTTGGAGGCTATATCTTCAGCCAAGAATTTACCATTGACGAAGGGCTGAGTTATCATTATATTAACCTACTAAAAAAGAACACAAAGAAGTTGAATATGAGCTTCTAAAAAGTCTCATTTATTACACACACACAAAAAGCAAGATCCCACAGTGGAAACTGCATACACAGACAGAAATTCAAAATGAGAGGTGCACGTTAAAAACCTCATGATGATTGTGATGATGAATTTACAGTACTCCAGCATTATCCACTATAGATCTGTTCATATTCAGTAAAACACTGGCTACATAAAAGGCAGAATGCTTTCTAGTATCTCAGTTCCTGAGTCAAAGAAAAAAAGGAGTGCATTGAGGGAAGGCTTCCTTTAATACTGGTTTGAAGCTATGCTTAATGCTAGGCTTAAAATAAAGGCTTTTAAGTCAGCAGCCTCCAGTCCCTGAGAGGGTTCCTCTTGAACTGACCAGCACAAAATTCAATGTCCAAGACTTCCTTTCTTTTCAGGCCCCCACAGGCAGAGGCAATTTTCATACAAATGAGTCCCTGGCACTGCCTGGCATACACAACACAGGCTTTGCAACCTTCCCAGTTATACTTTCTAGCTCAAAAAAGGGAAAGAACAAAGGATTCAACAAAAGTTCTGGTAAGCCTCACAGGTAAAACCCTGGAAGTGTTTTGGTCCACTTTTTGTTAGAAGTGATGGTAAGAAATGAAGAATCATTCCAGTAAACGTTTGTGAAACAATTAGGGGAAAACTTCAAGGGGAAGAGAGATCCAGCAGAGCTGCCAAGCAGGAAAGAGCAAGCACAGGAGTGTGCTTTATAACACCTAAAAACTGGAAACATGAAACCATTCATAATGCTGCCTAGGCAGAGGCAGCAATGATGCTGGGAACCGTATGCAAGGCATAGCCTGAGATAACATAAACAGCTTTTTTGTTTTAGTCTATTCAGGGGAAAATACCCACAGACTTCTTCCTGTAACAGATGTACCTTTCTATATGAATTTCAATTCTCAAGACAGCCAGAGGAACCTCACAATGAAGATATATGAAAGAACACTCTGTAACCTGACATGTTATTTAGTAAACTGGTGCTTCTATTTTTGACACCTTTTGAAGTAGTTCAATGTTGTTTTCCTGTGACAGGATAATTGGAATAATTTGTTTTTAAAGACATGTAAGTACTTCTAGAATGTGTATATGATAACTGTTTTTTCCTCCACTGTACATACTTTTATATCACCTATTAAAATACAAGTCCTCCCTAAGAACCCTCTTTTACTCTTGTACATCATCAGATTAAAAAAAAAAAAAGGAGAAAAAAGAAAAAGAAATAAAAGAAGCCACCATAAAGTTGGTTTCATAACCCACTTTTGGGCACACAATCAAACAACAGACATTGTCCAAAGGATAATATGTTTGGAGGCTTTTTATTACAGCAAGAATAAAGCAAAAAAAAAAAAACCCACCCATCTTGCCTATATTACTAATTGACTAATCACTCCTTCTCATAAATAAGGTAAATACTTTGAGTATTTTATTTGAATTGTGAAAAATATTTAATATACCCTGGCCATTCTAGCGCAGTATAGCTTTTATATGAATGCTATCTACATCTGCCTTTAACATTCCTGCAATTTTTCACCCATCACTTGAAAAATCTATCTGTAATGCAACATATTTTACTTGAATCAAAAGAATATGGATAGTGGTACTGCCCTCTTCCTCCATTTCATGTGCAATCAGCAGGTTGGAAAAAAACCCCAACATTTGCATTGCTGATAGACTGCATGACAGGAGATAGCTCTTAAAAATCATGCTACACTGTGTGCTATTCCCCTGACCCCCATTCCTGTGCTTTGGGCTTTTATTTTCTAATTAAAAGCAGTAATTGTCCTTGTAATATTCAACTTCAAGTTCAGTTTTTAATTCATGCCTATGGCACTTCTTGGACTAGCCAGTAGGGCCTGTTAGAGTAAATGGTCCAAGCACATGGCCTTGAAAAGGGCCGTGCTACCTCTGGGACGTGTTCAGTCTTGACCCACCCAGGAGCAAGAGCAAAACCAACCCATTGTACTGTCCCACAAAAAATAACTATGCAAAATCAGATTATAAAAAAAAAAA
>VXBI01000545.1:103983-217912 GCA_013397375.1 Toxostoma redivivum
AAAAAAAAAAAAAAAAAAAAAATTGGGATATGTTTTTACTGGTGTATGAGTTTTCCAGGAGTTACAAGGATGTCTCTACATTAATAATTTGCATGTGCATTATAGTGCATGTATTATATCTGTAATTTGTAGGAATCTCCTGTGCAGTACACCCTTTTTTTTAAAGACTGAAAATGTTTTTAGCAACCCTAACAATTGGTTCCTGACCTACCAGATGAGTAGTCTGCACGTAGAAGTGACTGCCATTATACGTGGAAGGAGCTAACATTAAGGCAGTGACTTGTTTGAAAAGATAGCACTGTAAAATACCCTCAGCTTATGTTCCTTCTCTCTGCAATACTGCCAGCTGAAAAAGGGCAACCCTCAAATCTTTGTGTATATGAATAGACACACTTCAAGGTCTACATTTTTTTATGCATATGACCTTACATACAGGGAATATGAAATCTGTGCATAGTAAGTGACAAAACTGGGAAGTGGAAAGCAAAACACTCATTGCATTTTGTTTAATTTTGGTATGATACTTATGATGGCATTAAAGGCAGGTTTCAGTGAAAAATAAAGGTATGTAATTTTTTCTTAACAGCTGTTGAGACAGGTATGTCCTGGTTAAACAGTACACTAGCATTCAGTGCCATACCCTTGATTTTACAGTGATTGCCATGAATTAATTTAATTCCATCTGTAAGCTAAAATCAGATCAGAGGTCTAATGCTGCTTCAGGCTCCACATCTGTTTAATCATTTTTGGATACAGCAGCTTGCAAAAGTTCAGCTTTTAAATTTGCTTCATATTTAAGAAACAATGTTACACCAGCGTACAACATTGTAAGCAGGAAACAAATGAGCCTATGAACAGTTTTGATCTGACAGACCCATTTTATTTGCAAAATGCTTCTACAAATTCAAAGCTCACCACTGAAGTTATCATTTATTATAGAATAATAAAGGAGCTGTGACCTCATAAACCACTATTGTGACAGTATTTATTTGTATGGTCCAATTGCTGGATAACACTAACATCAAGCATGTTTGGCTTATATTGGGCTGAATAAAACAAGAATACAGCTAGGATCAAGCTCTCAGGTTTTTTGTTGTGTTTCTTTTTTTCCCTCTCAACCTTCCCAAGCTGTAAGAAACAAATGAAGGCATAGTGAAGTAATTTCATCTCTGGCCACCAAACTATTTCTGATGTTAAGAAAACGGGGTTTTAAACAGTTCTGAGAAAATGACACTGTACATAAATATAGTCTTGCCCTTTCATCTTCCTTTTGTATGATTAAGACTTGTGAGCAGAACAGCAATGCCTTAGCAGAGCATACCACAACTATTATTTCCTCTTCTATCGCTCCCAGCAGCCTTAAATCCTTTAAATCCTTTCCTAGAAAGATCTCTTTTTGCTTGGGTAATTTTTGCAATACATGGCCTGCTAACCCTTACCCCCTACCCTGGATCTCACTTATGTCTATCACAGCAGAGTCAGTCTTTCTACCTCAAATCTTCCAAGGAGCATTGTGGATGGTAATTCACTTGCGTAATTGGCTCAAGAGATGAAAATCTTGTATCTGCCTCTCTTAGCCACTAATCTATCCAGCTGACTGCAAGCCTAATTGGCAGCTTGTTTAGTAATTTGGCTCCTAAAGTGTTGTATTGATGTTGGATAAACAGCCAATGGAAGCAGAAATGATACATGCTGATTCTCTTTAAAAGCTGGTGCACTTTCCCCCTCATTTTCTGAAAGCATTTAATATTTCATCTATTCTTTTTCTTTTCTGATTCCTCACCAGACAGATGAGCTCAGAGCAGAAGGGACTGATCCTGATACACAAGGAAAGTAATCAGAATAATACATTGCTGTAGTCTATCTTTTTATGCCAGCTCTCTCTAACTAGCAAAATGGGAATCAGACTGCCTAGATGTTTATGTTTTTAAAATTGTTTTGGGTAATTGCACAGACACAGCTTCAGAAGTACAGCAAACAGCTGTATGGCGATTTTAAAACTTAGTACCTGCAGTGGTTTTCAAAATTCAGTACATATGGCTGTGTATCAACTAAAAAAACCACAAGACAGCAAACCAAAACTAAAACAACTCAGCTGTGAGAATACTATGAAAATTATTTATCTAATATTTGAGACTGCATTATTTCACCAGACTTTTACACGTCCCTCACACTGAGCTATCTAAGACTGTCTAAAGAATAACCTTAGAATTTATATTCAGGTGAGTCTGCTGCATTGAATTTTATTCTAACTAGCAGAGAGATAAGAATAGCAGAGAGGCCATAGCTATGACTTCAGCAGGTGCTGGAAACCCTGGTATTTATCCTGTATCCATGGCAGAGTTTTGTTGATGCCTACATTGCCATAGTTTCATTCCTACTACGCCATCTCAAGGGGTAATAAATGTGGCCTGGGTAAACACACCCTATCTTGAAGTATAGACTCTAGATTTAAATCTATTTTCAACTCTCCTGAATATATAAACATAAATTCACACACCAATGAAGATTGTGACACTGAATTTTAGGTACAACTAGTTATCCAGAAACACAGATCACTTGGAATTGGATTTGCAGGTGCTCTTCTCCTTCCATTCTTTATTGGATTAAACTGTGTGTGGTGTGAAACTTCATGCCCATTCACTCTTTGCTGCTATAAAATTAGTTGGAAGAGTTGATATTTTTAGGTTGCCATTTATTCCTCTGTAAGGGGAATCTCTTGAATACTGTCTTTTCACCTCAGTCCAAAGAAGTTCTTTGTTTTATGCCTTGTCTTTGATGACAGAAACACTGTCACTGGATGGCACTTTGGAAGAAGTGTCTCACTGGAGACATTCCAAAGCTCTGTTTAAACCCCCCCAAAATTCAGAAAAATTAATCTCATCTGGTAAGGATTCCCTCACTTCTAAAGAAAGACTGGTAGCCTTACAATGAAATCCAGTGGAAATCCAAAGCAGAAATTTTCTTTGTGAAATCCAGAGTATGTACAACAGATTTTATTAGGAACTTTTCCACTAACTGCAAGGCTTTTACAGAAAGACAGAAATCTTGCCTGCAGTGGAAACCTGATCAATAAATTTTATTTCCTCACATAATAAACAGGTATTTTTATTCCTCTGAAGTGCCAAAACCTTCAGGTTTTGCTATCAGGTTTATGTACAGACCTCCTTCCTTATTCAAACAGTGAATCATATGCTGAAAAACCTTTAGGAAAAGTGGTTTTTGCATAATATCTACCAGGGACTGTTCACAGCAGTGCTCCCTATTCCTTCAGGAGAAGTAAAACTAGTCACCAGCAATCTAGAGGTTGTTGTGGAGAGCTGGGATAAGAAGTTATGCTGACTGAGGAAAAACCACACATTTTAACTGCCAAACCATCCGTGTTTTAACAAAAATCCTTTGGAATTATCAACGTAAAACTGACAGAAATATCAGGTACTTCTTTTATTAGTTGAGTTCTAGGAAAGCTACAGGACATCCATTTGCCCATCTGAGGAAGGTGATGATTCTAACAAACTGCACATAAAAAGGAGGTGGCTCCTCTCTGTGGGGAACCACTTTATTATGATATCTGGCAGAGAATGTGCAGAACTTGCAGAGCACATAACTGCCCTTGAGGATGAGTCTCCCTGCTGACATCTCTGTTTCACTCAAAGCTAGTCCTCAAGTGTACAGCTGTTTAATGAAACATACCTCTGAAACTTGAAAATAATGCCTGGTTTAGCCTTTTTTCCCCTCAAATTTCCACTATCTAAAGGTTGCTCTCATTGGTTATATTCTCTGGTAAGCTGGTTTATGGTTCTTGAAAGTGAAGCCAAAAAATCCATAGAATCACAGAACATCTAAAGTTGAAAGGGACCCATAAGAACCATGAAGTTCAGATCCCAGCAGAGGCAATTTGAATGGTTTCCATAACCAGAAACAGCTGTTTTAACAAAGGCTCCCAGAGTAGTTCGGGGAAATATTTTTGAAGCATCCACACTTCAGAAGACAACAGCACTAAGAAAAGACAGGTACAGTCATCTTCTATCAATCTGAATGTTTCTTCTTGACTTTACAGTGGCTGTGTGTACAGCCCATAGAATATTATCTTTTCTCTAGATCACAAGAAACCCATCAGCAATTTTCCAGGATAAGCTTGTTCTGGTTGAATTGCAGGTCTTCTGAAGCTTGCTACTGAACTTTCTGAACTCTGGTGCTATGTAAGATGCCTTGCCTGAACCAGCCACCTCAAGCTCAGCACAGAAAACCTTTTGCTCTGAAGGGACAGGAGCTTCCAATACTGGATGGCACTCTGCAATCTTTTAAGTTTAGTGAGACAATAGGTAGAAGAAACAAAGAAACAGAAATTCCCTAGAATTTAACTTGCTGCAGATACCAACCAAAGAAAAATGTGAGTCCATGGGCTGGACAACCAAGTAGGCATGAAGTGTATGCCAGGAAGGACTTTGGCAGACTAAGGGTAAGAAATGGTGCAATGCAACAAGGGAAAGGATTCACAACATGCCAATGTTATATTGCCCTATGACAAGGGATTTCTGCCTATAGAGTTGTACATTTGGTAGACAGAAAAGCAGTGAATCAAGTCAAAAAGAAAATAGGCTTATAATAGTTTGTCTAGAGTTTTGAAAATTTACTGTCAGTTCATCCAAGTACCTAAAAGTTTACCTTTCCTCTAGAACTATTGCACTAAGTTGACCTTCACCACAAACTTAGCATCAGCCACCTCTGTTATCACACTATAATCACAATCTTTTTCAAATCATCATTTTGGTTCTGCAGATATTCAGGTCTGATTTTTAATCACTGACATATTAAGCATCAGCAAAATAGTTTGCTTAGCTGTTTCGTTGGCAATTTTTAAAAAGGAATGAAAACATGTACCCTTTTGATTACCTTGTTAAAGTGAGTCATGATGGCATTATAGCAGTGCTCAGTATTTCTGTTGTAATTAAGAAACTGTCATCTTTTTCATTAAAACACATTCTTTAAAATGAGACTTTTAACTTGGTCATTTCAATCAGGACCAGCCTGAAGTGTAGCATGTGCATGCAACATGCCAACTAGATAAAGAATATGACATCTGAAATTTGTTTTTGCAAAAGGTAAGTATTAAAATGCCCATTACATGCATAGTAATTTATCTATTTTATATAAACATTTTTTTCTATATTTTAAATACAAAATAGCCTTCTCTTATAATTGGTTTTTGCAGGTTTTTAACACTGCTCCGAACTGTAAACCACACTACGCAACACCAGAGTAAAAAGATTGTTTTGAATTAGAAATAAATCACCATTTACAGGGCATACAAATATGAAATGTGAAGCAGAATTTGATTATTTTTTCCTAATATTTAAGACTTAGAAGTTTGTTATTTAAAAAAAAAATCTAAAATATCTCAGGCATTTAACAGGAGATGATAAAAATCAAAAATCTTTGATCAATTTCTAATTTACAGAAGAGTCAATTAGAAATGAAGTGGGATAAATGCACATTCAGTGTATGTTATCTAAAATTCTGTAGCACCTATTGGTTAGATATGAGACTTAAACTAGATAAGCTAAAACTGAAATTTTTGAAAATATTCCCAGTGGATGCATTTCAAGTAGTAACACTATCTTGAAAAGAATGTTCTTTCTCTAGCAAAATTTTTTTGCTGTTTTGTTGTTGCTATCTCATTACTGTTTTCATGACACTGGACCCAGTATTGGTAGGGCTATTTCCACGACAACGGATTAGTTTGTCTAAGAATTTCTTTTGCAAACTTGAGAGCACTGTATTGCTGGAGTGAAATATGTCAGAGTGTCACATGAAATAGCTCTACCACTCACACAGTCATAGGGGGCAGAAGGTCATTGAGAATGACCTGTTCTCACATGTGAACAGAATCACTAGAATAATATTAGAAGAAGTCACGCAAAAGAGTATTTAAAATGTACAACATCTCACTCATGCTTCAATTGTGGGAAGTAACCAATTTTTACTAGTATCAGTTTTCTGTTGATGAATTAACTATTTGAGTTGAACAGTACTTATATGGGATATATGAAACATCCACAAAATAGAAAATTTATCCCAGGAAAAAAGATGGAACATGGCACTCCAGTATCAGTACTGTCAGCTCCTAGTCATCCATGCCTATATTATCTCCCATTTTCTTCAATGCTATTCAGCACATCTTTTCTTCACCTTTACAAATGACATTTTTGAAACTATAAAATGCTCTGTGCTGCTCAAACTTTCTTCCTTCAATAGTTTCTCAATGCTGTACAAGTAAAGCTACATCCTTTGTTACTAATATAAACAGAGCTATTGGTATGTGACTTTGACTGCAGGCTAAGAACGGGCTATAAATTTAGAAATCAATATCTAACTCTATCAATATTCATTTTACTTTTTCAATACAAAATACAAAGGTGAAAGAGCAGTAAATAAGCTGGAGTACTGAAATAAATTGTGTGTTCTTGTCACAATTAATAAATGTTTAACCAATCACACTGCTTGCTACAGAAGTCTCTGGCTTTGTAAGGTGTCTGAAAGTAGCAGGGGCTACCCTTGTGAGGCTCAAGCCCAGGGAACGCGTTTCAATACTTCATTGGGATCACCACTCGTTCCCATCAGTACTTCTGAACCTAAAGGCATAAATGGCATTTTCAGCACTGCAGATTTTTACAAGAGTTAATTTACCAACGTATTTTTTTCCAAATGCAGGTGAGAATTTACAAAACACTCTTACCAACACATTGACTCAGATGGAACTTTGTAAATTTGCAGTCCATACAGAGAAATACAGCCTTTCAGGTTACACTATGACATTAAATACGAACAATTATTAGGAGAATGCTTTCTTCATTTCCAACTTCTGTTCATGTGAACAACTTCTGTCCTTTTTTTCTTTCAAGAAGTTCACCAATTCTTCCACATAAAACCAAGCCCTTCTATTCCCATATCTTAGCTAACTAAAACTACTGAAAGAAGAATATTCAAATAAGCAATCTCTTATTTTCATCCAAATTTCCAAATGTACATTCATTCTAAAAGAAAATCCCATTTCTTTCATAAAATCATATGGAACACTGACAAAAAACCAAGGCCTGTGACAGAAAAACAATAATTTAGTTGTAGGAAGGTTAGCCATTGAGAAAACTTGTAATAATCTCTAGAATGCTATACATTACCTATACATAGGTATAAGCTTATTCAATGTTTACCAAAGGTTCTATTTGCTTAAAAACACACTAGGATGAAGTGTAGAAAAACAACTTTTATAAGACCACAAAAAAATTTTCTCAATCCTCCTGATCACAACAAAATTGAAAGGATTACCTTGAGCTTGAAGAGAAAAGAAGGCATATCAGTTAAAGGGTACCTCATATGATGCCTTTATCCATCATTATTCTCTGTCCCTCTTCACATAAAGGCAAACTTTGGGGCAAGACAATTTCTAAAATTGTGAGTTCGTGGACACATAACATTGAATGACCACATATTTGCCTTAGAATCAAAATATTGGCTTTGCAAAGTTACGCAGAGGAGCCAGCTTGTAAAATAAGATTCTGAACATTAAAAGCCCAAGGTAAAGTGAATAATAAAATTAATTTCATGACACTTGATAACCTCTTCATACAAAATGACATCCTCTAGTACTTGAAAGTTGTGAAGTGAAAATCACCTTGTAGAAATAATTACATTATTCTCTCTTCAGCCATTAAGTATTTTTCTTTCTCAGTTCACATATGTTCAGAGTCTTAGAAGCTGACCCATACATTCTCTTTTTTTCATACTGCTGCCACTGAGGTGCTTTTATAACATCTTTAATATTATTCCTGGTCTGTTTCTGCCACAGAGGTTTGAAACAAAGAAGTTTCAGGAGGGGGAATTCAGTTAGAATACTAGTATTAGGCTTCTCTAAAGACATCTATTTGAAATATATTTGAAAAATCCATGTGTTGCAAATGTTGCTGCAGTAATTTATGTATGACTAGGACATGTGATCCAGATTTCTGTACTAGAAATATATATAAAGGCTCACATGGGCACACATACAACCTAATCCTTCCAGTATGCACATATATAATTAATACAACAAACTGATGAGAGTCCTATAAATCACTGCTAAGTATCGAAAAAGTAATTTCATAGCTGTGACATCAGCAAAATGCATCCAATGGTTGTGACCTCGCATCTGTAAAAATCTTTCAGAAATGTGCTTGCAAGTGCTTCCTGTTTTATCTATAGCCCTATTTTTAAAGCTGTTTCACTGCTTTATCACCACATTTTCAATTGTTTACCCAAGAATTCCCATCCTAACTTTATTGTGCAGGGTATTTAGAGTATTCATATGCAGAAAACAAGATGCCTCAGGTCTCTTGCCTTGTAATGTTTGAAGAGACATAAGCAGTAATCTTTGCTGTCTCAGTATATGAAAAAAGCTTTATTGTCTTTAAAGAAGTGCTGTGCTACAAAGGACTGGAAATTTGCAATGATTGCAGGAGAATGGAGGGAACCTATTTATTTCTTAATCTTTATTAATAAATAAGGATAGAACATATCTGAAGTTACATGGGAAGTTATTGAATTTATCAAGGTTTTTCCCAGGTCACTGACCTGCTGCTTTGTATTTAGAGATTTAACATCTTGTGGTTTGTGCTGTGTCCCAGGGAAATTGGTTACCTGTGGGTCCTGGCAGGGGAGCAGCTTTCCTTCTCCGCTTGATGTCTCCCATGCACAATGATCCTAAATGTACACTGGTTTGCCTGCAAGTAATTATAGGAGAAAACTATTAACAAGGAAGAAAACTGCCACATAAATACACAGCTTGTATAATCTGAATCTGTATCAAAACATTCTCAACCAAGATGAAGCTGCACAGTCAAGCCACCAATCTTGTTTATATCGAGACATAATTATGTTTGTTGACAAGTGCTCAGTATCTAAATGCAGCATCATAAATTGTTACTGGAATGAATAAATATAAATATAAAGGGAATGCTTTTTAATTTTCAAAACTGGCAATCTTTCTAGCTCAACATAAAACAAAAACACTGTTGCTCCTGACAGGAAAATAGCTAAGATTAATTATCTAAAGAGATCACAATGCTGTTTGTAGGTTATCAATTGGCTGGTAATGCTTGACTGTCAGACTAGCATTTATTACATGGAAAATATTATCAATTTTTTTTAAAGTAAGATGAAAAATGAATGAGAAAACATGAAACAGTAAACTCTTCAAAGGTGCATGAAATAAACTTGTAGCGTAACAATTTATCCTCTTCTAATTCACTGGCAAATTGTGAGAATACATGGAAGCACACTACCTGGTAGGCTTCTTGAACAATTATGAGCTTGCACTTGGAGACTGGAAAATTGATGGAGATGCAGAGGATGGCAAAAAAACAAATGCTATTACATTAAACCTAGCTATGAGAAGTCAATAGTACAGAAAATGGTAAATTTGGAATTTTCAAGTGTTGACTTTTGGAATAGAATCTCAAAGGGCAATTACAGCTATTATTTTTCTTAAAGTAATATACAATGCCTGCAGAATTGAATACATGTAGCTGACTCTTTTTTTGGAAAGAACCAGAAGAGAAGGAGAAAAAAAATGCAGTAATTTCTGAACTGCACAATTTTAAGGTGTATCTATAAATGTTACTGAGAAATGTGTTTCTTACCACATAAGTGTAGTGAATTTTGATGAAGTTACAAGCTGAAAATTGCATCTGACAATCCACTGCAGCATAGTAACACTCTCACTCATGGGATCTGGTTTCAGTGTGGATATATGACTTACCCTTTATGGCATTTATAAACTTTTTAAAGCTGGGCTGCTTCTAAATGAATAACAAATGGTCATATACTGTTGAGAGACCTCAGGTCTGCTCAATAATGTAAAAGAATGACAACAATGCCTTGATGAGTAAGACGACAAAGTACAATCCTCTGTACAATCCTTTTCTTCTAAAAAGATACAGGAGATTAACAAGTAGCACAGTGCTTATTTAAATAATAAAATATTTCAAGAAACTTGTTTCACAGAGAAGTGCACTCTAGCTTCACCTAGTGAACCCTTATTTCAACACTTTTCTCCCTTTAAGACACATTTTCTTTGCAATTCCAATATGAAATTTTATCCTATTTTAATATCCAGAAACTCGACACAGTTGAACTAGTAAACTAACAGGATGATAATTTTCAGTTCTGAATTTAGAAAGAAATCAAGAAGTGCAACCCTTTCATAACTAATTGTACGATAAAGAAAATGAATATTTAAATACAATATAGAAAAACAGTAATTAGAGAAAAGATATTTGAGAGGTTTGATCACCAATAGATCAGTATTTAACATTGTTATCAAACATGCAGAATAAGTAGTGTGATAAATTTTATGTTCTACAGTGTGAAACTTGTGTTCTGAATGAAAAAGAGGGAAAGTCTACAGGAGTACAAGTAGGATGAAAGATAAAAATTAATAAAGTCAGGCAATTGAACCTGAAGACCTGAGCCACAGCAGTAACAGTGAGCAGTGTTTGAGTTATTTTACCAGAATTGATTATCTGTTACACTACATTGAGATATCTAGATTATTGATCTGTAAGATTATGGTACTGGGGTCTCCCCACTTTTCCTTCAGGCACAAGGAATGGAGTTGCAACAAATAACACTAAGTAAGGACTACTTTGTTATTGTTGTCACCCTTCATGTAGAACACAGCAGTTACTTTTTAATTTAAAATCAATGAACGTCTGAAAGGCAGCCTTGTTCCTTCAGCATAAATGAATCATTTGCCTTTGCCGATCACAACAACCCCATCACCAGCCAAGGTGAGAGTGGGTATTTCTTTGTTGTCGTCAAAAATTCCCGACGCCGCAAATAAATAACAATATGCTGGAGCACCAATTAAGCTTTGTCAAACCCAGTTTGATTGCCACTACCATCAAATGTTCAGCCAACTTGTGACTGTAAAGCTGCATTTGCCTTCACTAGGGCTTAATGTTTTATACGCTCTGCCAGTGTAAATCACAGCAAAACAAAAAAGCTCACATTTATTTATTTATTTATTTATTGAGAGAGGCCCAGAAAAGAACTATTACTGCTCTGGAACTGGCAGGTTAGACAAAAAGAAGCAGAGTTGTGAAGATGCACAGTACATTTTGAAATGCCTGTAATGGGGGTATTATAAAGTAGGGAGAACTCTGACCCTCAATCAGGCTAGGTTCAGCATTATGTTTCATAGCATTAAATCAGAAGAGCGTGGATTACAGAAAGGAAGAAAGCTATTTGCCTGCCTTCTCTTTACTTACCCCTAGCTTGCTTCCAGCTATCATTTATAAATAGTGCTCTGGAGGGAAGCTAGGCATTTTATTAGGGAAAAAATAAAACTTGTTAAGACCACCTTGCCTGAAAACCTGGCTTTTGACATGCTGGTGACAGGAACTGGAACAAGCAGTGTCAAATGGAATAATTTTTAAGGAAAGACAACAGGAACTTGTCGCCTCATTGTATGCATTTACAAATAGAGGCTTTTCAGAGTATTAGGCCTAGTTAAAGCTGCCCTCTGGATAAAAAGTGTTCCCAAGCAGCCTCAGACAAGCTTGGGAGACAAACAGATGTGACTATGGTCCCTGGCGTTTGGCAAGAACACTCACTGTCAATAAGAAAAATATGAGCATGGACAGGGCATCAGCTGCACCACGGCCAAGCAGGCCTGCAAGTGTCACAGCAGCGGCAAAGTTGTGGCAGAGGGAAATAAGAGGGCTGCAAAAGCCAGGCTGGTGTGAACTCACACTAGCACGCCAAGAATTTTTGTTGTTGTTGTATCATGCCTCAACGTATTAAACAAAACACTGGAAAAGGTGCTGTCAATTTTTAGTCATTTTTCATCTTGCGCACAGCGTTTAGATTCTCCTTTCTACATGGCAAATAAGAGTCTCAAAAATAAAGACAGATTGGGAACGCAGCAATAACAAAAATAACAGAAAAAAGCTATTGAAATAATAAACAAACCCCACAAAGTTTAGTTATTAAATCCTATAAATAAACCCCACAGATTTGATAGAGCAAACACTTTTATAGAAACAATGACATACAAAGCAATTCACAAGCATCTGTGCATTTTTGTGAAACATTCCCTCTGATGGAAATTTTGCTATTTCCTCCTTAAATAGTGGCAGTCTCTTTATAATTTCTTTTTCTCAAGGTAATTAAGGTAATCACCCTTACTGTGGTAACATGTCTGGAATTACCTCTTTAAGCTCCCCAAACCTTTTTATCTGTGCCTACACAACACAATCTCTTTTTTCCATAATTTTCATAGCACCATAGGCAAATATTTTTGACGAATGCCCTTTCAGCAGTTACACACATTCACCTCTCCAAGACATTTGTAACAGGCCATGGCAGATTTTTATCTACCCTAACCTCTGCAGTCCATGGACTATGTGGTTACATTCTCCAAATAAATATCTTGTTCTGCGGGGGAACCTACACCTAAGCTGCTTTAAATGCAATAAACCTACTGAGAAACTGAGGACCCAACGGGGTTCTTCACTCTTTCACTGGTTGTTTTCACCCTTGCACAATCAGAGTTAAAACTCCACCACTCACTGAGAAGAACAACACAATAAAATGGCTGTAGGACAGCAGACACTCCTGAATATGTGTTCTAGTTCTCTGGTTTATTACCTGCTTCTGTACTTGCTATCATCCCAGGTGAAAAAAAAACAAGAAAAAATTTATTAATGAAGGCAGGTGTGGAGGAGCATTTTTTGTTTAACAGTATTTAACAAATTTCTGTACACTAACTTGAAAAATCTGATACAGAACATTATTATGATGCAATAATGTTTTCAAGAAGACTGATTTCTAGTCCATAATTAGATGAATTGGTAATGATCAATACATGCGTATCCATTACAATGCTATTAGCATCTCTCACCTGAGGAAGAAACACAGTAAACAGTGACACCCCGTTCTGCCACAGTATCAGTGCATTCCTGCAGATGGCTGTAGAACTCTGCAAGTTTATCACCACGGAATGCTTCAGCTAATGGAGAGGCTTGATGAAAGTTTTTAAGTAAACTTCTTTCACAAGACATCAGAAAAAAGAAAAAGTTAACTGGTTTGTATTTTAGAAGGGACTTGAGAGAATTATTTTGAAGGGGAAATCTAAATGAAACTGCCAGTTCTCAGTCTTAAAATATGGATAAAAAAATAGATATTCATATGGATATGATTGCAGAGAGAATGCAGCAGGGACGACTTAACTCACTTTAAGCTTGAAATTACTGGACAATTTCTTACAATCTGAAATGGAGCAGGGAGAGTGTGAAGCAACGTTCACAGCAGCAGTTAAGGATGGAGAAAACAGAACTCAATTATGGAACCCAGAGAAACAAGCTAATAAAATTATTTAAAAAATGTAATTATTTAAGTACCTTTACACAAAAATATCACATAAATGATTCTCCTTACACAGAATGGATCTTGTAGCACAGGCTATCTTGTTTTTACATGGCTTAAAATGCAGGTACTGCTGTATCTGGTGGCCAGTGGAACACATCCATTAGTGCTGCTTAAATAAGGGAATCTGGAGGAACTTTAACTCTTACTGATCATTCCGAAATTACCACAAGTGACAGACAATGGCTTCAAGAGCATAGGAGTCAACACAACAGTTTATGATAACTTTAGAGGTAAACACCATTAAAACCCTATTATATACGTCTTTCTAAACATCTCATAACACTAATAGCTAATTAAATTAAGACAAACATAAAATTCTACACTTCCATTTGATTGAGTCTCCAGAAGTACAGATGAAATTAAAATGTACACTCCAAATACAGGTACTAACCAAGTGGGGCTGTAAATTTGGGAAGACTATTCTGTATTACCTAGGTATAATGAATACTTAATCTTTGCCTCTGGCATGTGTATCAATATAATCACAGAAAAGATGCATGATGACTTAATAATACTACACAGAAGTATGAAAGGCACGCTTTTTTTCTGAGGAAAAATATATGAAAAACAATGGCTAAGGAGATTTATAAGCAAAGATATCCTCTTTCCTTTGTGGTACACAGCTTGTCAAAACAAGGATGCAACCCCTGGTGCCTACTTGAACATCCAGAGAAGGTTGGCATGTGCAGTAATGCATGTGTCCCATGGACAGCTAGAGAGGGATGGTTCCTTGTCCACCTGCCTTCTTTTGCTTTCTTGTCACTTCCTCAGACAACATTCAGGTGAAATCAGTTCCATGCTTGATTCCTCCCCATCCTTTACAAACAGTAAAGCTTTTCTTCAAACTTGTCTAAAGAATTACATCATCTATATAATAGATTGCTTCACCTACTTCTGCAAGTGTTAAAACCATTACATTAACCAGAAGAGCTATGCACTTTATTTCCCTTTCATTACATCTTAAAGAGATGTGATAAACCCATGCAACTATATCAAACCCCTTCCATACAATGCCAATCTGTTCACAACATAACTTCAAGCATAAGGGTGGCATACCTGTATTACTGAAGGTCCTGGTGCAATCCTATTATGACTAGAATACAATCTTTCCCTGGCCCATGAGACTACCTCATCATTTAATAAATGCTATATCCTAACACATTTCTTGCTTTTTTTTTTTTTCTTTAGCACCACGTTTGTCATTCAAACACAGTAGTTGTCCAAAATTTATATGAACTCTACAAATTGACACATTCAACTCCACGCTGGCATAATTTTAATGCACATGATGGAAAATAAAAACCTGCATCACTACATATGATTTGACATCCATACTTAAGTCACCTAGGCACTTTGTTTGTGCCTAGACAAAAAGAGACCCTAAAAATGTAGTTTTGAAGTAGAGGCCTACTGCCCTCAGAAAGGATAATGCATTGTTTTTTCTTGGTTCTAATTAGTAATTTAAGCATATGTTCAGCATTTAACTCTAAATGTTTGCCTTTTCCCCAAGCTCTAAGACAGCTGTCCAAGATGTGAATGCCAGAAAACATTTAAATATCAACATCTGTTGAATTATGTTAATTTAGTGTAATATAATTGGGCATGAGTTGGAATTGATCAAAAGTGTATGAATTACACAAAGGCAAATCCAAACCAATATCTTGGTGTACAAACAAGTCACCGAGGAACACTGAGGGAATAAGCCCAAAAAATATACTTCTGTCAAGAATTAGATAGCAAAACCTTTCAGTTTTCTTCAACAAATGAC
Source organism: Toxostoma redivivum (assembly GCA_013397375.1). Classification (NCBI taxonomy): domain Eukaryota; kingdom Metazoa; phylum Chordata; class Aves; order Passeriformes; family Mimidae; genus Toxostoma; species Toxostoma redivivum. The sequence continues at coordinate 119,219 of VXBI01000545.1, forward strand.
ATGATTTCACATTTTCAATATAGGAAATTAATATTTATACTAACTCAGAATATAAATTTCATATTAATTTAGAATATTTTAAAATATTCCATTATTGTTTTGTGTGAAGAAATACATGATAACAATAATGCTCATATTTGTGCAATGGTGAAATGCAGTTTGAAAATAGGTTGCAGTAATGTCATCCTGTTGCAGACCAATATGTTTCACAAGTTCTAAAACAAATATTCCTTGGTTTCTTCTTCATCTTGCAACAACATTGTTGCTATTTGAGAGATATGGGCCTCAATCCATTTCTGAAGTGATTTAGAAAATATCTTTATGAGTTGAGCAGTAAACATGGATCTGAACACGTACTTTAATGGAAGGACTTGATAATGTACTCAGCTACACTATTTCTTCCAGATATTTCTGGATACATATTTGTTTACCAAGAATGATAGTCACTAGATAGATAGTTCAGGACAGAACAAATGTATTTTTTGGAAAAGATTTTAAAAACCACATTTTAAAGTTCTGGATAACAGTCATATAGAGTTAGGTTATATTATTGCAAGCATTAGAATTATGTTCAAAACCTTTTAAAATAGGTAAGGAATAAGAAGCAACACTAAAAATCCAAGTATATAATTCAGTAGCTCAAAAATGGAAGATGAAACATGAAAGTTCTATGTAATTTGAAGCAAACAATCCAAATTTTCTTCTAAACTCTTTCTCTCTCACTACACAAAATCAAAGTCTAAATAGAAGTCAGTGTGCTTATGCCTCAGAATTTTAGTTAATGTGCACCAGGGGATACTGATTTACACATATGATATTCAGGGATCCTTTTGAGATTAGTAGGTACCTGATGTAAAAATTGCACAGTTTAATGTGCAATAAAAGCAGAAAGAGAGAAACTCACCCTTCCTTCATGTGTGGCTATTGATCTTCATCCTTACAATACCCAGCCTTCATGTGTCTTCGCAGAGAAATGCAAAGAGACAAAACCAAATTTCTCGTGGTGGGGGAGATGATGGGACAAATGAGTGGTGGAAAACCACCAAAACAAAACCACCTCCTTCACTGCAGAGCTGCTTAACCACATGTTAAACAGTTTGTGGAATGACAGTGCAAGCCCCTCTGGAGCTCCTCAGACCCTACACAGCAGAAAGGACCTCTGAAGCACAAATTAACTTTATCCTTATGCCATTAGTATTTTAACAGGTAAGATGAGATAAACAAAGTTTGAGCTGTGGAGCAAAAAGAGAGCAAGACACAGCATCTAATGCAGCTGAACGTGAGAAACAAGCACACCATGTGCTAAAATTTGGTTACTTCAAAGTGAGAAATTTGCTATCAGTTCACTCAGGTGAAAAATTCAATCCAGATAGCACATCAGGAGGACCCAGAAGTACATAATTTCTAGAGGTTATCTGATTTTTCTTTTTTTTTTGTTTTGCCTGTTTTTAAAATCAGGAAAACAACTTCCTGTTAGTTAACATACTCTTGTATACCTGGAATTCAATTTTAAATGACAAATTTTCAGTACTATTTAGCAGCTTGTTTATTTACCTTATTATAAAGTATATTAGATTCTAGTGCCAGAGCAAAAAAATTTAGCTTGCAGTTTTACATTAAAGATGGAAAAAAATATGCTCAGATCACATGGAAAAATTTATTTGCAAAACAGAGCACAGTTCAAAATTTCTGGTATTTTTATGGAAGTTCTTAGTATGAGAGTTAAAAGATCATACTTTCAGGACATAGGTGACATATCAGCATTAATTAAATAGATACTTTATATCTATCCATGAACTACTACAGAGGCTGGAAGATTTCCATAAAAAAAAAGCATCACACACTGGCTACATTTTGAAACAAATAAACTGTCGTGGTCCTGTACTCCTCTCCCAAGTGAAAATCTTTTCAGCACCTTAAAAATAAAGGCCACAGCAGAGAAAACTCAATTAGGAATTGCCCTCTCCCAAAACAGCACCATCTTTGATCCTTTCCAGAGAAGAAAAATACCAAACTGATGGAATAATGTTGTCCCTGAGGGTGACAGCAAGGGAGGGAAGCAATGTGTCCTCAAACATTCATATAATTTAATCTGGAACTGCAAATATTATTAAGCAGCAATCATAACAGCACAGTTACTGCTTCATGGCACTCCAAAGAGGAGATAAAACTGCTTAGTTGTTAATTTCTAATGATGTAAACACATTTGGATTTTAATATTGTATCTGAATCTCCTGCATTATTAGCTCTGGGGTTACAAGACATTAACTTACTACCTTTAATAATTTTACACTTGAATTAAAAGGCATGTTTAAATATGACTTTATCTTAAAGTATTTTTGTTGAGAATGTGTTCATGTGATGGCAGAAGCAAATCACCTAATAAAACAGCTATGCATTCCTTTGCTTTTCTGCAGCGTAAGTATGTGCACGTGTTGGTGTATAATTTCCAAAAACTGGCTGAATTTACCTCCTCTGGTATTGTAATTTCATTCCGCAAAAGCCACATTAAACAATTACAGTTCTTGTAATTAACCAGTAGTCTAATGTACAGTTTTCTTATCCCAATCCATTAACAGCTGCTCAAAAAATGTAGTAATTAATGGTTTCATTTATTTTTGGCAAACCTGCAACTCGACAAATAGTTTTGTATCTGTTGCAAATTAGGACTCTTTCCCAAACAACAGATGACACGATGGGAAAGAGGGAGCAGGCAGAATCCTTGCACATCTTTGTCTCTTTAGAAGATCAAATAAAGAGCAGCTGTAATGTTATTTGTCACATCTGTGTAAAAAAGTACCATGTTCTGTATCATCAGATGGAGATGAACAAGTGCTGTACAAATGCACAAATAGGGTTTATCCTTTACAACCGGGAAAGGCAGAAAGTTGCAATTTTAACCAAAGCAATGACACTTTTGAAAAGCTCTCCTCAGGTTTGGTGCAATTTTTTTGCTTACAAGCTTTCTTTAAATACTAATTCACAGAGAACACAGTTGTAAGAAGTGAAAATGTGAGAGTCATCCTCTTGTATCAGCACAAGGCACAAATTAAAGCTGGACTGAGAACAATTAGGGAAAGGAAGGAAAGTGAGGATTGCAGAAAACAGGGAATTTCAGTCTGTGTGGTTGAGCATGGCAGGAGAAGACTTCAAAGACATCTGGCCAGCTCAGGTGATCACTGGAGGACAGGCACACATTGATTATATTCTTTAAACAGCCTCAGTTACGTAGCTGAAACTTGACATGTAAAATTTTAATCCACCTTGAAACAACTTTCATGAGTACGACAGCCTTCTTTCAAGCCAGGACTGAACAGCATAGGAACTAGAGTTTTTTTTCCTCTTTTAGAGGTGGGGGAACATTGGCACATGAAAAGCCAATACAGAATTATGAAGATTCAACCCCAAAAAATTACTAAGTGGTAAAAATTTGGGTGCTATTTTTCTTTCTGTTTCTCCATTCAGGAATGTATCAAATTATAGTTACAATACAGCAAGAAAAAAAAAAGTAGATGAAATAACTCACGGTACTTAAGAGATGCACACTACAAAAGACATATGACTCAAGATGTCTATGTAAAGGAAATAATTACATGAGAGTAACTTATTCAGAGTCCATGGTTTTCCCAACCTGCAATTCTCTTGCTTCCAGATTAGAGCATAAATTACTTACTTGATGCATCGACTATATGACTGAAGGCAAAATATTAACTTGGTTAAGTATTCTGGTTATCCTGTTAAATGAGGACAAAGGTACTTTGTCCTCTTCATAAGGGTATTGTGAGGATAAGTACATTATGTATTTAAAGACAGGGAAACAGTTGTGTGATGGAGGTCCCACTCATATTTAACAATGCAATCCCATGTTCAAAATCCTGTTAGAGCAGTTCAGCAAAATATCCTTCAACACTGTCCCCATTGCTGATCAAAGGAATCTCTTAGCCATGGGGAAGATCCTTTAGGTCAATTTTTTTTTGTGGGGGGGGTAAAATTTTAAGGAAGTGACTTAAGAAAAGGTATTTTACCTCATGAGGGAAGCAGGCAAAGAGCCCATGATCAGCTTTGGCAGTTCAGCTGCCAAGCAGCAACTTGTTAACTCCCCGTAACTCAATCATGTGCAATTGTTTGCCCACTGCCTCGGGCTACAGACAGACATTTGGTCTGCTAACAACTGCGCCAGATGAAGACATTACTATCCCAAGCTATTTGTTATCACACATCTGCTGGAGATTATCATCTCCACAACTCTGCTGGAGGAAGAAATCATGTGAGCATGCCTTAATATGGTTTGTACAAAACCAGCCAATTTAATTTAAATAGGTGAGTTGAGCTAACCAGGCTGGTTTTGCCCAAAGCGTATTAAAAATTCAGGAAAAAAACCCTTCTTTACTGGCAAAAGAATAGGGGGTGAAAACAAGCAGCTGGAAGAATTATCTATCACCTTGAAGCAGTGTAGCAGATTTGGGGAGGAGACTAATGCAGAGAGATAACGTAAACAGAGAACTTTTTCAAGGCTCTATAGGAGAAGGAAATGCAGCTTTAAGAGAATATTTTTTAGTAATGTTAATAATTTAAATAATGAATGGGAAAACTATGTATTTGCAGATTAAATCTTACCTGTATAGGTAGCAAAAATAGACAGACATATTGGACTGTATCAGTGTAATATAATCTATCCTGGTTCTAGGTTCTGTGGTGCAGGACTGTCCCCCTCCTTAACATCTGGTCCAGCAGTAGCCATATCAACAGTTCTCTACAATCTGATTATCTTGCCACTAGCAAAAGTTCATGTTAGTTTGTACAGGATTAGATAATTATCATTAATTTTGACAGAAGAAACCTAAGACATTAAACCCAGTACAGTAAAGCTCATCACAGACAGTATGATTCCACCACAACGAGACAGCTGAAGACCACTGCCATGCTTAGAGCTCCCCACCTTTCTGATGAATTTACAGAGTAAATTATTCCACAAGTCACTGATCTAATGTAATAAGGGTATTTACATATTGTCTACATGCTGAGACAAGAACTGTGTTCAGTCATCCAAAAGGGGTAAGAAAAGTCAAGGCAAGCATAGAAAAATGTGTGTATATGTACACATCTCAATACACATATGAAAAACAGAGACAAGCTCTTTTAGAATGGCAAACAAACAAGAAATACAGATACCCGAAAACTATACAAAAAAGACCCAGAGAAATTCAGTCTTGCAAAAAAGCAAGAATAGACTGTATTCTGAATAAGTACAGTAATTTTATAGAATGTCCAAAACTTCACTGCTGCTGTTCTCTCACTGCATTTAGCAGCAAAGTGTAAGGCAGTATTAGGTCACAGCCACTACTTTTTGTATGCATCTTTTTAAGGGCTCATCTGAATTAACCTGAAGTGTCCATATATTTTTATTATGTGTCTTGTAAACAAGATTGCATGCATTGAGATTTTAAGACAGCAGCTGGCCTATTAAAAATATGATTTTTGTTGTAGTTTGAAATTTTTTAAAGTCACTTGAGGTTTCTATGGTAGAGAGAATGGTGGTTTTCTGAAGGAACACAAATAATTATTTTGAAATAACCTGACTCATATGGATTAATCTAAACTGTAGCTTTACGTACATTGCAATACATTGTAATATTAATTTATGTAAGTTCTACTTGAACAATGCAGATTTTTTTGGAAAATGCTAATCTTTAGTCTTGGATTTGCCACCTATTACTTCTACACAAACCTGCCACATGTTTATTGGGATAAGAGTCTATCAAGGCACTGCTGACTGGATATGAAGAGAGGTCGAAGATCACTTCAGGTTTTCAGTGCCATTTTACAAATCTCTATTCTAACTGCTTGTGCAGGTAAACATCAGTTCACAAGAGCTTCACTGGTCAGGATAACAAACACCTAAGTTATGATTCTGAATTCCTCAAACTTGGTTTTACCTTGCTACAGCATAAAAAAGATCCTAAAGTGACTCTGAATATAATCTGTTTCTTACTGCTCACTTTATACCCACTTTAAACTCCCAGTTTTGTGCGAGCAGTCTGACAGTAAGAGTGCATTTATGGTGAAAATTCTATCTAAAGTTAACTCATTCAAAAATTCAGAGTGAAAAATAGCATTTAACACGTAAACTTGCTAGAAAATCTAAGCAGAAAATTTCAGAATTTTAATATAAAAACGATTGATAGACAAAGATAATAAAAATTTCTATATATGGATGACTGACATTTCTTTAACCTATGTTTGGTAGTATGTAACCAGAACTAGTATACAATGAAATACATTCTTGTTTAATACATATGTTTAAAAAAAAATATTGGTCCTTTTCCAGGTAATCAGCAAGGTAAGTACCTAAGAATATGAAAAACTTTGGTCTGGGTCACCACATATATACTAAAAGTCAACTGCCTGACAGAAAATTGCCTCAAGTGGTACCATAGAATTACATGCTGATATAAATTTACTACAATCTTTTGAAGAAAGTAATTTGATAGCACACTGCCATCTTTACAGGACAACATAAAAATTGTGTAGGGTGTTGTGCATAGCAAGAGAAACATTTCTGTAGTTTCTCTTTTGAAAAAAAGCTAGAATTAAAACAATTATTTGGTAGAATAGATTCAGCAGGTGACTTGTACACAAAAAAACCGCTCTAGAAACAGACTCCTAGATCAGTAGGCTCAGTCTTGAATTTTTTGTCTTTTGAGGGGAAGGAAAGAAAATGGAGAATAGAACTAGATTTGTTTTTATTAAGTCTTCACAATGAAATGTTTATTGTCAAAATATAAGAGCAATTTAAGTGTTATAGTATTTGAGTTATCTTCTTGATTTCAGATATGATTTCAGATATGTATAATACAATTTTATATGTTTCTAGTGCTTAACTTAATGCCAGAAGCACAAACCTTACTTTGGCATCCATTTAATTCTGATGTTCTAAAGAGATTAAGTTTGTAAGTGCAGTTGCATAGCCACCAAAAAAAGTCTAATACTCATATATAAGGCAAAGATGATGCCATGTAAAAAAATTCTTGAAAGTAAGTCACAAAAACCCCCAGAAGACCTCTGAAAATATCCCAAAAGAATAGTGTAATTTTTATATAAAGATTTGGGGAATCAAGAAATTCATAAACTGTACTGTAGGCAATTACCTCATTAACTTACCTGCTGGCTGTTTTTACAGAGCTGTTCTTCTTGTGTCCTCTGTCTGAGCGGTTGTCTCGCAAGAGTTGAAGCTGTTAAAAAAAAGGCATGTTCAGAAGAGCCTCACAAACAATGCCTTTATTTGCTTTTTAGATTTTATATCCAGACAATGCAGTTACTTCCCCTCTTGAGTAATCTGTCAATAGCTTTCACCCATGACTTTCGAGATAAACATTAATAGAATTCTGCAATAGTAGTTAATACGTAAATATATATATCTGCTAATTTAGAAGGCCTAAATAATTGAAAATGCAAGAATTAAAGCATTTTCAAAGCAATGCAATTCACAATTTCACAATTATATGTGCAAAATTTTGTAATTTTCACAATTTCAATTTAGATTTTTGAAGTTGTAGAATTAGAAGTGTTGGAGGACATTTAATTTACAAAAAACTACTCCGGTTAGCACTTGTGTCTAAGCAGTTATGAAACAGTTATAAACTCTTCTAAGCCCCAGGAGCTTTAGTAATTTGCAAGCTGCAGAATCAACAAAAACACAGTATTAAAGCTTCCTGTAATAGTGAAGGAATAGCAAAGGATTTGTTTAACTGAAATGGTGACTCAGCTTCTGAAACAAGCTGTCATTTACTTTTATTTTTAGACAAGTAAGACTTTTCATTTAGATTATTGCCAACACTCAAAAGTCTATTTCCAGCATTATGATGTTTGTCAGATGAGTCAAGGTGCACTAAGTAAAAGACAATCATCAGAATGATATACTAAAGAAATTAAAACTGGACAGTATAAACCCCTCACAAATGTTGCTTAAAATGTCTCATATATATTGAAGAAAAAATAGAATGAAAGACTGTTTGAATGAAAGTAGAAGTAAATGGACTTAATATTGACAGCAAAAACACTTAATAATCCCATGGAAATTAGGAAATAATCAACTTTAAGACCCAGCCAACCACACCTTAATGTTGTAAATGAGCATGGACTGCAAAAAATGCCACCAGTCTGAAAAACTGAACAATTTTCCCCCAACTCTCTACAGCCTCCCTCTTGTACAAGGAATGTTTCTTGTCATTTCCACTATCTAGTTCTCAGATGCAGTAAAACAGCTTATTAGATAAATCAATTTAGTGAGAGTTTAATTGGTTGTCAAAATTACATTACACCATCACACTCATTTTTTTTTCTTCTTCTGTCTTAAAAAACAGCTCAAACCCATAATGCACCAGTAACATCTATAATTAGTGACATTAGTTTTGCTTCACAATTCCTTAGTCATCTGTAAGTTGCAAATTAAATTAACTTCTGAACTTTCTCTTAGGAAAGATGGAAAAACCCATGGAAAATAAAAATTAACTCAAATTTACTATGATCTGAGAAAAATTGATTAATTCATTCTCTACCAGCTAAGCAGATGTTTCTTCTCTTCAAGGTTGAAAAACAGGGCTGGCATGTATGATGTACATTAAGGTACATCTCATTGTGGAAATTTCCTAATTTTTTGGCTTAGAATCTCATGAGGAAGTAAATAGTACAACTTCAATTAACCCTGCTACGAGATGATCAATATTTATAAAAAAAAATTAACGAATTACTCAAACTCATAGTAATCTATTTTTTCTTCCAATAGAAAATTTTTTTCAAAGTAATGACCATTAAATATGAATTATATAAAGCTATCTACTTAGAGGTTAAGTGTCAGTCAGCTTATTGCAACATTCTGAAATCTTGCAATTTACAGCTAAAACTACTGTTTTATCTACTCTGGCAGTTTGGGGTAATCAGTATTGCTTGCTCTGGAGTTCAAAAGGAAGGGGAAGGAACAGAAAATATTTCAACTATGAATTACTAGAGCTACAAGTATTCCTGATGGATCATCCTAAAATGAACCCTCCAGAAAGTCTTCAAATTTTATTTCCTTTTGAAGTTTCAAATCTATTTATATTTGCAAAACTAGCAGCAAACTAGCACAGACCTAAGGAAATCAACTGTTATATCGATTTTTTCCAGCTTAGAGAAATGGAATGCTAGTGTTAAATTTCAATATTGAATTGATGATATAGTCAACTACTTATACTGGATAGTTGAAGTTAACCATACATTTATGAAACGAGACCAGATTTATTTTCACATTTTATAGTCTTGGATGGCAAGTTCTGTTTAAACCATACTACCATCCATAAAGACAGGTATTCATGTCTGAAGACAAGCTAAAGGACTAAGTGCTATACTACTAATCAAATATTAAATATGTCTTCACATTCCTGCAACCACATGTCTAGGCTTGGATCTCCCAGGGACTGCACTGCAGGGGCTCAGCAGACAAACTAGTAAGGTATTTTAACCAATATCTGCACCATGATGAAGGTTTAATAGCTCCTTTTTTTACTGCTGTCGTTACTGTAACCAATGAAACGCAGAAAAATGGAATTGAAGATCTTCCTGTAGAAGCCTCCCCACTTGCATAACTGGTTCTGTATTTCTTGAGTTTGGGAGTGAAATGTTTTGCTTTCGAGCATTTTGAGAAAGGTAACATTTAGAAATACCTCAATTGACAAAATGATTAGAAAAAAAAAAATCTGAGTTTTCATTTGAATGTTAAAACTTCAAGAATATTTAACTGAAATTAAGTGGCTAATTAAACAGTTTTAAGAGAATTTTGGAAATGCACTGCTGTTAATATGTTTGCTTACAAGAAGATATGAAATCATCCCTGCTTTGTTTACAATTTCTTAAAATATTAGCCCACTACCTCTGGAGTAGAGGTAGTTAAAGTTCTTTATACTTTAGTAAGTATACTCAAGTAAATTGTTCTTGATCAAAGCAGCTCTTACCTGGCTATGTTCCTTCCTAGCCCCAGGGCTAAACCAGTGACTGTGGGAGAAAAAGAAAAGACGGGTTGAACAATGTAACTAACAAAGCACATGCTGTCATATGACCAGTCTGTGCGTGCTTTTGGGTATTTTATTGCCTGCCAGGAAAATACAGCCTTTGGCAATGGTTTATTTTAATGGGGTATTTTATTGAAGTCTCTAAGTTTGTAACAGTTCTAAGAGAATGCATCACAGATTTCACTTCTGAGTAGCTGCTGGCTTTATAGGTAATTATATTTTGTCAAACAAGCTAAAATAATACTTAAATGATAGTATTTTAATATACTACAATGCACATACCATAAATTAGAGTAATTCCATACTTAGTACTGAAGTGGTACTTATTAATGATTATAGCTGAAAAGACTTTAAAGTAGCATTTCACAAACTGAGGTCTGAGTTTGAACCTAAAGTGAAATGCCAAGTCTGAAAACCCAGTGTCTTTGTATCTCCATACAACTGCAAAATTGTGACTATCAGCAGCCTTATTTGACTGAGGTGGAAATTTGGAGTACGGTTTTGATAGGTGGAGATGTCACAATGTGCCTCTTCCTTCAAAAGCAGTAAAAGCATGACAACACTGGTTCACATACACACAGTGGTCACAAAGAACTGAATTACCTTCTGAATGGAGCTGTAGCAAGCATCACACAAACCTGCACACTTGCAAAAGGAAAAGAAGAAAGAAAAAAACCCTACAACAGGGGGGAACTCAAGTTACATATAGTATCTACATATTATTTGTGTAAGCAAGCAATAAGTTTTGCTCAAAGGACAAAATAATTCCATCCAGTGCAATACTGCAGAAAAAAGAGCATCCACTATCTGCTATTACACTTGCACGTTCCTCTAGAAGTGTAACCAAAGATTACAGCTTAACCTAGCCATGCTTCTTTTCAAACAGTTCCATTAAATATAATTTAGTTCCATTTTCTCCCCCAAGCAGCCTTATAATGCACTTAAATTTTTACTTTAATTAGTGTACTGAAAAGATTCCGATTCCATGGAATTGTCTGGTTCAAATAGCTTTTATTTTCAAGTAACAAATTTGAAAGTTTTGTGGCTTTTTGTCACTCAGCTTTTCTGAGTTTGATAATGAGCAGACAACCCTCTCATTCTTGCATAAAAGACCAGTTGTCACCAAAATATCCATACTGCTTTTTCTACTTTTAAGGTGATTAAGGAAAATGAGTTGGAAATGAAAAAGAAATTACAGCAATAAAGTCAAAAGTATACCTTGAGACAAGATAGACATCTATGTATTTTGGACATGAAACATTCATCAACTGCATTCAATAGCTCAAAATCTGGTGAAAACTGGGAGATTTTATGTACACACAACTTTGACGCTGGTAGCAGAAGAAAAGTAAAAGCATCACATTTACAACAAATTCAAAATTCAACAAATAAGGTCACAAACGTCCAGGGGCTGAAGAAAATCAGAAATACAATGGATTAGATTTAAATTCTACATAGATGAGTGTCTTGTCTCTGACCAGTGTGAACAGCAAATGCACAAGAAGGAGCAGCAAGCTGGGGTATCCTTGACATAAACTCTTGTGAGTTGTGGCAACCAGTTGACTACAGACTAAATGATCAGTAAAGCATATTTCTAGTAAAAAAGTACACCAAAGTAATTTGAATGCATCTCATATTTAGATATTAAAAACCCTTCAAAAAAAGTAACACCTTTTTTAATGGGAATGTGATACATCACACTGATTTTTACCTTTTTGTCCATTCCCTTAATTACAGTATTATTTGTTTGCTTATTTCTTTTAAAGTGAAAATAAAGCCCATAAAGTAACAGTTCAATTACTGAATGGTAGAAATAACTTATGAAATCAAAACCTCTTGAATTCACATTATCAAGTTATGAGATGAAAAGAGGTGGATTAGTGGTGTAAAACAGTTGGTACTGAGCAGCTGATGTCTCTAGTATCTCTGCTTTGGCAAGTTTTATTTTAAACTGTGGATGAAGTATCTAGTAGCAGTTAGAACCCATAAATGTTTTTCTAAATATACTATTTCCTCATCATGTATGTCTGTGTTTTAGAGTTTTGATTTGAAAAATAAAGGAAAATGTAATCTTCTACATTTAAAAGATGCAACCAATAAATAATGCTGTTAAGTGTTGTCAGCTGAAGAGAGTAAGAGTTTACAGTAATGACACAGTAGAGTAACTAAACCAAGTGAATTACACTCCCTATTTACAAGTGTTTAAATAATGAATCCAGTATCTTTTTGTGAAAATTATGATAAACTTCCTCACATGATACATCACATGAAAGACGCAAAGATGTGATGCTCATGTATTCTCATACATCCCATTTTTGCTATCCAGCCTTAAACAAGTTTGTATTTTAGGGAAAGATACTTAGAAATTTAATAAAAATACATTTACAAAACACTGAATTTCATGTTTCCTTAAGAAACAAAAAATGAAATAAAGAGGATAGTAAGTACTCTTATTAAATAAAGACTACCATATAACTGAGCTGAGGCTCTCATCATGTGCTTTTGCAGTTGTAAAATGTGGCTTTGGGGCAGAGGTACTATTGTAAAGAAACAATAACAAAAAAGTTATTTTTCTCCCCTCACTGATACTCACTCATGGTGAAGAGAGTCCTGGGACAAGTGAACCGTTTTCCTGCTACCACCTGGTCCTGGAGTTATCTAATGGAAACATGAACGAAAAAAAGAAGTCTGAATAATGGGGCAGCATATGCACAATATGATTGCTTATTAGGAAAATACATCACAAACATCACAGACAAAAAAGACAGTGTACTAGATACAGTAAATTAAATCAGCAATATCTGCAATTTTTAAGTTAAGTCTGAGTGCAGAATGTGGTATCTAAGATAGGAAAATCCTTTATATGCAATTCTGATTGGATGTCAGACAAAGACATTTACATTTCAAGGATCCAAGTTACTTTTCAAGTTCATGAAGTACTTCACCTCCAAAAAAGCAAAGTTAGATTTTCAAAAGTTAGTTTTGAAAATCATAGACAATATACTGTCCTTATTTATGGCTCATAAATAAATATGATACAATACATTTATTAAAAGAAAACCCTCCCAACACAAGGCTTTTGAAATTCCAGTTGACATGGGATAGAAAGCAAAGGTATAATTTTTACCAAACTGTACCGTAGTCCTTGTCTAGTGCTTTATATATACTGAAACCTAAAATAAGTGATATCCTCAACTGAAGAATGATCTTCAGAATGCATGAAAGCACATGCAGACTTTTGCAGATGATGGCATTCTGATATTGCTCAAGAATGCATTCAAACATCTGTGCTTTCAGTTTAGTAAAATGCTTAATGTGTGTATGTAGATAGATAAAAGAAGGAGACAACCCATGATACACATGCTCAAGGAACTAGAGCAGCAGGCAAACTATACCTGATGGAAAAAAGAAGGAACAAACTTTCAATTCCTTGGAGACAATTTTATAGTCAGGAGATAACCAGAGGTGGGAATGAAATCAGATGTTCTTCCAGTTTTGACAGAAGACCACAAAAACTCAATGGTAATACATTTATATGGCTCAGGCTTGCCAAAAGCACATAAGCTGGAAATTGATGGATAAAAGCAGCCTACTCATTATTAGAAAAACAATGAGCTCAACCCTTGAAGTAAAACATCCCTATTAATCTGGTGTCGTAATGGAGAAAAGGCAGGACTGTCAGAGCTCCAAGTCTGGAAGACTTTCAAAGAATGCTCACTGAATAATTTGAGAGTTCCACATGGCTAAAGTATTTGACCAAAATCTGCCTCTTTGACCTGAAGAATGATGTCACTGTGGGCTGAATTGAGAAACAATAAAGTGCTGTCACTTTTCTGGCTGATGGGCTTTGAAAAGAATTGGAGATATCTTTACCTCTGAAAAATCTATGCAAACATACAAATCATAGAGGAAATAGAGGAAATCACAGCAGCTACATGGGAGAACAGCACCTACTGCTTTATTCTCAATTGGAATTTACTGTTTTTCTAGACTGATCAAGGTGTTACACAGCCATAGGATGATAATAAAACACTGACGAAATGCTACTGTTTCTATGTCATAGTTCATCTAATAATAAAACTAAGAAATGACCATTCAGAAAGACAGACCTGAAAATATAAACCAGTATTTTAATACATAATTTCCAAATTTAAGATTAATAACTAAACTGTTACTTTAAAACCACAGGTAAGCATGCAGCTCAGCTCTTGAGAGTTATATCCTGCATTAATCTCAAAATGAGGTTTTCATGCTATTCCAGTGGGTATCCCTGGAATATAGTAATCCATTTTCTACACTGTGGCTATAAGAAAAGCGGACTGTGCCTATGTCATGCTTTGTTAGAGGTTCATGATCACATTATCTCATGGTGGACCTGACACTTTTATTCAGTTTACAGTATGTTCTGTGTACAGGCAACTTATTTCCTTTGCCAGGGCTGCTGACAACCTTTTCCACACTATATTAATCTTGTTTACAGACTTTATCTTGGTACAAATATCAGAAAACCGAACTTTTTATCTCAGGGAGAAAATAAACAACATGTTGACAGAAGCAAAAGCTATTTTCTGGACTAAAATTGGTTGTTTACCTGCAGCCATACTTATGGAAACAAGTTTAAGTTTCCATCTTACTCAAAATACCTAATCTGAAATTTAATAAGCATGGAAATTTCAAGAAAATTCACTTGATAAATTGCCAGTTTTAAAATAATATAGAAAACCACAGAAGTAGGTTTTTTCACCAATTTATATGAGAATATGAACTTGCTTGGAATACAGTTACAGCTGATCACAAAGTACAGTGTTCAGGTTTCTCCTGCACACCCCAGATGCTTCAGCTACCCCACAGCCACAGAATGTTTATAAAAGTAAACTCACAAGGTATACACTTCCAGACCTTTGCATAAAACTCACTGCTGACTACTGTAAGATTCCCAATAGGTTAATGCAAATTAATTCCTGTTTGCAAAACTTACCTAGGGTGTAAAAAGCTAAACCAAACCTCACTGCCCACCTTCATCTGCTGCCTCATTGCTACAAAAATCTCCAAAGTTAATAAAGTTTAGGGTAATTTTTAGAACTTTCAGTCTCTTCTGGCTACAAGTCCTTTCACCACTGCTTGAATAAGACAACAAGGCCATGGCTGTATCCTGTTCCTAGAATCTCCAAGATACAGGTACTCCAACTCAGAGACAAAGTGTTCTTAATGTGCAAAGACTGCTTTGCCTGAGAAAATATGACCTAAACTAATGGACATAGAAAAACGGAAAAGTATTCAACACTAAGGGATTTTGCCTCAGAATATACAACACCATATACTACTGCCCAAAATGACAGCTGGAAAAGACCCCCAGGATCATCAAGTCCAACCTTCAACTGAGTACCACCATGCCCACAAAGCTTTATCAAAAAGTGACACATCCGTCCATCCTTTGAACACCTCCCAGGATGGCAATCCCACCATTTTTCTGGGCAGCCTGTTCTAATTCTTAACCACTCTCAGCAAAGAAATTTTTCCTAATATGCAACCTGATATCCCCCTGTATCCCCTGCAAGATACTACACGTGACAAACTTCAGAAGTGACGTAAGGAAAGATGGTGGGATTAAACAGAAAAAGGACAAGAAAATCAGAGGATTTCACTCTGCAAAAATAATATTGAGCACCTCAACTATCATTTTAAAATGCCAATAATATAGAATAGAGCATGTCAGTCGGAAGGAACCTACTGAAATCATCTTCACCAACTGCCTTACCAACTCAAGGCTGACCAATTTAGAGTGTGCTGTTAAGGGCACTGTCCAAAAACACTGACTGGTTTGGGGCATCAGACACGTCTCAGAGTCCTACTTTAGTGTTTGAACACGCCCTTGCTAAAGAAATGCTTCCTGACGTCCAGTCTGAACCTCCCTTGGCGCAGCTTTGCACCATTCCCACGTTGTATCCCAGGGTCCCAGGGAAAAGAGAACAGGCCATCACTGTTTCCCCTCCTCAGGAAGCTGTAAGAGGTCACCCCTCAGCCTCCTTTCCTCCAAACCAGACAAGCCTGGAGCCCTCAGCCACAGCTCACAGGACACACCTTCCAGTGCTGTCAAAGCCTTGCTCTCTCCTCTGGACACATTCAAGGACCTTCACATCCTTCTTCAGCTGTGGAGCCCAGAAGTGCACACAGCACTGGAGGGGAGGCTGCAGCAGCTCTGGGTACTGTGAGATCATCACCCCTTTAGAGTGGCTCACACCACTGAGGCACAGGGAGCAAAGCATCCACAGCTCAGTCACAGCATGCTTGAATACCACCATTTATTATAATGAACAGGCTGAGGGGTGTCCAAGGCTGGAGAAATAAAAGAATCAATTTAGTGCATCAATTTATTCATCTTCTAATTAAATATGATAGTGCTAGTTTAATTTACATGTGCTGTAGTTTAAAGAAAGCTACTACCATGTGCCAAGAAAAACCCACAAAGCAACGCAAAACAAAAATATGCGACACTGTTACTTAACAATTCTGCTTACTTCTCATTTGAAGTATATTTTAACGTTCGGTTACTGAAGAGCCCATGAAAAATTATGAATTATTTTTTTAAGACACCTATGACACAAAGCTCATACGTACATACAAGTATGGATGTATTTGAGACTCAATATTTTCTTAATATTTTAAATAATATAAACAACCCTATAGGGATACTTATCCATACTTCTTTTCCCATGTTATCACACAATCAAGTGAGCAAATATACTCCCTGTTCATAATTTATGTTTATCTTAGGGCATAATATTTTTGAAAAAACACAGAGTATGTCTTATTCATAATTATTCCTTAGATATATTTTCCATTACTGAAAAAGTAAGTTTCTTACACATTAAGTCGTTTTTAAACACTGGATGTGATATTTTTGCCTTTTGAATTAGATTTTATGCCAAGCATTCCATAGCATGTGCAATGCAAAGATACTACTGATCTCATTTTTTACAGGATATTATTTCCTTGCTATGATTTGGTGGACTTGGCAGTGCTGGGTTTATGGCTGGACTTGATCTTTCTTCCAGGTTGTTTCTAATCTAATGAGTCTATGATATGCTTTAAAAAGCCATATGAACAATTATGAAAGTATTTGACTTGAAAGCTTAGTTTGGTCATCACAATATGTCACATTCATAGCAGGTAAAACCAGTAACATTTCTCTAAAATTTTGCTGGACACTAAATACACAAATAAGCTAGCTGCTTTCCTAAATGAAAGATACAGGTTCCTTTTTCTGCTCTATAAATTAACTGCTATGATCAACTACAGCTTAAGAAGTTCCATAGCAAATCCAATTTTCTCAGGCAGGATTTTCTGCAAAGTTGTTTTCCAAAATGAAATGCAACTAAATCAAATCCCAGAGAACAAGATTTTGCAGGAAATTACAGCATGACAATGTCAAATGCATAATTCACAGATCTGCAATTATCAATTTATAGGAAATGAAATCAAATTATATCAAGGGAAGAAACAGAGAAAAAGATATTCTCCATAATTTATTGCACTGATTAAAAGCATTACCTTATTATTTTCAGCACCTATTTAGTATTACTCATTTTATACCCCTTCTCCACTAGGAACCTTGGAAAGTACATGCACTAAACAAAGTTTTGGATTTAAAATACATCTTTAAAAAAATATAAATGCACATTTGACTTGGAGCAATATAGAAAACTATGAAAACAAAAATAGCTTTTACAGTATACATTACTGGAACATTGCTATAATCCTTGCTTGACATGACCATTGCATTGTTATTCCCCCTGAAAGTTCACTCCTGCTGAAGGGCTCAAACTGACCATTCCAGAGAAGCACCTCTTTAATGCACAGATTACCTTTAAGTGATGCTCAGTCAAACTCTACAAAGTCTCCATGAAGACATGGCTCACTGGCAGAATAATTCTATACCACTTTCTTGCTGCTTTAGTCATATTTCTTTAAAATTAACCTCTTTTTAACACAGGGTTGCAAAAATCAATGGATCATTGCAATTCTGCTTGCAAAATACATGCAAGTGATAGGGAAAGAAAAAAAAAAACTATTAAAAAATAGGTCAAAAGACATGGATTTTAATGCTAAAGCAAACAGTTACCTCCCTGTACGTGTTTTACCATTTTCTCTTAAGGCATTAAAAAAAAAAAAAAAAAGAGAAAATAAGAATCAGTAAGTTTCTTGGCGTGACAGAATATGTCCCAGCTCCCCAATCTCTCCAGTGATTTCACACACTGTTAAGAGTTTTCTCTACATTTCTTTTCAGACAACTGATCAAACTGCCTCTATCTCAGCTTTCAACTGAATGATTAACAGATGGAAAAGGAATACCATGAGAATATCAGAGACCAAAAGAAAAAAACTTTACTGTTGAACCTAGCTACTTCAGAGAAAATGAGAAAATTTAAATCCCATGTACAAAAGCAAAGGGAATTTCTTTGTAAACTTTTGCTATTTTACAGTTTTTCTCTGCTACTTTTAAGACAAAATCTGAATTTAAATAAATATAAGTTTAAAATGAAAAAGCACTTTTTTGAAAATGGACTGGGTGTAACATTTTGTTTCTTTTAAATTGTCACATTAACAGAAAATATCATACACCATGTTTTGTCCTAAGGACCAGTTTTTGCATACTATAGAATAGGCAGAGTAAGTTTAATGATGTAATAGTATATATTAGTGCATTCCTGCTGTCTTTAGTTGTGTAATACAGTAACACTGGAGGAGCTATTAGAAGAAATAATACGAATATATAATGTAACAAAAAAACTGGTCTATGGGGAAAGCATCAGGTAAATTGAGAACTGTAAGTCTCCCATCTGCAAGGAAGTCAGTAGGAGAGTTTCTTCTGCGATTCCTAATATTTAATATGAAATAGTACTGTGTGGCACTATGCCTCCAATAACAGCTCGCAACACTGCAAAAAATGGACTGACTTAAAAGTCTCAAGAAGAAAATATAAACCAGAAATTCTTAGCTTTTATATTTAAATTAAATCAACTCCTTGTAAAAAGGCAAATGTAAGATTCTCCTGACTGTGAAAACACACCAGACGGCACCACTATTTCAATATTTTGTATCAGGAAAGGTGAAATATTCAGGACAGCTGTGAAACAAAACAATGGCCAAAGGTTTGTTACTTCAGTACTCTTTAAATATCTAGTATTTAACAAATTTAATTTTAATTAAACCAGATTTACCTTATTTGGGAAATGGAGCTACAAATTAAATGCTGCAAAAATATGCTGCATAAATATATGCATGCAAAATACATATATATATAATCTTTATGATGATATTCTAGCTGTCTGTTTACATATAAAACTTATTCTTAGATGAAATTTTCAGTAAATCTATGGGATTTTGATTTTAGTAGTGTTGGGACTGTACCCTTATTAGTTAAGAATTATCTAAAATACTGAAATAGTGTTTTACCTTGTAAAATTATCATCAATAAGTAAGTTGCCCACACAGTAACGTAGGGGGGAAGAAGTAGCAGAGCAGTGATTAAGCTACTAGCCTTGATCTGGGAGATGCTGGTTCCATTTGGGAAAAACAGGAAAAAAATTTAAACAGGACCCTCCTTTCCCTTCCCCCAAAAGCCATCTGTAACAGTATTTCTTAACTTTGTTAAAGTAATATAATGACAGAAAAGACTGTACCAGCAACAAAAGATGTCATCAAAGCATTTGCTTTGAGACTGCTTGGAGTACAGAAGGTGATTTTTATTCCTGCTGCCGTGGAACTTATTAGAGGAAATGGAAGAGCATCAATATTAAATGCATTTATGTATCTGAGCAGAATTCCTCCTATCAGAGTCCTTTGCAGGTACCAGTTGTCCACGGCCAGTTTATGGCAGCCTGAGCTGGCTGGGTGTGGATTCAAACCCCAAGCACACAACAAAACCCCTGGTTCCACACTGCTGCCCAGCTTCAGTTGCAAGCTGTGAGTGGCCTCTACTGGCTGACCAAAGGCTACAGGAGTCACCAAGCTTTTGCTCTGAGTTACAGCTGAGGTTATCCAGTGTAGGAAGAAATGCAATAGAAAGAATATGCTACATTAGTCACTTAGGTTGTGGCTAAAAACAAACAGCAAACACAAGGTGAGAGATACAAATGACAGTGGGAAAAATGCCTTTAATACCAGTGCTCAGATACATGCAGTAGTCCAGTTTCCAAAATGACAATGGAATTTATCCGGATGTACTGTGCTAGCTCTAAAGGTGGACATAAACCTGAAACTCAAGTAGTGTACAATCTGTAAGTCACATATTTTGTATGAAGAGCAAATTACTTAAATTGCAGTATCAATAGTTTGATTTAGATGCACAAATAGAAAGCTTGCTGCATCATCTGAGATGTAAGAAACCAGAGATCACATAACTATTCTGTCCATAAATGTGAAACAGATTTGGCCTCTTCCTTATATATAAAATCAAAACGAGTAAAATAGAGTAATAAAAAAAACCCAAAAAACCTGAAGGATAGAAGTGTGTCTATTGCCACAAAGATGACCTAAAATTTCCTTCAAGTACATAAAAACTGTATTTTGTGAAGAAAAAAAGGAGAAAAACTAGATTTTTTTTTAAAACCACAATAATTGTGGACAATACAGCTTGGAGAAAAGCTGTCCAAAATATGGCAAAAACACTTTTTACATTATTGTGCATTATCTATATCAAAATTAAAAATTAGATAAATAAAAACAGGGCCAGTAGCAAGGAAGTGGCTTTTTAAACTTCACTTTTCTTTTTTCTAGAAATATGTACCTGATTTGTCAGTCTCTCACACTTTAATTGCAGCTTATCAAGAAGGATTATTGTCAAACACAAGTGACTACCGATGCCAAAAGGTGATTGCCTTCGTGAGCAGCTGCACAGTGCTCACACGCAGCCCTGTATTTCCTGATATTTCCAGCTCCTGTTCTGAATTCTGCCCCACCACAGAGTTCCACCTCATTTCAGAATTCAGAATTCATTATCTCCACTTCTCCAAATTGTTCACAGGGTTATCTAGCTGACATAGAAGATAACCCTCCATCTCACTAGACACCACTGGGATATGACATGCTGACCCACAGTAAGCCCTGATTATTAGCTTGAAACACACACCATATAAATGGAGCTTTGAGCCACATAATTTGCTTTAAAGTCTTTCCACTTTACTTACACATTAAAACTCACTTTAAACATACTGACATGAGTTCCATTAATCTATACTCTCATGAACATATTTAGACATAGAAGCATTAATGTTAGAATCTATCATCAGAAAACAGATGAAAAATACCAATGAGAATATAGCCTGAAAGTAATGCCTTTTATTTACTAAAAAGACAAAGGATCTTAGTTTATGAATGAAATTAAAATCAAATGGCCAACCACTGCAATTAAACAGAATGCCCCACTGCCTGTTTTGCACTGAAGCCCAGTCTTCCAGAAAAAGGACAGAACAGTGAGATCCCCTCAGCCACCAAACGGTTTCCTATTGTAACATCTACAGTCCTGCATGGGTTTAAAGTCTTGAACTGCTAAAGTTTCATTTGCATGAAAAACTTAATACCTTGTGTTTTTTCCAAGGGGCACCCATTGAGCTGTATTACAGCCTGGACTATTATCAGGTGAAGGAGATGATAAGAAGACTAAGCACACGAGAATGCTGATAGCAGTGTACCAAAAAATTTCCCATGTGAAGAAAACAGTTCAGTTATCAGAAGATTGTGGATTAAAAGGTTACACTTTGCTAAGATTTGGAATAAAACACCTTTCAAAATCCATACAGTTTGATCAATAGCAGATGTTGTGAAATTTACACATTTGAACTGCTAAAATAAAAGCATGACCTTTTGCCCTTTAGGTTAGATGACATTCAAATAATTAGTGCCCACAAAACAATTTTTCTTCATTTTAAGTGAAATGCTCACCAGAAGGGCTCACAACAGTGGTAAACCAACAAGAAAAAGACTGTAGGGGAGCCTCAGTCACAAACTTGGACAGTTTCACTGTTGATAGTATGTATGTGGATGACATTTCTCATTACTTTAAACTGATCTGAACGTAAATGTTTCACACTGCAAGCTTACACAACTAACAGATTTTAGAAATCCTTCTGTATTTGCCACTTTTTCTGCCATCTGGACTTCCAAGATTCAACTATAACCATCATTTCAGATTGTAAACACCAATACAGATGAACAGGAGAAGCATGCAGAAGCTCAGAAATCAACTTTTCATTGGGCATTTTCAAGGTCAAACTAAATTCAAGCTTAAGATATATTTTCAAATTTTCTCCCCAAGCAAAATGACATAGAAATAAAATGTATTTTAAAACATGTTACAATAAATATAATTCTTATTAGCAGGACATTATCTAGCTTTTCCATCACCTTGTCTTCAAATATAAATAATTCATAACTTCTACCATAGCAGAAATGGAAACAAGGAGGTTCTATTAGGAAAGAAAAAATCAAAAATGGGAATTCCACTCATCCATTTTAAAATAAACTCTCAAGCTTTTTAGGTTTAATAGCAGTGTCACACCAAGATATCAACACTTGAAGGTTGCACTGCATTTCTTAATTTCTAACAAAATGCAGATCCAAAGATATATCCTACAGATTGCTAAGCTCATGAATGGATTGTGCAAAGCCATCATCAACTTTGATTTGAAGACTAAATTGTATTATCTTGCTCTCAAATCCCTCCTTATCAGTAAGAGTGCTCTGAAGTTCTCTTTGTATACAGCCCTATATGATGGAAAACATCACAGTGTGTCTTTAAGAGAGCCCACAGTTCCTTAGAGTAATTTAAACTTGTAATTCATTACAGTGATAACTATCCCAAAACATTAATTCACAAAGGAAGGGAAGCTGCGTTCCAGGAGCAGAATGCTGCTTCCATTTACTCTCCTCTCCTCCAGCAAGATGAAGAAGCATTGCTGGTTTTGTGCTGTCAAGCAAATGGAGTTTTACAGTGTTTCTGTCAGAAAGCTGTGTTCGGTATGTGAAAAACTTTTGCTCTCTTAGAAAATTTAAAATAATGTACAGAATACAGAGTTAAAGTACTCCCTAGATGTGTGTCTGTGTGAGTGAGGGCAGTGGCTGCCTCTGTTGTAGGACAGAAATCAGGGCACTGTTCTCATTTACAGGTTCTTCTGTTCCTGGAAATTACATAGGGGAAGACAAGTCTCTCCTCCCAAAGACTCTGGCAGCATCAATTTTACTTTTCTCGCCAGATCCATGAAAATAGGTTTTGGTGACTCTACAACACATTAGTTGCGTTAGACTTCTGAAATTCCTGATAAAACCATGTACAGGAAATGTTTTCCTACCAAACCCACATCTTCTACTTACAAAACATCACTGTAGAAACAAGAACAAAAGGAGTACCTGGTTTGATGGGCCCTGATCATATAGAGGATCAAGTAAAGAACATTTTTCTCTCTGTTGCAAGTGTTTCATGTGTTGCAGGGCACAGAGAACAGTGCTGTTTTTCAGACAAAGCTGTAGAGCACATTTTGCCAGGTCTTGGAGAGGACTGACTTTCTCTCCACCTCAGGGCAGACATCATACATCATAGAATTCTGGCCTTTGGTTATCAGCAACTCCTAGCAAAACTTCAAGGAAAACTTAAGTTGCTCTTGAGGAGTTAGAAGATTATTTTCTCTATTATTAAAGGATGGAAAAAAATCAGAGAAGCCAAAGAGAAAATCTTTGACACAGAGAAGATTTTGAAACAAATCCCAACATTTTACATTTTTATAGGCATGTTATTACAGAAACACCTAAAGCTAACTTAGTCCCTAATAAAGACAAATTGTCCTTAAAACTTACAGTTGTAACAGTGTGACATGACTCACCAAAGCAACATCCAAGACAGGGAAATAGAAGTACATTGTGTTCAGCAGCTATTTATGAGTGACAGTCTTGCTGCTTAAAATTTATACAAGTCCAGAGGCTTTCACAGAGTATTCATGGTATAATCTGAGGGATCTCCATGATGCAAACTTCACTTTTAGTCAGGGAAGTATTTTTACAATCAGTACAAAAAAATAAGCATTCTCCTATGGGATGCTGGAATACATATTTGATTTTAGTTTGGGAGGGAAGGAATAGGAAAATTAGCCAGAATGAAATTCTTGTGCAAATATTACTACAAAAAATGACAGTATTTGGAAAAGAACACCTTCACAGAAATCTTCAGTAAGATAAAAACTAATAGACTATCAAAAGATAACAATAACTATCTCTTTATAAACAACGCTTGAAGAATTCTTTGAATCTCTCTGCTTTATTCAAGGGTCAAAAACACTGGGTCTATATAACCAAATTCATGTTCTCTACCATGCCCAAGCTGGCTGAGTAAATACCACCACTGAAGTAGGTTGCTGAACCCCCTGTTTGCCATTCAACTTGGTTGTGGTATAAAATTTTTGAAGTGAGGTTATTAGGTTTTCATTTTGTTTGCTGCCAAAGCATACCCGTGATGTTTGCTTACTAAATGCAACTTTCAGCATCAGTACCTTTAATTTAGCTACTGAAGCAATACTATGTTGATAGACTATTCCATTTCCTACCAAACACCTAAAAGTTTAAACAGCAGAATAGAGTTGAGTTGAGGTAACTTGGCACATTATTAAGCCTGGCTTAGTTTGCAGGCAGGCTTAACCCAAGAAAACATGGTATGCTCCAAACTATTGATACGATGCTCAGATTTCTCACAACAAAAAAACCCAAAAAACCCCAAAACAAAACAAAAACAACAGCAACAAAAAAACAAAACCAAAACAAAAAAAACCCCAAAAAACAAAACAAATATCAAAATTGCTGGTCAAGAAAAAGCTTATCTATTAATTTACTAACTAGACACCAACAGCATAAATACTGAATTCCACAAAATTAACTGGAAACCATAACATTTACGAAGAGTTAGAAGAACTCTGAGTTTAAGAAGAATTTATAAACAGCTCAATTCACAAGGAAGAAAACATGCACATCCACAACTTTAGCTAAATCTCTTATGAAATTACATTTGATGGCAGCATTCAATAATTTGTATATATTGGCAGAAAACTCTGTTGTATGTATCACATGCCCCATAGCATTAAATTGTGTAGACTGCCAAATTCAGGGAAACAGTCATTTGAATTTGGCATTATGACCCACAAATATTTAAGGAGCACAAAACAAAATAAACTTGGACATTTTATAAAATATTTTAAAAATAATAAAAATACAGTGATACATTAATTAAGCAGAATGCTGTTGGCAAGAAATAGAGAAGGTGTCATAAGTGCCATGAAATATTTGGGAACATTTTCAAGTTCTTCCGGCATATAGCCACGTACTGAGGAAAATATTGAATGGAAAAAATTCTGGAATGTTATCAAATTCATATTCATAGAGAAAGAAACCTCTTACTACTAAATTAGAGGCCATCAAAAGATGGTGCATACTGAGAGAGTGCCTGTTCTGCAGGGTGGGGAAAAAAGATGGCATTAATTACATGGTTCAAGGGACCTTCCTGGAAAAGCAATATTCTCACACAATAACCTTTAGGAAAAAAAAATTTAAAAATCTTTCCAATTCTGAAATGGAGGGATGCAGACATACTTCCTTTGCCTAGTTTATGATTTATAACATCAACTAAATGAGGTTCAGACATGATGAAGTGTCCTGAACCCTGAAAATTTCATATTCATCTAACTCGATACACAAAGAAATCCTTTTTCTTTTCGTTTTCTTTTTAAAGACATCATAAAAAAAAATATTTGCCTCATCTACTTACACAGCTAAATAGTTTCTCTCTGGTACAGGGTAAATTACTATTCCCATGAAAACTTTCCAGAAATGTATTTATCTTCAGTCTACTACAGGAAATCAGAGTTATTTTCTGCTTTTACTTGCAGGTCTGAGAGATCACCTGTGGAAGCTTCTGCTCTAACCAAATACCTACTTTACTTCTATCATAAGATATAGGGATTGTATTATTGTTTTTACTGATTCAAAGTGAAAGCCTACCAGCTACAGAAACTTTCATATAAAACTAGTCAAGAAATATTCTGTAGCTAAATTAGCAAGCGTACATTTTCAGTTTGTATCTTACCTTAAAATCTCTGAAGTTATTTCCTACAATTTTGTACAATCCACCATTACAGAACCATTTTACTGTGATGAAAAATTTCTCTTTTTTGTTGTGGTATTTTTCCTTACCTCTGGAATTCTTTGAATAGGCTTCATTGATCTTCAGGTAAGACTGTAGTTTACCATGTGAAAAACATATCTACTGAAAAGCATTATAAATAAACAACCCAAAGCAGTGCTCTGGATTCATTCAAGAATTCTGTAACACTGTGGTTTGTTAAACTTGAATACTTGTGATATTTCTGCCATTTAAAAATATTTAGGAAGAATTGAATCTTCAAGGTTTAGTGTATGAAGTCAAATGGTAAACACAGAAATGAAGCATGGCAGGGGAAAAACCCCTTGATTACATGAAGACTGACACATTACATCCTTCCAGAACATCGACAGGCAATTGGAGTATGTTTTCTTTATCATGCCAACAGGCTTACCATTTTGCAATTTAAAAGACCAAGGGTTGGGAGGACCAAGGGATTCTGTTTTGACTCTGTAGGTAGGTATATGGGTAGTAAAACAGTTTTACAAACTATGCTTGGAAATTACTGCAGTTTAAACAAAGGAGCCACTTCTAAACCCCAAGCATTTTAGCATTCCCCTTCATCTGACACAGAGTCATCCAGTGAATGACTTCATGCCAAAAGAACATTCTTGTCTGTATGAACAGTATTTTTTCCCTGAAGTGCTTTAGGATTCTGATCAACACAGAAATAAACACCCTTTTTTGCATCCTCTCAAAGGGCTTTGGTTTCTATTAGAAGATATTTATTTTTTAAACCAGGTAAAATACTGTGAGAGATCTATGGCAGAATTACAAAATTCCTACTGATGAAATCAAGTAAAACATTACAAATATGGGACCTCAGCAAAGAAAGCGGGCACTTGGGATAAGTGTTAGTTTCTCATTGTCTCCCAGTTTAACAATTCTGGAAAAAAAGTTCCTAAAAGTTCAAGTTTGCACAGTTCCTCAGGAATCCTCATTAAATAAATGTCTATCAACTTTTGAGCAGAATTAAATCTTACTCCTAATACAATGGAGATCTTTCCTTTCAACTTTGGAATACATTTCCTCACAGAGCAAATGTAAACCTACAGACAATGGTGCAAATAACACACAGTGCACTAGACTAAAAAGATCTAGCAAATCCCAAACAAAAATCCCACTGATTTCCCCAAGGCTGCAGCTATATATTTTTTAAGAGAGCACTTAGGTTTTCACTAGGTGTCTAACAGACAATAAACACCAGAGATGAGACAATATCCCTCACAATTGTTTTTAAAGTTTGCTGACTTCAGAACCCATAAAACTTGAGGCTGGTTAGGACAGGATGTGCTCACAACTGTTTGCATGCATTAAAGCAGATCTCATCTATCACTGGATCATCACTCAAATTCGGCTCTTAGAAGAGAAAATCTGAAGTTCGAAACATGAAGTTTTAAAGATACCATGCATCAACAGAATTATAGGGTGGGTAATCTTTAAAGTACTCTAAAATGGAAAGCCCTAGGAACTCTAAGCAGTTGTAATTTTTAGTTAACATACGATATATGCATCTTAAAAGCTGGATTGTTCCTAATAGACAAAAAATGCAACTAAGAATATTTAATTTCTCAGCCATGTGACTCAGATCCATACACAAAAATGCCTCCCTTGAACAGTAATTTTCTAAAGCAGACTTTGTTAGGCATCTTAAATGGATCTGGACGCATCATTTTAGGAGTGGAACAAATATAAACTTTATTTTCTTGAACCTACCCTTCCTGCTGGCTGTCTGGATTGACTTTAGTCTAAAGTGTTGCAATGCACACGTCAAGACAAGCCTCTTTTCATACCAGAAATGGTATTTCATATCTATTTGCCTCTTCTTTTAACTGAATAGTTTGAGGAGAGAGCTGGACCAACACATTCCCAAAATACCAAAGTTTCAACCAAAGCATTTTCTGATGAAATAAATGATTATAATACATATTTTCCTTAAGATTAAACAAAAAAAAACCAAAAACCCACAAGTAAAATAAACGTACTGGCATTATCACTGTGGCACCAGTGCATTTACCAGCTTTAGAGTAAAAAATGCAAGCATGCAGACAACAAATGTCTTGTTTTACAAACAACCTCGTACATCATGGCACTGTTTGTACACCTGCTGTCGCTACCTGATGAACAAATAAGAACTTGCATTTTATCACAATTTAATTACTTTAAGTTTACATTAAATATAAGAAGTTTATTCCAAACCAGAGGGGAGATATCTTTAAATAGTGAATTACGTTCCTCACACACTCAATACCTCAAGCTAAGGCCACAAAACTGCCAACACCAACATTTTATTGTGTAAGTTGCAGTTTTTTGACAAAATCCCCACATTTAGCAGTTCACTTCAGAAAGTGAACACTACTACAGAGGTGTAATATGGACATACGATTTCCAGGTTTGTTAGTTCCAATTTCTTTCACTTATTTACTTTTCTGAAGAGACTCGTCTTTCAGCTAATATAGATATGCAATTAAATGAGCTACAATTAATTAATTGATAAAGCTACCATCCTTCTACTAGCTGAGGAGTCAATTCTAAAATGTACACTCATAAATATTTATATTTCCAGGACAGCAAACTTCAAAAGGACTTGTAAAAGGAAATGCCAAGATCTAGAATGCCACATCTCCTTCCACATTGCTAGACTGTAATATTTCTATTTAACAGTTAATTATTTCATGAGGAGAAAAGGCTTGTTGGCTTCCTTTTTTGAAGTAGTTAAATGTATTTAAACTATAAATATCTGTTTGCTCTTCAGCAAAAACAAACTGCTAGATATTTGAAAAGGGCAGCTGCCACATTGTTCCCTGGGTGCAACACAATGGCAGGTCAAACTTTTGTTCCTCTTGTCCTACAAACAATTTTCAAGCCCATGCTCAATAAATAAATTTGGTCTCAGCACTCCCAATCAGGGCTGCACAATCCCCTCAGTAGCAGACCTATGATAAATGGACTTATTTTCCCAAATCAAACACTTGAATTTAAATTCAGATGAGTTAATGCAAAGGTCAACATTGTAATCAGTTCTTTTGATCTTTATAGAATTTCTAGAGTAATACATAATAAATCTGAAACAAGGCAATTTGCAGCTCTGTATGTGTGGCTGGTAATAAAAATCTTAACGATTAGAGCCTTTATGTACTTAGGGAACGTTTTATAGTAATAGCTATAGTGAGAGCCTCAATGCATGGGGAATGATGGCAATAGATAACACTGAAAGACATGATTGCTTGATTCTTTATATAGTTTATACAGTATGTATAGATTATACATTATAAATTAAAGCACAACGTATCTGAAGTCTCCCAATGTTTTTCTAACATTCTATTTCAGATTTGTATCCTCAACAAAATATTGCCTTGATAAAAACTTGTGAATTAAACAATCTCATATATTGAGATTTTTTTATTGTTTCATATACTAGGATGTTACCTCAGTTAACTGTAAAACAAAAAAGAAATTAAAATGTTTGTGCACAAAGTGTGTATGTCTTTGTATCTTTTCTCTAAAAAGGAAGATTCCTTTTTCTGAAAGTATGTACTTAGATATAAAGTATGTCATATTTCTAATGAACAAAATATTATTATTAGACAAAAAATATTTCAGTTGAAAACTGGAACACGCAATCATAGCAACAGATTAAAATGTCAGCAGTCATAAGAGGAAATACTCAAAAACAAAAGGGTATTTTTTTTCAAGTCCCTCAAAGTTTTCTTAATAATAACCCTTAATATTAAGAAAATAATAATTACCTTCTTAATAACTACCTAACCACTCAAAGCTGAAAAAGCATCTGCCTTTACAGTATTCACATATTGAGACATTTAAGACTTGGTGTCAAAGAACACCTTCCATAAACGTACAATTATGTAGCAGAGTGAAAATAGGCTCTAGTTTAGGAACTGAAGGAAGAATACTTTTTCAGAGAAACTAAGACTAAGTAGCTGTCAGCAATGACTGTACAGGACAGACCAAGAATTCATCCATGGAAACTGTGACCAAGGATCCCACGATCAGGACATATCACTTGTCTACATCCATTCAGTGAAGCTGAGAGATAAATAAAACAGATCGTTTGTTTACTTCCCCTACTCTATTCTCACAGAACACATAAAATAAAAAATAAAACTCTTCTTTATCTGACTCCAAATTCTCTTAGGTATTAATTAAACAAATTAAGCAAACACACCATCAGACACAGCATTACTGATACTAAATGATGTTTGTGGGAAAAAAAAGTGAGGCTTATTGTTTTGTTTTGGTATGAGACACCAAAATCTCTTAGGTAACAAACAGAGCTGTGCCAGTGATCCTCCTGACATGCTTGGAAGAATGTCTTAAGTCTCATCAACTGAGATAACGCAACTGTTTTAAGGTGACTACACTTGCTGCATCATATAGAGGTGATGAAGTACAGCTAAGCCTAAAGAATTCTCTAAAGAATCTGACTTGATACTCCATGACAGGTCTGTTAAAAGTTATCATTAGTCAAAAATCAATACACCACATAGTATATATAATGGATTAAAATCACAGCTGATCATCTTCAGAAATAATTACAAAAGGGGAATCTTTTTCCAATAGACATACTCCTAGCAGCACTCCACAAAGAGCCTGATTAAGATACTGAACAGCAAAAAGCTAAGAATGCAAAGCTTGGAAAAAACCCCAGTAAGTTACAGCAACTAGCACACAGGCAATCTAACTGTGGCACATACAGACAAATCAAGCTTTCACAGCTCTAAAGCTGTCCTCTTGAAAGAGGCTGCTGGGTTTTGGCGACTCTGAATTATTTTGTTAAACTCCCATCTCCTCTCCTGAGAGAATACTGGTTTATCAAAACCCTATTCAAGGGTATGGACTGACATTTGTAAAACTACCCCCATGAGGACTTTCTCCAGACTTTCCCTGTTGTTTCTTATAAAAAGCAGTGGAAGTTGTGTGCTATGAAACAACTGATAAATTCATGAAGAGGACATCATTCTAGAATGACTCTCCTTGAACAGGGAAGTTGGACCAGATGATCCACTGTGGTCCCTTCCAACCTGACAGACTCCTAGCCCTGGGAACACATTGACTGAACAGTGGTGAGAGGACTTTGGTTCCTCACACACTGTATTGGTGGCTCAGTGTGAAGAAAACAGAGGGAAAGAATGACATACAGGCCTTCAGAAAGAAACCATGAAAATTTTAATCTCTGACTATTAATGTCATAAATTCAGGATTGCCAAGAGGTAGATTTAGATACATGAAAAACAACTTTCCTAGGGTAAGTTCATGCAGCAAAATGCACACATCTGTAGGGAGACTCCAACGATGGAGGTTTTAATAGAAAAACACCCAAGAACTGACTGTTTTATTTTGAAACTGAAGGCAAAGTGACAATACAAAGAAAAATGATACATCATCATATTGGAGGTTTTGCTTTTGCTTTAAGGTGCCAGTTTGACTACATTCATTATTAGGAGTAACTGATGAAAAACAATGCAAGAAAATTAAATTATAATCTTAGTACCATGTACATCAAGCTACACGGCACAGGTGATAAGAGCAACAAAAGAAACAAACCCCATACAAAAGCCCTAAAAGCAAGGTATGAATCTTAAGCTACATTTTAAACTCAGAAACTTTTCCGTACTGGAGTATTGACTGCAATAAACAAACTTGAAAGAATCTTACGAAAAATAAAAGCAACTTAAATTTGGAAAAAAAATTGGGAAAGGGGAGGCAGTGGAAGAATAATTCTGGAAAGACATTCAGCTAAGAAAACCATCTTTGCCACCACATTCTAAATGGATATAAACAGGCAAAAATTATTTTGTCAAGGCTAGACAAGAAACTGTAACAGAAAATACAGAAAGATGAGAGCCTAAGGAAAAGGTTAAAAGTGTGTAGAAAGACAGAAAAAGAAAGGTTGTTGCTTTAGCAAGACAGTGAAATAACACAATTTAGAAAGAAAGCTAAGTCAAAGCTGACACTCACCACTGACTGATATGACAAAGGCTGGGAGCTCTCTCCACAGTGATTAAATAAGCAAATGCCATATATATTAAAATAAAATAAAATAATGACAGACCAGATGGGATACTGAAATACTAGAGCGTGTGTTGCGGGTATTGACAGTAGTTATAGACACTGTCTTGTAAAAACTGGTTTTAATTGTTCTTTGCTATGATAATTAAACACCAACTCAGCATACTAAATTCTTTCTATTATTCCATCTGCTGGTATATCCCTATTCTGTCTTCAGCTATAGCATTATGAATACTTCTCTCAGACAACGATTTTTTTATTTCTGTTCAACCTCAGAACACCACCATAGTATACAATCTTTTTGTAAGATATATTTATTTTTAACAAAACTTTGCTTGCAGAATACAAGCTACAAACTTGTTTTTAGCTGGCATGCAACTACAATTTAGTAATTAAACATTTTGGTAGCATAATTAGTGCAAATATATATAAATTGTTAAGTAAGAAATATAATAATTAAGATGTGCAATTATACAATTATCCTGTAATTACACAGGCTTTCTAAAAATTTTCCTCAAAATGATGAATGACCATTTTAAGAGATTACAGAATCTTTCAGAATATATCTTGTGAATTACATCCAAATAGTCAGCTCATATCACAGATTTAAACGATGGAATGTTTTTTCTCTACAATAAACTGTCTGCAAATGCAAACAGTAGAAATGGCAGAGCAGTTATGAAATTAAAAATATCAGCAATGATATCTCAGTAAGGAGTCTGAGCTCTACAATAAAACCAGCTCAGATATTCAAGACAGTTCCCTGTAGATATATTGCTCTACCATAATACAGAAAAACTAAGGTGAGCAGTAATGCATCTGTACAAATTGGGCCAAACTAGGTACTATCATAACTCTTTCTGTATATTCTTTGGTTAGAATTATTAGCTTTCTGAAGAAAAATACTACTTGAACAAAGCAAGAAACAAAGGAAGAGTACATCTGTTTGAAGATTCTTGGATTGGTATGACAGTTATCACATTTCAAAACCCTGAGTAATTTTTTTTACAGTATGATGATCAAGTAAGGAATAGTTGAAAAAATTGAGGCAATTACTACAAGCTTGACAGTATTTAAGTGTTTAAGTGTGTTATCTTGTACCTAAAAGAACAGACTTAAAAGACTTTTGCTTCCATTGCAACTTTTATTACACAGTAGGTTTCTATGAACAAAATTATGAATTCATAAGGTTTTCTTGTACTAATTCTTTATACAATAAAATACCTGTTTTGTAAAAAGCCAGGTAACTGCAACTGTAGAAGAGAGAAAAACATCATTCTAGTACAACAGATTATAAAGACATTATAATAACCACCAGTATTGGGCTGATCCTGAGAGTACTGACACTTTACACACAGATTTTCAAATCCATCACTGCACTATCTCAACTCCAGTGTGTTAACAAGACTTCACTACAAACTAGATATAGTCACTGATTCAATTAATAAACAGTACTACAGTTCAATGTTCTGATGACAAATTAATTACAAGTACTTGAGAGGTGTTTTCTCTGTTTGGAGGCTTTTGGGTTTTTTTGTTTCATTTTTTTTAAAAGAGAAAACCTATCCAGATAACAAAAAGATGCAGGGTTATCAGAGCACTAGCTATAGGAAAGCCTGCAACTCCTTTAAGGGTATTAATCCAGACCACTTTTATTTCTCAAATTTGATATGAAGTGTGCTCAAAGTTTATTTGGAAAAGAACTTGGGAATTTCTTCCTATCACAAATTTTCACACTTCCATGATCATAAGCCAGATCTTCTGCAGCTACACAGACCCTTTCCAATTAATTAATGTGTAAAATTGCAATACTTATAAAAACATATTTCTTTTACCAAAGGATAAATTCAGTACAAATGTATGTATATAATTTTACAGTCAGTGCACATTACAACAGAGAATGACTGGAAATAAACCCTGAAGTATTTCAAGGAAGGAAATCTAAGAGTTTAAAGTATACATCCTCACTTGGTTTGGTTCTTGCCCACAGGTCCTACTTTCCATTCTGCTCGGTGACACATCAACATCAAGAGAGCGAACTTGCCAACAATCCTGACTCAAATGTCTAAGCTCAGTACAAAAATCTGGGTTTTAGTCATACCTGTACATTTGCTAATTCTGTTAATTTCTCTGTGTCATTTCTTTTTGACCTGGAATTAAAATGCTCAATGATCAACACTGATTATGACAATAGAGAACAGAACAAATTATTTAAAAGAAAAAAATATCTGTTTTCCTGTAGCAAGCAGAAGCCAGTTAAGTTTTTAATGAGGTGTAGTTCATAGGTGTTGACATCTTTGGCTCAATATCCTATTAGTAAACCAGTCTGTCTTTAGTTAAAAGAAAAATAAACTCATCTTTTTGGGACACACTGTTGATAAAAAAACCCCATACTTCATCTTCTAATTAGCACAATTAAGATTTATTGGATATGAAAAATGAAGAAGATACTAAGGGGAAAAAAAAGGAATTAAGAGAACTAACCTCCTGCAAATAAATTGTATTTGTACTCTCAGTTCTTCTGTTTGGTTGGATACAGACTTTAGGAAGCACAGGTATATGGAGAAAGATTTTTACACAATTTTAAAAAGACAACTATTAGACTATTATTAGTATTATAGGTATTTTTAGTATTAGTATTATTAGTTATAACTATTATTAGTATTTATATCACTTCACAGTTCCCAGTTACTGTCAAGTCTTAGAATCAGCTGTTTCAGTTCCTACATGCAAGAATAACAGAAGCACTTGAGACCTTCCCTTCTGTCTTTCAATTTATTTATATTCTGTGACCTGTCTCCAAAATCTTGCCATTCTATTTTACTGTCCTTCCTTTGTTTTTCCCACACCAGTCCCTTACTGTCTTTCCTCCTGCTTTAATTTATGCTCTCCCATCCAAAAAGCAATAGAAAAACCCCACACCCATTACAAACACAATATTCTTTCAGTCACAAAGTATCAGTATTTGGAGTTAACATTTTTGCTTCCTGCTTCTATTGTTCTGAGCATTTAAAATTGCAAAACTCCCTGCGTCTAGGACTGGTTTTGCTTTCTTTCTCTGTATTGCCCAGCCCAATAAGAACCTGGAGTTTTGGGGTCTCATGATGCTCATGCTCATGCTCATCAGGAATTAGCTTATTTGTTAGAAATTCCAAATTTAATTGACACACACATGAAATATTCTTACTACTGTTAAAAAGAAACAGCACAAAACAACTCTGACAGCATGCTAGACACACTGATGAATTCAGCTTACACAAAACTAAATAGAACTCTAAAATATCTGCCTTGGGAGCCTGTGTATAGGGTTGCATCCAGGTCCAACAGAGGATTTCAGCTGGACAATGATGAAAAGTCCATATGTTACAGTGCCACCATAAATTATGTTAGAACGTATGGTCAGGCCACAGAGGGGCTCCAAAAATAGGTTAGAAACAGCTCCCTGACTGAAAACAAATTGCCTAAATTCCAATATGAGAAAACAGTGTTCTTGACATATATTTTCATGTGGCTACTGCTGTTTTGAGCTAAGTCTACAGAGATGGAATACAATATGCTGCTACCTCAAATTTGGAAGTTGTTATTCTGTCAAGACACTAAAATGCAGAGAAATCTGCATGGGTCTAATGCCTTCAGGCTTCAAGATTTATTATGAAATAAAGAAAAAAAAATGAATGATGGTATGTCAGTTGGCCTGGACATCAGTTACTGAACCTGCATTATAGACTTTTAATCATCACAGACATTAAAATGTTTGTAAAATAACCATCACCATCATGCAGCTGAGGCTGTATAAAATTTAACACTTATGAAATATAAACAAAAAACATACAAGCTTGAAAAACACTTTCCCATCACACTTAATACTCTTAAAATTAAAAGAACACCTGATCTACATATCTATAATGCATCACTTCACAACTCTGAATCTTTTAAAGCCAGGATTAAGCATTGTAAGAACCATCCTGAATGCAAAATAAGACAGCTTTACAGAACAAACTGCTGTTAAGCAGCTTGCAATCTAGATACTATAAAATTCTAACCTCTAGTAAAATAACCTTCATTTTAAAATTATGACATCTGATGGGGTTTTTTTCCTTGCAACTAAGTATCTTAAAACAAAAGTACAAAACAAATTTACAAAGTGCAATTATATTGACTTCATAAATTAATATTCAATAAACTAAATTGTCTTCTGTTGAAGACGTGTTATACCTCTAAGGCAGGGTGAATCAATCTGGGATTTGCTGATTAACATGTTATGTTGATTAATCCTATGATCTGATTGAAAAGTCTAAAGATCAAACGAATATTAGATAAGCTGCCATGTTAAACTAAGCAGTATTCAGTTTTCACATTTTATTTCTAGTGTACGACATTTTTGGGAATAATCCTTCATGCTTGTCTGATAAATTCATTTGAAAGCTACTCATGTGATGTAAACCCAGCAGAGTTGTACTTTGCAGAGAAAAGTATCAAGTTAAGATGCATTAAGACAATTAGGATTTATAGTAATTACAAGAAACTTGCCAGGGGCTAAGCAACCCTGCTACTTCTGTACAAGCATTTAAGCTGATTTTGCATTTCTGCCAGTTTATGTGTTCTGTTTTGATATCTTCAGGTACTCTAAAGCATGTGACTGGGAAAACAGAGACAAAAGAGTCCATTGTGTATGTATTTATAAATGTTTTTGCATTGCGACCTTAAAGTTTTCAGTAACTTGGCATTGACTGGTGTCACTCGACTTCTGAATCAAAGAAATAAAAAGCTCTTCTAATGTAAAGATTCCTTCTTAGGATCACCTTTGGCTAACATAAAATAAAAGCTTGAAATAAATGAAAAATTTAGTTATTTTAATTGCCATAGCTGTACCAAACAGCACAAAGCCATATTGTCCCACAGCATGAAGTGATCAGATATCTGCCCAAAATGATGGACAGCTCTGGCCCAGTGAACAGGCAAAAAAATCCCATTTACTCTCTGCCAGATGGGACCTACTGGACGCTTCAGCGCAAACAACTCATCCTTCTTCAGACCTTCTTGTCCGACTCTTGAGCTAGCTCCAGCTGATAATGATGGATATCAAGGCTCCAGTAAAGTGGGTGACAACAGCAGCCTTGTTATAACTGCCAGTCTTTCAGTCTTGTCATTATTACACATTGAAGATTTATTTGAGTTTATTGTGCACCGGGTCTAGCCATTTACAATTCATCACCTACTACAGAAGGTTCAAGATAGTGGCCATAGCTATAATTGCCACCTCCACCTGCTTCTGGAAATTATGAGGTCACCAGCGAGGGCAGCCTCACATCCCCAGAGCTCTGCAAGTCCCCATGAGCACCTGCAGAGAACACCACCAATGTTACTCCTGGTATATTAGGAACTATCATGCATGTTTTGGGATGTCAGACTTAGTTTGTGGTTATGGAATACTTGTGCCTCAGAGCATCCTTGAAGTTCTAATTCTATAACAGCACAGCAAAACTTTACACCTGCCTCAGAATCCAGTGAGTCAGTGCTGGAGCTCTTCTGTATTTGTAAACTAATATTTACTTTATGTATCTGTAAAGAAATAATTTTATCATAAGCACAGTGAGAGTGTACCTTTCAGACAGGCTACAAAAGAACATGATGAGCAATGTGCTAATGTTAAGCAAATAAAAAAATAAGTGGCTTAAGAAAATAAAGCCATACAAAGAATCATGTACTTTTACAGCAGGTTCCTTATTACATGAATATTTTAAGAGGGGAAGCTGGTTACTTACTGCTGATGTTTTCTTCAGTATTGGTAAATATTCAAGTAGACAAATGCTGTATAAAATATTTCCCGGTTTTATTATAATACCCTCAATACTCCTTTTCCATTATTACCTTTAGAATTACCTTTATCTAAAGTGCATATCTTGTGAAGCATAGATAGTAATCATTAATATATTATTAAGAAGATCTGATAATTTGTCTGATGTCCACAGTATTTTAAACCCCCTAGAATTCAATATATGGAAACCAAGAGTAATGCTTCTGCTATTTATTACAGGCAGTCATTTAAGGCAGGAGGGAAAAAATTCAAGCTTTTAGTCAAGTGGCTTGATGAAGTAAAAAAATAAAAAATTCTTTTCAGGCTTAAACTGGGCTGAAGGTCATCAGTAAAGAGAGTTAACCATAACCATGAAGTAAGTACTATACAAACACAGCAGAAATATTTCTACCCAGAAGTCACTCAGAAAGTGCAACTATCAAAAAAATAAAATAAAATGTC
This sequence comes from Toxostoma redivivum, assembly GCA_013397375.1. NCBI lineage: Eukaryota > Metazoa > Chordata > Aves > Passeriformes > Mimidae > Toxostoma > Toxostoma redivivum. The sequence goes on from VXBI01000545.1 coordinate 157,752, forward strand.
ATTCTGACTTGGTAAATGGTTATATATGTTGCCTACACCCAATAAAAACTTAACTTTTCTGGTATTGTAAGACCAGCAGTATCCTTCAATTCCTACAATACCTATACTGAATGAGGGAGAAGTGTGCTATATTTATGAAGAATTTAATAAGTATAAATTTACTATACACTCAGATTTATAAAACTATCACATGAACATTGAGGTTATTAAAAAAAATAGTTCAGGATTCAAGTCAGTCATTAAAAAGGTATTTTCCAACAAAGTCTCATACAGAAGTGCAAACATACGCCAAATGATTAAATTATTCAGAACTCAACATGACCCAGCATTATTAAAATATCACTGATGGATTTGCACATTTCACTTTCAAGTAACTCCTTTCATCCAGAAGAAGCTCTCTGATTTCTTTTTCCTTCCTTCCCCTGATGTCAGACAAGCAAGAGACAGAATTGTCTTGGAGTAATTTCTTTTTTTAAGCAACCTCATTTAATTTCCAAATGCAGAACAATCTAATAAAGTAAAATGATTTAAGGTCTCAGTCATGAGGTTTCCAATAAAGAAGGGTATCTTTCCTATCCTACAAGATACAAATAATCTGGAAAAGAGTGTCAATATAAGAAAATATTTTTATCATCTCAAAGGAGAGTTTTATTATCTTACAGTCTAGTATACAGTAAAATAAAAGACTTTATGCTTAGATAGTTTAGTTCTGCAAATTATGTCATTTGTTTAAATGCCAAGTCATGACTGAACTTCATGTCCAATGAAGAAGTGTATCTACTTAAAATATAAACCTACATATTTAAGTTTAATAGAAGATCGAAGAATCCTGAGTAAGTACAGGGCCTTAGCAAATAAGAGTCCCACATTATTAAGCTTCAACCAGTTAGAAGCTATGATGCTTTATTTTTGAGATCTATTTAATGCAACACAAACTGAGCCTATTTTTATATTTTACAAATGAAAATATTTTCCTGTTTTAAATTTATTCTTAAATACTATTTAGACTACAATCAATCCTCTGGTAGGAGTCTGACTACTCTCAAACACAAGACAGTCATTACAAGGATATCAAACTTTCCAGGTCACATTTCAGTACAAGTTCTGAGTCCAAGGTGAAAGCGAGCAAGTACAGTAAGATGATTTCAGACTTGCCTATTTTTTATAAATACAAAAAATAGATATGTCATAAATACTTTATGAACAGTATTTCTAAAAAATGCAAGAAGTTTGTGAAGGGTTGTGAAAATTGTTTATTTTTCAGCATTAGTGCCATTTTTTGAAAGCTTTCTTTTTCCAAGTTCTTAAGGCTCATTTCACATACTGCTTCTGTAGCTCAGCACTGTTGCACAAGAACATGCAAATCCAGGCTGGCTCCTTTATACTCATAGAATTATTAAAATTAACTATTTTTATTTTAGTTCATTTGAATGTAGCTAGAGTAAAAAATCTTTTAAGATCTTGGAAAGAGACTGCACTGCACCTGTAGGTAAAACAGAGACTAAAAAGACCAAGAAAAATCAGCAGGGCAAATGATGCTAGGCTTTAGTTCTGCACTAACAAAGTGAAGAGGCCCCTTGATCATCATGAAGCTTGAGCAATTTGATTGCCTTCTACAATGAAAACTACCTGGATGGATGAGGGGAGAGCAGTGGATAATGTCTACCTTGACCTCAAGGCTTTTGACACTGTCTCTCATATCCTTTAGAGTCCTGCACCTGGGGAGGAACAACCTCAGGCACCACACAGGCTGGGGGCCGATCTGCTGGAAAGCAGTTCTGCAGAGAGGGACCTGGAGATCCTGGTGGAAAAGAAGCTGTCCCTGAGCCAGCAGTGCCCATCTCCAAGAAGTCCAAAGGTATCCTGGGGTGCATCAGGCAGAGCATTGCCAGCAGGTGAAGGGAGGTGATTTTGCCCTTCTGCTCAGCCCCGATGAGGCCTGGAATGCTGTGTCCAGTTCTGGGCTCCTTGGTACATGACAAACATGGAGTGAGTCCAGTGGAGGGCTAGAAAGATGATTAAGGGATTGGAGCATCTCTCTTACAAGGAAAGGCTGAGGGAGCTGGGCCTGTTCAGCCTTTGGAAGAGATGACTGAGAGGAGAACTCATCAATGTCTGTTAGTATCTGTGAGGGTGCCAAGAGGAAGGATCCAGGCTCTTGTTGATAGTTCCAAGCAATAGGACAAGAGGCAATGGGCAGAAACTGATGCACAGGAAGTTCCACCTGAATATGAAGAAGGACTTCTTTCCAGGGAGTGACTGAGCACTGGAACAGATTGTCCAGAGAGGCTGTGGAGCCTCTGTCACTGGAGGTATTCAAGAAGCAGCTGGACACAGTCCTGTGCCATGTGCTCTGAGATGATCCTGTTTAAGCAGGAAGGTTGGACCAGATGACCCAGTGTGCTCCCTTCCAATCTGACACACTCTGTGATTTTGTGTCAAGAGAGGTAGTGCTGCTTTTGACACAGTATTGTTGGGCTTCTTTAGGCATAAGGAAAAGATATTTTATAAGTCTGAAATTTATTAACAGAAGTTATTCAGCAGCATTTCCAATCAACAAGAAAATACAACAGAAAAGTTTAAGAAAACTTAATCTGTTTGGGATTATGAAGTACCCTTTCATTCATGATGATCAAGAGGCATGATAAAGTGACTAGCACATGTCTCTCTGCTTTAAATAAAGGCATGGTAAGTAAATGGATGTCAAGAATCTTGGAAGAAGCATTATTACTGAAAAATATAAATAAAATGGTGACAGAAATGCAATGTTACAAATTACTAAAATAGCTTTGAAAAGTTTTTTTAATGCCTTAATTTGACATGTGATAAAAATCATCACTTTAAAAAGATAACATTATTTGCAAATTGAGCAAGAGGACCTGATGATAGCTATATATAATCAGTTGTCACCTTGCAGCTCAATTAGCCCTCATGTAAAAATGAGGCATGTAAGGAGAAATGAGGTTTTGACATTATCTCTGCCAGCAAGATAATTACACAGCCTTCATTTAACAGTAGGGCAACACTACTGTAGCAACAAATTAACTCAGCTCCATTTGCAATTCATGGTGTGTTTTCTCATTTAATACCATTTGTCTTACCCCAAGTGAATGTTTCCATTAGTTTTCTCCAGCATAGCAAAACACTCTTTGACTTCATACATTACATCACCAACTACTTTAGTTCCAGTAACTTTCTGAAAGCTGTATAAATTTGATTAAGTGATTTCCCCCCTCCCCTCAGCTTTAACTAAACCATTCTTTTTCTGGTTTACAGCCAAATAATAATATAGCATGTCCTTTTGAATTCAATGAGCAAGGACCTGATTCCTTTACATGTTCATTTCATTACTGTCGTTGACACCAGAAGCACCAATTTCCTTTGTTTAATGGAAAATATGTGAATTCACACGTATCTGTTAGGTCCGTATGAAACTTCAGCAGTACTGGTAGCTAAAATGTTACACATTGCTAAATAGAAGTATTATTAAATATAACAAGTTTGTGCACAAAACAGACCCAAACACTTCAACCCAGATTGCCATGTCTATCTTTGGTTACTATTTAGAAAACATGTACACACAATATTTTTTTTTTAATGCATGCAACTTCTTAAATGGCATTTAAGAAGAGACTGTGGGCCAGATCTAACTTCCCACAAACTTGGATGTGCACTAACTTAATAATTACCAACCTATAGGAAGAGATTACATTTGAATAAAGCTCTAAAGAGCTCCTTAGTGTACATACTGAACACTCATGTACAAAACCTAAGAACACCCTTCCTGGCAGCAATCAGTTAGCTCTACACATGTTTCTGTAAGCCTGGAGAATAATCAACTATCACCTGCTAGTGGCTTCACTGCCAACTAAGCAGAAGGTAGCATAAACGTCTGAAAATTGTCATACTTCGTGGCCTAGGAAGGTGTTTACATTGTATTACATGCCATTTTGTAAATACTTCAACTGCTAATCATCTTTATAAGGGACACAATTGCTAAACCCTTTTCTGAAAGCAACATGAATAGTTTGAAGTATTTTCTAAATCTTTGAAAATCCCTGTCTTTTAAATAAAGGTCCAATCTGCATCAGAATATCAATTACACTGAACTAGGAAATGCACAGAGGGCTGTCTGTCCTGTTATTCAGAAGGAAATGAAGAAATTATTACACAATTCCAAGGTTGATTTCTCAGCATCTTCATTTTCTTCCTCATAACCACACCTTCATTGAAATAAAATAAACTTATTCATTACTTATGTAAAACTCTAAGATTATTTATAACTTCTTGATCTTCCCAAGAATTCTTACTATAAAAGCCTAAAACCTACTACAACTACAATTGTACTGACAAATACATAGAGGAGGTAGTAGAGGATCGTCCATCACAGTGACAATCCATCACAGAAATAACCCACCCAGAACATATAGGCCTAAAAACTTGAAATGGTCATTGCAGCCAGTACAAATTGTGGCAGCTCAGAACGGCCAGGTTTCTCAAAACTAAGGTCCTTCTTTGTCTGCTATTCCCCTCTGCATCATCAATAAACAAATTTTGAGAAGATATGCACTGGTTTTAATCACATACTGTAAAAGACAGCTGTTTTTTGCACCAGTCATAGGTCTGTTATCATTCCCATCATATTGAAAGCTTATCCAACAGATGCCCTCCTCTTATCCTCCAGTGGTTCTTTGTGCACTCAAGATTAACACACTAACACAATGTTTTTTCTGCATTAACCATCATGAGATATTTGGAGGAGTCTTTGTTGCCATAAAATAAGGGAAGTTGCATTAAAGGCATCCAAATTGTATTCACTTGCAGGGAACAAAAGTAAAAGACGATGCCAGCAGTTCGTGCAACATAGTCCATGCAAAAACTAATTAAAGGGGTTGAAAAATGGTATTACAGATAGTCTTTTGAAACTTCATTTAAAATTGGTTACCAATGATATGCTGAATGTCACCTTTTTCTAGTAAGAATGAACAACCTCTGATAATAATCTAAACCACTAGAAAGCATTTTTTTAAAGTATTTAACAAACATGAACTCTGCTTGTCAAAGGAAAGCAACAACTATTTTCCAAATTAATTAAATGGAATAACAAATAGAACTGACACACAGATGATTTATCTAACTAAAGTTCACAAGATATATTTAGCCTATAGTAAAAGAAAGGGTGTCACTTTTTGTTACATGATTCCAAGGTGACTGCTTATATTTTGAACTGCTAGGCTAATGCTAGCCTGAGCACAAATCTGTCTTTTATTTCATAATTAATTCTCAGTGTCAAAACCAGTAGATGTCTTTTTTTGTATCAACATACTCTGTCTGTTAATTATACCACCATAAAAATCAGGTTTGAAATCAGAATAATGTTGTGACAGTATGAAAGCTCATGAAGAGATTTCTGAAGGAAGTACTAAATTCAGGCTTGAGCAAGCAAGTAAGTGAGCTCTTAAACTCATTTGATTGTAAGAGTTTCTCAGCTTCACAGAAACTTAAATTTCTTTTAATAGAATAACTGAAAAATAAATGCAAAGTGAAATTGATTATGCTGGTATCTTAATATTGTAAACCAAATAGCATTGCTTCAAAAACACAAAGGTTGTATTTTATATCATTACTATCTACTTGAATAGAGAATGTAGAGCCCGTATCAACAGAGGCAAGTTTGTTTGGGGCAGAATAGTGACTCAGAAAAGAAATTGCTGAAACATGCAGTGCTGTGGGTCACTCCTAGACTCCCACTGCCTACCAAGTGCTTAACGGTTGAGGTTCCAGAGTTGAATTTTTAAGAGTTAGACCTCATGAAACAACTTCCCCAGAACCAGCTCCTCCACTACTTCTGGAGACCATCTCCAATACAGTTAATAAAGCATGGCTGTGCACATCATACAACAATCTGGACCTCTCTGTGATAGAGAGCTCCAAATATCCACTGTCCTTAAACTTCCTTGAAGGCAGGAAGTCTTGGAGAAACACTGTCTTTCCATGACTGGCCCTATGCTCTGCCTGATTGAAATGAGAGGTAATTTCAATGACACACTCAAAATTCTCTCTCAACAGTGTTCAGGTACTTTCTGTTGCAGTGTAATAAAATGGAGAAGTACTCCAAGTATCTGCTGGATTTACATCAAGCTAGGCCTGCATGCTGGAGGATGTTTAACTCTGCAACCTGAAAAAAAGAGGAAGCTGAGGTTCTGCAGCATGGAGTATCTAGGTTGATGGTTCTCAAGTGTGCTTATCTTCCAGCTGTCAGCTTCCATCTAATGCAGATCCAAACTCCTTTCCTCACAGTGATATCTCAGTGTCAGTGTAACACTAATACAGCTCTAAAAGAACAAACCAAAGTCCAAATCACCTGTTTCTTGTTCCTGTTTCAGAAAGCTTTTAATGACCTTACAGAACCGTGACTAGCAGTGATACTGACGGCCCCGTCTTCCTTCCTTGCCTGCTCTTCTCATCTTAGACAAAAGTGCAGGTTTCAGATGTGAAGACTGCAGCATTAATTAAATTCTACCACCAGTATGAAGAAATCTAATTCAATCCTTCCATCATGTTTCATGCTCCTCAGACATTTTTATCCATTTTATTTCATGCCATCTCCTCCTCCCTTGTTAGAGGAACCAGATTCCACAGGTTTTTTTTACTATTTTTTAAAATGCTTCTAGCATTAGCAGTTCTCTGACTTCTTCCTGTCTCTTGTGCACAGAACATTTTTCACAAACTCATCTGTACAGCTTTCACCCTTCCTCCAGTTAATTCCCTTTGGAAGACCCTCATCTGCCATGCTGCCCATGGGAAATCCAGCTGATTTATACTGACAAGTTAATTAAAAACCTCAACAGAACAGCTTATTCTTATTTACCAGCCAACAGACACATATCCTGCCATACTATTTCCCTCAATCTCCTTTGCATGTATGTTTTTATCTCCTTGTGGCAGGAACAGTGTTTTTCACATTTGGAAAGTACCTATTACTTTATGAGAATAACAGAAAACAAGTATGTGAGACCTAAATCCACAAGGAACAAAAATCCCAAATTGTTTATAATGACTTATAAACTCCAATTAAAATATTAAAAATTAAATCTGCCAATGTCTTTACTACCTTTTATAGACTGTGCTAGGTCTAGATTTGCTTTGTAATTTTAAATTCTTTTTTTTAGTGAAATGATTCAACCCACACAAATGCTGAGAAGTGGGATGGGATGGTTCAAGAAAGTGGACACATTCAAGTTGAGAAATTTCAGTGAAATGCTGAACTACTTCATTAAGTGGAAAAGAGCAGGATCAACCAAAGATGTGCATCCTCTTACCCTCCCCTCCTTTAGGGACTGCAAACTGCTTTAAGCAAGTTTGGCTGTTCAATTTAATTTCTCAGGATACTGAATAAATTGTTAACCTTCAGGGTACTGGTAGGGGGAGATTACAACAGAAGAATGTTTCAAATTCTTTAATGAAACAGATCCCTCTGTTGCTAACTTTACATATTCTACCTTGAACAAAAAAAATGGAAATAAAAATCTAAAAGCCAACAAACTTAACCACAAGATAACCTAACGTATATTGGGGAAAAGAATCCAAGAAAACATTTCCCTTAATAAATCAGTTTAGATGAATTATTATAGTGAACGTTTTTAATTCTTTTACACTACAGGCATTATTAATTTGGAATTATATTTCAAAGTAAATTTTAAAAGAACCTAATGCATATTAAATAGTTTTATAGAATATACTGGCAGAAAGATGGGTCATTTTAAGGCAAAACAAAGCTAAACTTTAAAAAATATTAATTTTTGACTTATTTGCAATGAGGAAATACAAATAAATGATATGCATTAAAGACATGTTTGGACATTTTATTGAAGCCCCAGTTACATGCTCTTGTCCATCTGACAACTGGTTGGATGAAATTAATTTAACAAGGGAGCTGGCTGTATATTAAAGAGACCGGAGCAAGGATGTGGCACTTGCCAGTACTTCCAAAAATTTTTGAAGTTCCACTTGCTCATACATTAAGAATGTATGTTATTACACACACAACATTATGAAATGAAAATATTTCAGTACAAGAACTTAGCATAACTCAGTACCACTATTATTATGAGTTTAGATATTGAAGCAATTCATGTTTCTAACACTATAGATTAATGTCTTAAACTACTGGGTTTTGCTTCAGTTACAGATCAGGGGAAAACTTAATAAAACATGTAGTTAAGTGCAGATTACTACTTTTATGCTTTCTGGTCTTTTTTTCCAAAAGCAGCAAATTGATATAATCAAGAATTCAAAAAATAATACACAATTTATCTAAAGCAAAGCAGTCTGTTGGGTTTTTTTTAGACTAAAGGAATATTTCCATAAGCACATTTCATATATTAGACCAGGTTCTTAGAAAGTGTTATCGTTTTGGTACCTTCCCTTACTTTAAAGTGGAAGTCAAACACCTGCATGGCTTGGCAACAAGAAGCCTTATACTGAAGATAACTTCCCTGCTAAACAGGAAATGCTCTGGTTGGGGGTTTTCCTTCTCGTCTCTGCTCCTTTCTGCTTTCTACCTATCATTTATACAGAAACATTAAGAGGTCAAGCTAATACAGAGACACTGCTAATGGATGAGTTCCCTATAATTGGTCAACAGCTTCACAGAATAAAGGTTTTGGACAGAGGATAAAAAGAGCAGCTTTGATAAGGCAGTCAAGCCAGGCTGTAGACTGTGGTTAATATTCCTTGCTGATTTAATAGTGGTAATTCCCAAGATAGGCATTGCTTCTGATGTAGGACTACCAAAGCACTTGAATTTAAATGTTTCCCTGTAAAATTTAAGCACTTGGTCAAGTGCATAAATCTCTATCAAGAGACTGCATGCACCCTTTCAATATTGAGCACTATTCAGTTAGCCAAAAGACTAAGTGAGATGAAGGCTCTGCCAAAACTGGTTCTTAACCACTCAATTAAGTGTGACATGCTTTAAGAGACAAAAGGTGTTTAATCAGTTGTTACAGATTTTTCTGACAGCTTGAGTATATGCACTCAGTTCTTACTCAAGTCAATCCCTAAAACTTCTGCAATATGATGTCAAGTCCAGGAAAGGCAACACAGAATACTTCCCATTTCCAGACTGGATACACACTGGTGCTAAAAATAAATATGAAGGTTCAGATAAAAAGGAAAGACAGAGTAAAGTTGGATGGTGATGTGAAAGATGGTCATTAGTCCATCAAACCTAGACAGGTTTCCAAACAATTTGATAGTCTGATTTCTCAATTTTAACTTAATCAAAACCTAAAGGTAAAATCCCATCAGGAAACAGTTTGCCCCAAATAACTCATTACTGTTAAAATGGGCTGTCCTGGATACTGTCTTCCACATTCACATGTCAAAGGTGATGTTTGTCCCCTTCTCCAGATCACTTCCAGCTCACTAAGACGATGATAAAATTAACCTCAAAAGAAAAGTCTGTGGTTTTTTACCGTTTGCTAGAGTGGATTGAGGCAACTCAGAAGTCAGTTATAACTCAGAGCTCTGGTAAAATATAGGACAGGAACCACATGGCCTAGAGCAGGTAGGTTAAGAGCTAGGATAGAATTAAAGAAAACAAGAAACAAAGCAAGCCTTTGCCTTCCAGTGGCAGAAAACCACTGGATCAACTCAGCTACCCCGGTGACCTGACATTTTCAAATTTTCAGACATGGTTTCCTTAAATATTAGAAATATACATTTCAATTATCATTAACTGAAAGACTGAAATAACTTTGAAAACAGACAAGCAATATTTTGTTTCCTTCAAGCTCCACCCATAATTCAGACAATGCATCATACCTGGAAGAGGCTTACAGAGCTTGTGTAACCCACTACCATTCAGTAAACAATTCACATGCAGAACTGCCTCCCTTTGCATCAAACGAATTGTGTTATAATGGAATGAGTGCAATACTTGAAAGAATTGCTTACAATTGCACATACAAGAGAAGAAGATAGCTAAGTCTAAATTAAGATGTTGGCTATGAAGTTTCCAATAGGACCTTGACATGACTGTTGACCTACTCATGACATGATCACACCAGTAAGGATTTGGAATTCTATTAGTATTACCAGAGGAAAAAAGTCAAGGAGTCATCAGGAAAATAAATCTATATCTGCTACTCCATCAGCCAATTACTGTTGTTAAAGTGGAATTAGATGAGTATTGACAATGTGAAGGGGATAAGGATTAAGCAGATGACAGAGCATACAGCTAGCATTGCTGTTCTGTTTTTTTTTTCCCCTCCAGAAAGCCTTAAAAACCCTCAGATGGGAAAGGAATATACTGTACAGAATCCACTGTTTTAACTCTGATCATGTCCTGAAGTAGCAGTTATATACATTAGCCTTCCAGCCAATCACAAATCCATGCCAAACCCCAAATACAGTATTGGAGCCCACTAAGGCAAGAGTTTGACATGACATTAACTTGACAACTCACTTCAACCTCAATTATCTGAATGCCACGAAGTAATGCAATTAAATTATGTTAGAGGTATTTTTCTTAGTTCTTAAGAACTGTTTCAGTGTAATAAATGAAACCATAAAAATTTCTCAGTTAAATGAAGCAGTCTTCATGAAGTCAGTGGACTTCTGACATTTAAGAAGCTAACTTCACAGCTATTTTGTAAATCTTTTTAAATACTGCAAATAATGGGAGAAAGGGCAGACCTGAAAGTCTTACTCATTTATTTTGGCTGATACACCTATCAGGCTGCAATTTGGCTTCAGGATTGGCTACAATCACCACTAATTTATTTTTAAACACAGACACACATGTAAAGCATTTCAACATGGAACAAATATTACACAAAAACTTAGCAAACTATTTCCTCCTGTGGTCTAGATTAACCAAGCACTCAACTTCCTTAGTGTAATATAAGGGATGTAAGTCAGTCAGTGTGAATGAACAATATTGAAGCTGTGTGAAGGTATATAAATTTTAATTATTTGCAATTCTTACTGAAGATGCTGAAACATAACTGAAATAACACTGAAAAAGATAGGGAAAAAAGCCTCAGATAGATTGTGTCAAACTTTCTTTTGAGTAAAACCCTTATTATCTCTGAATGTCGTTATTTTTAAATAATGAAATGCATTTATTTCTAGCAGAAGTGGTAAATTCCTGCAGAATTATACTGGTATAACATAGTTTCCCTCCATGATCAGAAGTACTGATCCATGAACTCTGTGTCTATGCAAACCAAGAAAAGAAACTTACCATATTCAAGCAACTTATTAGCATTGTATTAATCAGTTTGCTTATTTGGTCCAAATAAACATCAAGATTGGCAGCTGACATAGTACAAGGGAAGAGGAAATTGGAAGGAATGAAATCACCAGACTTCCGGAAATTAAAATTCCAAGTGACACATAAAAATAGGTAGGATGTGGATGCATGCCCATTAGTTATTTATTTTATTAGTTATCAGTGCTCTTGGATGTAAATGTGCTTTATGTGCAGTTCCAATTAAAAGAATCAGTCTGCTATCATTTCTGTTTGTGCTTCACTTGACTAAACCTAGCAGAGATCCAATTCCTATTCTTGGCTACCAGAAAGCAAATACCTGCTTCCACCTTGACCCATCATTCTTGGAACTCAAGGGACCTGCCCTTCTTGAAAATTTGCCAAGAATTTTCTTGGCATTATCTTTTATCAGTACCTCAGGGAAATTTAACCTCAGACACTATTAAAAGAGGAAAACACAATATTTTTTGAATATTCAGACAAAACTTAAAGTAAGACTTAGAGGTCACTACAGCCATAGATCTAGACATTGGAAAAAAAAAAAATCAGCATGGTTTCTGTTCGGGAAAAAGCTTCAAGTGTAATTAACTGAAATATAAATAACATTGTCTAAAATAATTAAGAATAACAGAGGATACTAATTACTAAACATAAATGACCTGGCCAACAAATCAATACAATCAGTGCTTTTAAGTTTCTATTCTAACTATCTCTACCTGTTTGTGATGCATTCTGGAGGGAGATAAAGCAAACTGAAAAAAAAATAATTAAAAAAAAAAAATCAAGCAACTCTACCTGGTTTCTTACAGCTTTACACCTGACATTTAAGTGACTTTGAGGGCTAACAAAGGCACAAACACTGATCAAATATTGAAGCATTTATAAGGTTACTCCCACATGGGTTTCTCTCATGCTAATAACTAAGTTTATGTCAAAAGCCTTTCCTCGAGGGAGTTAATAAATTTAGGTTTGTCACTTAAGCTGGCTACATCTTTTCACAAAACTTGAGGTATTTAATAATCATTTATATCTGAATGACTGTCACATTTAAGTGGATTGTCAAATTAACTTAGAATTTCCTCAAGGTATTGGAATGAGGCAAGAAGGAAAAAAGAAAAAAGTGATGACAGCTCACATCACTTCCATAGAAAATCCAGGTAAAAAAAGGCAATAAAAAATTGTCTTTCCACTAGAGAATGACAATGGATAACACACCTCTCTCCCTCTTCTTGACAAAACAAATTTATAACACTGGGAAAAATAGAGGTACCAACTCCACAGAATGTATCATCAACAAGAGAGGTTATACAAATCTAGATGTACATTTCAATTATAATAGAAAATCTAGGATAAGATGCCTAGAAGTTCAAAGTAATGTCATTTAGAGAGACAAAGAAAGTTTTTTGGGTTTTTTTTTTCTGAGTAATATTAACTTTACTGATATACAGCAGCTCTGGACATTTTCTTCCTGTGTACAGAGCAAACACCACAAACCTCACAGCACGGGCCTCGTATGTTCCACTGCTAGAAGTCTCTGGCAATCACTCTCAACTTATCCCTAAACACGGAAACTATACATCCAATTTTCCTAAGTGTCTCTACAGTGTGGCTGTCCAATGTCACTCAAATGAAGACTTTCTCAACAGTACATGAAAATGCTTCTACAATTTTCCTTTTCTTCCTTCATCTACTATTTCCACTGAAGCAAAGCATCTGCTATCATAATCCATTCTTTCAACTTGCTTCAAGTACTCAGATTCAAAATTAGTACTGTATTTAAATAGGTACTTCTTGAATTACATGCATGTTTAATACCAATAGATACACACTAGCCAGACTACATTGAGAGAACTTTGACCTTTTAAAAGTGAGAAAAAATTACTTCTGATTTCTTTTTCAGCACTCATCACTCCCAAAAAAGAATCTCTCAGTGACTTTCTAGAGGTCAAGCAACTGGAATGACAGTACTTAAAACCAAAAAACATCACAACAGTTTTTAGGTAACTGGTCAGTCCCCAGGTGGATCTACCGGGCATTGGTAAAGATTTTAATGAACCTAAGTGTGACTTCAGTCTACAGACAAACAACCACTCAAATCTGTAATGTTTCCTTGATCTGCACCAGACTGATGTTCCACTAGCAAGCTTATGCCCACTAGATGTTATTATCCAGCTTTACATCTCAGCTGCGTTTCAGATCAGCAATCAACAGAATGGGCTGAGCAGACAGAGAAATGGACAAAAGTTTTAACAAAGTCAGAGGATGCTCCTACACCCTATCAACTACTACACACTTGTTGATTTATTTAGAACAAATAAATAGTTTCACATTCAGGTGCAAGAGAACTGAGATGAGAGAGCAGCAGCAAGATTGGTAACTCATACACATACTCTAAAAACAAGTGACTATTGCATAAGCAGCTGGTTGATGACCAGAAGTGGACAAAGAAGGTGATTACATTGCCTTCTCAAAAAAGATACTACTGAAACATTGCACTGAAGAGCACCTATAGGAAAAACAGTAATTCTGACAATTCACTTCTATTATACCACCATTAAGCTTAAGAGCTTTGATCCCTTGTTGGAATCTTTTAGGCATTTAAAAAACCCCCAGCCTCAGGTAGAACCTTTGTATTTAAGTACTTGTTAGGAGTTGAAAGCTTAAGAAGGGTGACATTTAAATGACTGCAACTTTGTATGAATTCTCAGTGCAACTGGCAGCATCTCTTCTCAGTTAAGGGGCATTACAAATACCTGTAACAGTGACTGAGAATAAAGGGCAAAAGAGCAAGAACACACAAACAAGTAAAATGCAGAAATATAAACTTTAACCAATCCACTAAATGTAACCTGTCTTGCCAGATCTTTTTTAACTTATTGGAAAAGTTGCTCTACTTAATATTGACAAAGAGATGTGTAAATCAATACATTTGGAACAAGCAATATATTTTAATTCGAAAATGTTCAAACTGCAGCAGTAAATCTATGCACTTAGCACATACGAATCAGAGGGGTTTGCTCTTTGGGTACTTTTGACAAGATAAGACAAGATGGTATGCAAAGCTCAGATGCAAGTAACATGACTAACATTTTGAAAAATATACTAGCTAAAGGTAGGAACATGTTGAAATGAATTCTATTACCATTGGCTTGAATTTACCTAATGATGTCAAGGAAAAGACACCAGGGAAAAACTCTCAGTTTTCTGCTTTGCAATGTATTTCAACTACTTGTTACAGTCAAAGTTCACACTCAGGCAGCTCTCAGCAAAATGAATGTCAGAATGAGAAAAGAAAAAGAGTTATAAAAAAAACCTAGAAGTCCCAAGTGTAAATAAAGACTCCTTATTTCTTTTCTATGGTATAATAATGCCCCCACACATTCTCCCCATGCTACTTCAAAATTGCCTCACCACCTTTTATAATCATTGCCTCTTAGATGTACTAAGTTTACAAAACTTTCAATAAAAATATACAAATCTAAAACCCATTACTCAAGTTTACATTTTAACATGGACCTAAGTACGCCATACTGTGAAAAAAACCCCAGATATTATTATCATCATTATTATTATTAAAAACCCGTATTACAGTAAAATAGGAGTTTCTTTTCAAGTCTGCAAAATATACTTTTAGCAAATATCAAAATAAAAGTTTGGTAGGAAATCCTTACTAAAAGGGAGGTAGGATTCTATTAGCTATGTTTTAACAGAGTAATTATTTGAGAAGGAGTAGGCAATCTGGGACAGTCTCACGTTTCTCAAGTTAAAGAAGTATTAATTAATTTCTTCCATACTAGTTATTTATGATTCTCATTTTATGTTCATCACGATGGAAAGGTAATAGTGATGAAGGCAGAGAAACCAGTCTTTAAAAAAGGAAAAAACTGTAGAGATTATTTCAGATTAGTCTTAAATTTATAAAGTTATAATTGTGTATGTTAGAAACAATGATGTCACCTTCACTGCATACACTTGGATAGACCTAAAATTTTCTTGGCAGCGCTACCACTCTTCTTTGTGTTTGCCCTATTTGCTATAGCCTAGAATATAATCAAAGATTCAGCTGTTTCTGCAAATGAATTCATCAAGTTTGCAGTAATTTGAAATTGGTCTGCAACTTTGATCATAACAAATTAGTGCTAATAAGGCCAACTGTTCATTCACCATGGTGCTATGCTAGATTTGTGATGAATGGTAAAAGACTGATTATTATTTTACTTGTAACTACATTCAGAGAACATTAGAAGCAAGAGCCAGCACAAATCATTCAAAGTAGATTTCAACAATTAAGATCTTAAAAAGAATGAGAAAATATTTCTCCTTTCTCTTCCTCCCCATTTCCTATAAACACCAACCAGCAATACATTTATGTCTAACAGCTAACTCCTATCCAAAGGTAAAATCTAAACTCATAAATGGCTTCTGGAAAATGGTTGTGGATAACAAAATGAAAAGGTGTTTTGAGAACACCTCTTAATTCCACTGGAATATGAAAGCCCCCAAATATACTTGTCAAGTAATAGAATTTCTGATTGTTATAGCTCCCCAGAAAGCCAGTTTGATATCCCTGAGCAAGACAGTGAGAAGTGTATTTAATATATCATGATCGTTCTTTAAAAAGCTTTCTCATGACATTTTAGGTTGAATAGAGGATTAAATAATTCAGAAAGAACATTTATCTTATTCTTACCACTTGAAGTGAAAAATGCAAAGTATCAAGAGTATATTAAAAAAAACCACACTGTTTTCCTGATTATTTTGGTCCTATCTTCAAAACTACATTTCTCCCTCAGCCTACATATCCATCCCCATAACAAAGTTTTTTAAGTAATTTGAGTAGTGGGAAAAAAATCTGACTTTTCCTAGTAAACTGCCAAGGATTTTTCTCGAAGTATTAAGAATTTTCCTCCTTAAATTAAAGGGGGTTGCTAGTTACAATACTCTATCCCTTGCAATCCAAGTAAATTCCTTCTGCTGGGATGACTGCATTGAATCAGCCTCTGAGTTCATCATGCTCCTAAGCAGCTGTGGTGTTTTCAGCACTGATGCACTGCCAAGCAAGGCCTGTTGCTGCTTTACAATGTCTGCTGTCACCACTCTTCAATGGCAACACAGAAGTAAGCATTAGGCTTATGGTGACAAATACATTCATTTAAAATGACTATCAAAACCAGGACAAATAATGTGGTATGGAAGGTAATGATGAATAAACAATACAGTCAAAAAGACCCAAAGAGAAAATGCCATGAAAATGTCAAAGGAAAAAACACAAAGAGAAAATGCCATGAAACATTTCTGGGAAATGAGAGTCCAGGAAATATATATGACAATATAGCAGGTGGTTTTCCCTGTATCCTCTTCCAGACCTGCCCTTGCAGTGACACTAAGTGGCAGTCTCAGGCAGGACTGATACAAGAGAAAAGGGAGGTTCTGGTGTATTTTTTGCCTTAAATAAGACAATAACACAAGACATTTTTAGCTTACATTTGGAGAACACAGAACTCTTAGCATTGTCATTAAATATATGAAGCTTAATGGTCTGGGGTGATCAATGCATGCAGTGGGTTACCAGACAGGAATGAGACAGAGCACAATGGAGCCAGCTGCCACTTCATGCAGCACCTCTCCCAAAACCTGCTTCTACTCATGCCTGTGTCCCCTGAGTCCAAAGGAATACCACACAAATCTCCTGTGGTATCTGGAATTCACACTTCAGATAGAGAGAGGCCTAACTGGCCAAGTCTGGCAAATCAGTCAGAATGCCAAGGATGGCAAGAAAGTACAGCACCTTGCTAGAAGCACAGGTGATACTGACAGCGCAGCACAAAGATTCCTAGAAATGAGAGTCTCAGGCACTAAGATTTGAAAAGGCTCTTTCTCATTGTTTTACAAAATAAATCTTTACAATTTAAATTTTTTTAGTAAATCTACATAATACTTATTTAATAAATACTTAAGCACAGAGAAACACTTGGCACTTATTTTTGGCAATGAATACTATAACCTGACTAACACATTAGCAAGAACAACCTTTTCTTCTACCATACTCCCATTTAAAAATTCCTTTATTTAATAAATATGCATCTTTCTGCTACATGCTCTACATCAAAGATCCTTCCTTGTTCTTTTTAAAGATCATGCACTATAAACCCTATTCTGCGCCACCGATTTTAAATTTCATCTATAAAAATCATTTTACATATACTACAAATAACAATACATGCCCCAGTTTGAATATTAAAGCTGTAATTCAATTTCAAGGTTCTTCTGACAGTATTCCAGTATCACACTTTTTTTCCCAAGATGCTACTTTAATCCTTTTTAGCAAATTCACAAACTACCACAAATCAAAGCTTAAAAGCAGATACATTTCAAGAACTTCAATAGGGCTTGTTGCTATCCATGCAAGCAGCACTAAGAAGTTGGTCCTATAGTATATTAATAGCAATTAAGAGAAATAGTTAAAATTAATAAAAGAAGTTACATGAGTCCATGTTTATCATCCATACCCTAATACACATTCATTTCAACTTGCTATGTATTTTCTTCTTGCATTCCTATCAATCAGAAGGGAGGGTGTTATTAGCTATGAAGACAGACAGATGAAAAACCCAGAGATAAATCCAGATTGACAGAGTGTAAACTCACCCAAGTCTCTGTTCCTTAAGACTTTATTAGCTTTATTTACTCAGAGATATCTAGCTATTAGACAATACTAGGCTTTGACTGGATGAAAAAATATTAAATTTCACTTCTATGAATCTGGTTAATAGTCTCAATAGAGTGCAGGTGGTGGTCAGGGACTGGCCTGTGCCAGTCACATTTGGTACCAGTTGGCTCTGCAATGGACAAAATCAACTCATTGTGTACCAAAATGGAACCAGGAGTCCCTGCTGCTTCTGTGAAAAGAGTATTTGGGAAAGGGAGGCAAAAGCCAAAAGGACACATACACAAGAAAGGAGATGCCAGAGAGGACAAATGCTAAATAGAGGAGATGCAAGAATGAGACCTACTGGTCTGTAGCTCCCAAGATCCTCCTTTCTCCCCTTTTTAAAAATGGGAGCAATGTTTCCCTTTTCACAGTCGCTGGGCATTTTGTCTGATAGCCATGACTTTTCAAATACGATGGAAAGTGGCTTGGCAACAATATCAGTCAGTTCCACCATCCCTGGGATGCATGTCATCAGGTCACATAGACTTGTGGTTATTCAGGTTCATCAAGTGATCCTGAATCTACTCTTGGCTTATAGTGGAAGGGACTTCACTCCCTCCACATCCACACAGAAATCAGGCACTTGAAGCTGTGTTTTGGAAGACATCAGCACAAACTCAGCCAACTCACACATGGAGCCTGGAACAATTCACATCGTACACTGCAGTTCAGTTATATGTTGTATGCATGTATGCAGATTTGACTAGCTATGAAAAGGCAACTGTATCCTGGATATCACCAGGAACAGAAAAAAAGACTGAGTTAGGTAAAAAAGGGAAGGGGGAGTAAAAGTTCCTGTAGCTAAAAAATTTTGTCAAAAGGCAGCAGAAAAAAATCCTTAAGAAATGAAAGTTCTTTGAGATGGTCAAGAAAAATTGTATTTGCTGACTTCATTTTGTATATTGGCAACAAGCAAACATGGCATTCAATTCAATCTTCAACCTGTTGAAAATGTATGTTCAAAGTCTGCAATGTGAAATTTAACAGAGTAAACACTCCAATCCACAAAAACAAGGCAGTGTTTCCCAACAGAAACAAAAATACATATGGAATTCAGAGACATCCACAGCCAAGAGAGCACACAAATTACTAATACCTAGCCAGAACACCTCTTGGAAGACAAAGAAACACACACATAACAAGCCAAAGATTGCTATAATCCATAGTTCTTATGTCAACTTACTCCACTAGAAAGAGGCTAAACAAATTATAAAGAAAGCACATGGCAAGACATGGGGAAATCTCAAAGGAGTTCTCCCCAGTCTCAGCCTTTCACAACCTACCATCCTGCTGCACATGACAAAAACTCATGGCAATACCTGCCAAAACCCCCTCCTTATCTCACCTTTTGTTTGACACCTTTCAGATTAGCCATTGCTGCACAGTAGGTGAGACCCTGCTAAACATCAGGAGATCTTGAGCAGGAATAATTGGAACTGAGAGAATTGATGAGGATTCCTGTTTTGGGTTAATTGATGGCAACTGCTGGTTTGGGTTATTACTTTTATGAGAGAAAACTCAAAGTGCCTGGGGTTAGCCAGACTTCTCCAAATTGCTCATCAAACAGGTTCTGAAGTGTATAGGTGCTACTGCTCAAACAACAAGCAGCAATACCATTTTCCAGGCCACATAAGATCTAGATCATACAAAATAACACTGGACACATGGATCAAGAAGACTGACCTCTAGAAAGCATACAACCATAAAAACTTTAATAAGATTGAGGCACAAACCTGGACAAGTACCACCAGCTTTCTCAGAATGCTCAGTTAGAAGATGTATGCTAAGGAAAGCACACAAAGCTTTAAAAAGTCTGCTCTGAGAGAATTTGTGCCAGGCATTTTGCCAAAGGATAGATCATTAATGGTTTTGATGATCTCCCCTTGGAGAGGGGGCTGCCAAGACAAATCCTCTTAGTTATACTAGAGAGGTTAAGTGAGGTCAAAAAGTCCCACCTCTCCCCAGCTGTGGGCACTTCACCAGTTTGATAATTTTGATAATGAAATAAATGAACGCTTTAGGTGTTTACATTTAATTAGTGTGATGCCAGCAGAGTTTCTAATAACCAGTAGTATAGTTGGGTTTGTGTCTGCTTTGATTAGCTCTCTTAACGGCCGACCAGCTCTGTCACCCTACTGGAATAATCTGTTTTGCGCAAGTCAAGGCCATTTGAGACCTCTGGGCTATGTGGAGGCTGACAGCACGGCTGGCCACTTCCAGCTCCTCCAGCAAGACAGCAAGAATAAAGGGGACACCAGATGTACCCAAATCTCCAGGCACTTTTCTGTCTCCCTTTAGGTTAAGGTAGACACAAGAGCCTGTTTATTTTCTTCTGAAGGCAAAAGAAATAGTTGTGCTTGGTAACACACTTTGAAAGCCATGGCATACAATACCTCAAGGATATTATTTACCTTCTAAAGCAAGAGTGTCTAAACATTCACCTGTTCCCTAAACACTTCTACACACAGAAGGCAAGAATTAATCTCCTTTCAAGAATAATACTTGTACAGTTGATCTCCATGGCAACAAAGGCAAAACTTAAAAAGCCATTGGTGTAACAACATCCAGTACCCCATCAAAACAGTTAGCTACCACAAATAATATTTGTGGCTATTCATTCAAGCACATTCTCCACACTGTTATGCTCCCATTTAAATTATTTTGAGATTGTCTTTGCCTTACTAAATTACTAATTAAATTAATGAAAAAACTGTAGAGCAAACACATCCAAAAGAAATCCAAAGTTTTTGAACAGAAAAACACAAAATAACACTAACTGACACGTCACTAATTTCTCTCAAAGAACCAGCGACAGAGAGTGTATCAGTTGTCAGCAACAATTTGGATAATTTTACTGAAAGCTGTCTTGGAAAATATTTTCTATTCCCTCATCACTACATGGTAAACTTGCAGGCTATAGATACAATTGATGCAATCTACCAAAATACAGCAGTTTCACATCTATGAACCTAGAATTAGAAGATCACTAAATAATTAAGGACCTACTTCTCCAAGATCCCACAACCACTCAATACATCACCACAACTAGACACAGGCAGTCATAATGAAGTTTTCCATGCTCATGACAGATTTTGGGCCTGCTGCTGTCTAAGACTGCTGAACAGCTCTGATCATACCACCAGCAGTAGTAACTCCCCTGAAATAAGCAAATGAGGTACAAACCTCCCTCTACAGAAAAAGAATAAAAAAACCCAAAAATAACCCCCCTGACCAAAACCTTGAAAGAACACCCAATGAGACTGCTTTTTAGAAAGTACCTTGCCCCATTCCGTAACATCTAAAATGAAGAGAAGATTGTCATGGAACATCTGGACAACCACTGAAGTTTGCTACTAATGGGTTATTATTGACTCTGCTTATGTTTTGTTATTTTGTGTTGCTTTACAGTACACATATCTCAATCCTTTTTTTCTTTTTTCAGAAGCTGTGCTCACTGTTCTAATTTGGAAGAAAACACATTTCTTCTGAAAAGACATGAGAATTCTCTTCCATGCAACATACACGCTTTTTGAAATAAGTAAAGCATCCTGGCAACTATAAACCCTGAGAAACAACAGTATGAATGTAGTTCTGAGAAAATTATGTTTTGAAGTTTGAAAGAGTTTACACAAAGTTAAAATGATCACATGATTCTAATTTGACAATTTACAGCCTTACACCATTAAATATTCATTATATCAGTCATACTTACTGATGCTTGTTTGCTCATGTGCTTCTTCCAACCACAGAAAAATGTGGAAAAAAAGAATTAATCTTATAATAGATCATGCATCTTCAGTTGCAAATGTTCCTTTCAAAGACCATGTCTTTCTGGATCTTGCCAATTTATTAGCACTAGTTAAGTGATTTGCACTTCCCCAAGGCAGTGACAAATACATATTTAAAGCAATTAAAACAGACAACATTTATAGAGATTGGCTAAAGCACAAAAAAAGCATGCACAAACTCTCTGTTGTTTCTCTAATTCTATGGCAGCTTTCTCTGCCTTTCTCTTGTAAGCCCACCCACTACATACCTCAAAATAAGAAGTCCTAAAGGGAGGTCACACAGATTTATATCACTGCTGGAAACTCACCTTTGCTGCAAATGGTTTTGATTCCTTTTGTAACACATTATTACAATTAGAAATAGAGTAGCGCTGTGTGGTTCTGATTTTGACAATTTAAAGAGGCATTTTTCACCCAATTTCCTCTTGAAGAATGTTAATACATGATTATGACATACAGTCATAATCAGTAAGTACTCTGAGTGTTAGATTTGTATTTGTTCATAGAATAAGGCCTAAAATGTGCAAAAAACACCATACTTCCATATAAAAATAAGAAATTAACTTTGAGAGACATTAACATATTAACACTATTTTTAGATAAACAGGTAAGACCTGTAATTAAAGCCTGATCTTTGCCTAAGAAAACATCTGTTTTCTTCACTGTGTAATTAGTAAAATTAATGATTTCCAATCCATCCACACAAATGATTTTTTTAACTTTGAAATCAATCACTTTAAAGCCCAAGATGATTTAGCTACACGAATTTGCCAAAAAGTGATACTGAAAATCAAGTTCAAATTAAGACTATAATTTTCTTATAGCTACATTTCAAACATTTTCTAGCCTTCTTCCTCTATTCTGCCAATGTTCACATTTCTATTATAAAAAAAAAAATTGGTGCCTTTAAGAAATTTGAGATTGCTACATACTAGATTAACCTTCTCATATATAACTCTTGTCAGAAATCTGATTAAGGTCACATTTTTAACTGGATCGTAACAGAAAATATTGGGAGGCTATAGGGAGATTTTTAAAAAAATAAGGGTAACCCCCTCTGACACATTTTATTATATACAGAGCAGGAAACTGCTGAACAGTGAACACAATTTCATGATGTAGATTAGAATATCAATCATTAGAGAAATTTCTTTTAAAACACTTTCTTCTTAAAAAATAAAAGTGTTACTTCTGAGAACATTTTGGTTTGCACTGGGTAATTACAGACATCCCAACTGATGGGGCACAGAGTGTGCTTTAGCAACCACCACCACTGCCATTGTATTCCTGCGATAAAGGGACAACAAAAGGAGGCGTCTATCACACTCTCTTTGGGTTCTCACTCACAAGGGCAATTCTGATTGCCCATATTAAAAGTCTTTGACCAAAACCTATGTATCTGTTCATCTACTATAATTGTTTCAATCCTCCTCTTTGACTCAGCAAGGTGTGCAGGAAAAACCCAGCTAACAATCTCATAAGTACTTATTTTATGAATCTGGCCCTCAGTCAAGAAGTTGCAGTGAAAAGTCTTTTAATCACCTTCTGATCAGAATTTACTGGATTGGATCTAAGTTCAAGGGTATTAAAATGTGCAAAGGAGACTATGAAAAAATGGCTGGGTTATAGATTTTAACTTCTTAACTAGAAAATTGACTCAAAATAGATTTTCTAATTTACAATGAATCAAAAGAAAAAACATTAGACCATAGCAAAAGTGGCACAAATGTATCAAAAAGCAAATGAATAAACATTTGAAAAGATTTATTATTAGAAATCGTAATAAATTTTGGAAAGATGAATCGATTTTAGTTAAAAGGTATAACTGACAATTTATTGGGCGGGAAGATGCATTATTTTCCAATTGTTATCCACCTACAGTAAAACTGATTTGTGTCCTATTGTATTTTATGGAAAAGGAGAGAGCAACTTTCAGTGATTTAGATTAAATGTATTAATCATAACCAGACACTGTGAACTATATATCTACTATTAAAGAAGATTTTTGACATTTAATTCTGTAGCAATATTTTGGCTCTGTACCACTCTTCCTAAATCCAATTCCTGCTACAGTTGGCAGATTTCTCCCTTTTAATTTTATGGGGCTTAAAGTAGCATTTAACCACCCATGCGGTAAATAATGCAGGATTAGAAATATTTAGTGTTTTGTTTCCCTTTGAAGACTACCAATCCATCAACCCCCAAATATTTTAAAAATATTTCCCACATTCCAGTAATATTTAATATAAGATTCAGTAAAACATCCTATATAAATGAATTTTTTGTTTTCCTGAAACAAAAAATACTCCACGTTAAATACTAAAGAAAATAAGCATTTGAATGAATGTTATGGGGGAATTAATTTTATAACGATACTGCTTTGAGTACAAAGAAAACTTTAATAAAACCTTCAGAGTTTTTATACTTGATAGTCACAAAATATCTAATACTTACTCTCAATCAGAAAAAATACAGTTAAATGTTCTGAACAAGGCATAACGATTTATTTTATAATATTTATGCCCAACTTAACACTGAAATGGTAGCTTCTCTTTATGCAAACCCCCCCCCTCCTCTTTTTTATGCAGACATTGCCTATGTTTTGCTTAAATGCCATATTTTGCTGCATGGAAAAGTGAGCTTAGAATAACTTTTAAGAGGTAATGTTCTTAAGAGTTCTTTTAGGTACTGCAAATAGTCTTAAATTGCCTTAGACCAACACCAACATGTAGATTACAGATTTTTAAACAACACAAACGAGAGCTGAAGTATGGCAACAAAATCTCAATTGCAACACGTACAATACTTTCTTTCCCATAGCATAAAAGTGTGACAGAACACAGGAAAAAGGGTTTTCTCCAGTTTGACCATATTCTACAAGGAATAAAAACGCAACCTACTGTAAACATATTGCATGTATCTGTTTAGGTCTTTGTAAAATAATGGCTTTTAGAAGCCTTGTCCAGAGCAAATGGGTCAGGGTAAAGGGAAAATGGGACACATTTTCCCTAAAAAGCTCTTTAAAATGAACTACATGAGTGTTTAAAGAAATATACATCTAAAGCAAGACAGTTGCAACAGAGTTTGCCCATCAGCTAACCATAAGGAAAGATGACTCCCTAAATAAACAACTTTCATTTCTCTGAACGGAGAAGTTTCTTTCTTGACCTTTAAAACTATAATCTGCAGGAATGCTAAGTCAAAACTGAGAAATAACAGAATGAGAAAGTTAGTCTCCTACTTTTGAATGCAGGTGTTTAAAACCACCCATCAAACCACCTATCCAAAGTTAGTAGTGAGAAAGGAAAAAACTATCCACAGAAAAAATCAGACCAGGAGCAAGTAGAAGAGGCTGCTGAGTCTAATTGCAAGGGGCTGAATGGAACGGAATTTGAGCTGTTATCAAAACTGTTCGACTGGAAGGCTTCACTTCATCAGTTACAAGCATTTACACTTGACTTCAAAAAGAAGCTAAAAAAAGCACCTGCTATGCTGCAGCTGAAGGGACAGTAATTAACAAGCAAGGACTAATACACTCTTGAACCACTCCAGCTACAAGTGGTAATGTTAATAAACCTTTTCTTCTTGTCCTCTTTATTCCTAGATACTCTGTGTAAATCGGCAACTGGACAAATGGTTTAAGCACACAAAACCCAATAATTATTACGCTTTTGAAAACATCATACCAATGTTTTATGTAGGGCTTTCCTACAACATCAAGAACCCATGAAACTGAGGAGCTTTGAGTTTTTTCTGTGACTCACTTCACAACTCACAGCTTTTTTAAAGTACTGATTATCTTTGGGGAATGACCTTTCCATTCTAGAATTGCTTACCACCATTTTATTTGAAGTTAGCATTGCCGTCTCTGATGCTCGATAAACATGTTTTAACAAGTGTTCACTTCCAACAGATCTTCAAACTGAACATGTTGCAGCAACATAAACAAAGTCTACATTTTTGTAAAGAAGAAGTTCTGAATTCAGTTATGTGCTTACCTGCTGTAAATACCATGTGGCAACTGTCAGAAGATGCAAATCCTGCCTTTTCAAAACTACACTCTCAATATGCACATTTGATTTTCTTATTTCAAGAAACCAAACAGTAGCAAGCATGTCACTTTTCCAGTGACAGTGAGTCAGAAGTAAGGTAAGTACAGCAACTGTGGTTTGCTCTGCTCCTTTCTGTTTGTATTTAACACGTTATAGAACATTTTACATAGTCTTTACATCTAACTGAAGTCAGAGCAATCAAAGAGAATGGCAGAGAAGGACTTCTCCATTCCTGTATAATCTCTCACATCAGAAAAGAAGCAGAGTAATTTTCTTGGTCGACTCAACTTCGACACATACATCATGCATGTTTCCTACTTTATTTTCTACCCTGCATTTTGTAGTAATTTGCTATGTGAACTGCCATGATGAATTGCTGGAGAGAATACTATAGATGCAGTTTAATTGACTATTTCTGTAGTACTTCTTACTTTGGGTACAAACCATATGAACTCAAACTGAACATATTACCCCTTCCCCCCCCCCATTTTAAACTGGGCTTTGTATTTCTGGTTTTGTTAAAAATCAAACAAGATTAAAATATTCTAATTCCTCATCATAGCCTTATAGAAATAATTAGAAAGATAAGATGCTAATGTTATCCATCACTTCACACAAGATTTTTGGAATATGTATTACATAAACTAATTCTAACAGAGTAAGTAAACAAAACAAATGAGTGCACCTGAATATAAACTGCTTATCTCAGAACAAACGAATGCACCTAAATATAAACCGCTTATCTTAAAACAAATCTAGAAGGTCACTTAATGGGCTTAATCTAGATATCTAATGGAAATACTCTGCTTATCTCTAGATATCTAAAGTGGCTGTATTCATTACAGATGACCACCATATGAAAGGCAACATAAAAAAGATGGGACTAATTTCAAGTTGCTCCACCTATCAGCAGCCCTGATGGAAAAACCTATTCATGTGAATGAGTTACTAAGTGTTGAATTAGCAAGAAATTTCCAAGTGTTTAGGAGCTGTAGTTGACCTTGTACTTGCTTTCTGTTAAAAAATGTTAAACAATGTGTTAGCTGAAATCACTGGCGTGATTTTCATGATTTACTTGATGTTTATGATGTTATTACAGCATATATGAGATGTTGCTTATCAGGTAAACCATAGTATCTGTTCAAGTGTTCCTTGCCTATTACATGTGTTTTTCTATCTATTCTCAGCATTAAAGGATCAACTCCCTCGTCAAACTCAATACATGGAAATCCAACTCCAAACTTGACTCTGGATACAAGATGTTGTACCATTCATTATTCAAAATGCTGCTCTTGAGGCATTAAGAAGTTTCTAAAAGAGATAAAACTGAGTGAAATTCTTGCAGAAAAGATATTAAGTGCAATTGCATTTGAAGATTTATTTTTTCCATTAGAATTGTACTAAAACATAAAACATCAAAGAGCCCATAGGCACTTGGGAAGTCAAAATAAGTAAATTCCAAATGTCTACAGAAGAAACATTTCATGCAGCCCGAAAGGGGGATTTCTTTTAAAGCTGCAGAAAACAAGAGGAGTCATCACGTTGCTTCGTATTTTGAGGTCAGAAGTTCTAAAAATCATTATTATCTCTAAAGACTACTGTAAAGCTGTATTAAATGTGTTTTCAAGACAGACACTAACTGAAGAATGAAAGGGATATCATAATGCTACTTGTCCTCAAAAATAAACTTAAGGGAAATTGTAGATGACAATCATTGAACTGGTTGGGTTGAGGTGAATTACAAGAAATACTGCTTAGCCTAACAGTTCATAGCACTTGTCACCATGAATAAACCACAGAACGCATCTAAAAAACTAAGCAGCACATTTGGCATTTCTGAGACTAATGCTGGAGGGCAACTATTTTGCTGAAGTGGGATGCTAGTTTTGACACTACATTTGAGAGTACAAGAAGAGACTAAGTCACCACCTTCACTTCACTAGACAGAAGTTAATCTTTCATAGTTAAAGGGTATGCTTTGATTGTCACCCCAGGTCAACTATACCAAGAAAAAAACATTGTGAGCTTTGTGACACAGAGTATCTCTTTTAGTTGTTACACATAAAAGATACTTAGCTTTTATTCATAAGGGACAATTGTTATCTCCACAAGCTATTAATTGGCTGATGCTTCTAAATATTTTTTTTTCTTGATAGTCATAGATTTTGTAAGAATCGAGGTAGAACACATTTCAAGACTCTACACTCTAATTTACAAGGAGTAATACAGACAAACAAATAAAAAACACACCTGGCTCACCTACACCAGTAACTCTTTTCTGGCTAATGAACTGCAGCTTCAAGAGAGACAAATGCTATGTTATTATTTGTGCCTCTTTTCTGATCTGATGACACCCTGATAATTGGAGTTTTTCATTAGACAATTTCAGGTGACACAAAAATCACCGTCACTAGAAGCAAACAGTTTGTGAGGCAGACTTCATTTAATTGTAAATCTCCTAATTGATATGGTAGAAATCACAACCCTTCATAACAATGACATCAACACTGACAAACCTGACCTATTAATTGCAGTGTGCCTTGAACAATCAAAATACAAAGCAACTGTGCCTTACGTATGGATACCACTGCGGGTGCTATTAGTGATGAGAATCACTGAGAACTGACCTACCATGAAAAATGATACAGGTATAATTAGGATCCTTTCAATGAGCAAGTATGTTAAGCTATTATGAAAGTCACTAAGCAGCTTTAGTCCTCCATCAGGTCCTTCCCGTGGCAGATGGAAGTTACATTAGGTTTGCACTGGTGTAAGTGAAAGTTTTAGCAAAAATGCACTGAAAAATTAACTTATGGAAAAAAGAAGCTCTTGCTATGCAGAAAACATAGAGAGGATTAAAAGGTGCAAGAACAGTGAGTAGTTCCTCCAAAAATGTATAGATACATGAAGTTATAGATACCACAGACACCTCAACATCATCCATAATATTAATATCTCATTTTAAAAACTACATTGTTTATAATGAGGTTCTGAAATTTGACTGAAGCTTTTTCCCCCCTCTTTGGTTCATAGGTTTGGGTTGGAAGGGACCTTAAAGATCATCTAGTCCAACCCCCTGCCATAGGAAAGAACACCTTTTGCTAGACATGAAACTATTGTTTTCTCATAAAATAAAGATATTTCTATGTGACTAAGTTTTAAAGTCTAGAAGTGTGCCACTTGTCTCATCCCTCAGGAAAACTGTAGCATTTTTGCCAACAGTTACTGGACACTGGAAGAACAAAAGGTGGGGCTTACACTGACATCACAGCAGCATCTCTTTTTCTAATAACCTGAATTTTCCTGCCTAAAAAAACCATGTCTGCAGGAAGCACATAGGTCCAGGGAAACACTCACTCCCCAAGGAAGTTTTATTGCTCTATGTGGTAGAACTAAGGTACTGAGTTAAAGAGAGGATTAAAAGAGCACAACATTCACTACATTTTGCATAAGTAGATATTCATTTAAGGCAATTACAAACAAAAAAAAAAAAGAAAAAGCATACTGAGAAATGCTTCCAGTAGCTGAGAGTATTTTTGATGACAGGAAATCTTAATAAAACCATTACAAAACAAAAACATCCCTACCATCCTACTCGTTTAAAGGTAAATTCATTTGCAGTTTTAGCAGAATAAGGTTTCGAAATGTTACCCTCGGACAGAGGCCTAATATTCCTCATCATGAATAAATCAAAATGTGAAATTCAGCATGAGTCTAGTTTTGTTATAATCTAATATCACCATATTTCCACAGAACTTGATATAGAGACTATTGCTCCAAATGACAGAAAATCATTAACTGAAGAAAATAATTAATACACCAAAGATAAATTCTTTCCTGCACATCGCTGATACGTATTGTTTTATCTGACTGTATATCACTCATCCAACGTAAACAAATTCTCCACACCACCAAACACACTTTAACTTGAGAAGCAGTGTTCTTCCAAAAGTTGCAGAGTATCCACAAAGAGGCTTCTGACCAATATTGTAAAAACAGTGCCCAAATTATTCTTTAAGGGAATATTCACAGGATCTATAGCGAGGTTTCTTACCCAGTAACATTTCATTTTATTTCCAAAATATTTTGACAAGAAAAAAGCTCCTGAAAACACCTGTTTCTTCAGTTAGAAAGAACTTAAAACAGAAATGTGTGATTTGATTTTACATTTTGAAAGCTGTTTAAAACAGCATGGGTGCTCAATGCATCTTTTCTGCTAATGTCAATAGACTGTGAATCTGATAAAAATTTTTTGAGAAAAGCTTTTATCTTCGAACTTTTGAAAAAAAGTCACAGGATTTGACAGAAATACCCAGACACCTACAGATAACAGGTCCTGGAAATGTAGCTTTCATCCTTTAAGCACATTTTAAATAATTACAACTGTGTATAGCCAAGCTCAGTAGCACAGCTGTGCAAAAACTAGAAGTACAACACTCATTACAAGTGTCTTTAATATAATGAAATCAAGCCCCATGACGCAAAGGTGATGGATGGAAAAACTGGAAGAGTCAAAAGAAAGAATCTTCTTCATTGGTCATGATTTTTGCACTTTAGCTCAGTGAAATCATTTACCAGCTTCCAGCCCAGACAGGGAGGACAGGCTGGAAGAAACGACACAAAAGAGTTCTCAAACAAAACCCTGCAATGTTTGTCTCAGAGAAGAAACAGTACCTAGAACCACACAAGGAATAGCTAAAACAGCAGCACTAATTTTTAAAACTTCTTAAAAGTATTTTCAGTTATTTGTATGGAGGAGTTGTGAACAGAAGTCCAAATTTTCAGTCACCTAATAAGTTGAGCAAAACATTTTGAAGAAAATGAGAAAATAGTCATGTTATGTTTTCACTATCTATAATTAACTCATATTTTCTTTAACAAGGGTTTTATGCTCTGCCCAGGAACCCATTTGAAAAAAAAAAGACAACTTTAATCATTTTAGGTTACTAGGTAATTCAGTATTCTACATCATAGAAATAAACCCTTACAGTTCCAACACATCTAAGACTTTAGAATATGTTCCAACACATTCAGATTTTATTCTATGAAATACTAAAGTTTCAGATGCAATTCACTAGAAAGAACACAGATACAGTACTAGGAAAGTGACACATATATAAACTACATGTCACTAGGTAAGTGCCAAGTATATAAAAACACATAAAGACCAGAAGAAAAAAAGCATTCCTTCTAAGAAATCAGTGTTTCATTCATTGAACACTACTTCTGCATTGTAGGACTTTTGCCTTTGCCTAACATAAAACAACGTGAGGCTTGAGACTACTTGATCAGGTCATATGTAACTTCCGAATTCTACCAATTCAACTCAACCACAGCAAGATTTCACACAATATACATCTTATTAAAAGAGTACATTAAATTTGAAAGCAAATGTATAATTTTCCTCATTTTAACTGCAAAGCTACTATTATCAACTTGGCATGGTATTAGAGAAACCATATGCTTTTCTGTTTCTTTTCAAATATAGTTACAGTTGATGCTGTCACAAAACAAATCAATGAAGACACGAGAAGCCACCATTATAGTTGCAACCCAAAATACATATGTAACAAACTACTTAATTATAGATTCCATTTAAAAACTGCCTATCTTAAATGAACTGGACAATTGAAAGGCTGTAAGCCAGTTGTATTAAATATTTTCTTTTTTTTTCCTTCATTTTCTGCTCAGCCTTTTCAGTTGTCATCTGCTCTATGGTAACCTCATTCAACCTGTACATTGGATTAGGT
Organism: Toxostoma redivivum; assembly: GCA_013397375.1. Classification (NCBI taxonomy): domain Eukaryota; kingdom Metazoa; phylum Chordata; class Aves; order Passeriformes; family Mimidae; genus Toxostoma; species Toxostoma redivivum. The sequence goes on from VXBI01000545.1 coordinate 189,332, forward strand.
AAGGATTTTCAAAGTATGTAGAGGCTAGGTTTTTACTTCTCTCTTTCTCGTCCAGTGTTGCATGATTATTAAAAACTTGTTTCAACTCAAAGGCAGTATACACCTGATAAAAGAAAGACACAGGAAGAGCTTCTGGAGAGAATCTAAGTGCCAGCTGCAGCTACCTCAATTTCAAGTTTACTACCTGGTCCATAAAGAGCAGCACTCTTCCTCTGAGCCTCAGCTCCCACTGTGCTGTGGACATGACGTGAGCAGGCTTGGTACACTGCAAGCAACAGTCACTCTTAGCCTGTTATTTCTCTTACAGGAAATTACCCAAACAGTTGGGCATTAAATAATTTCTGAGAGAGGATGAGGGTATATCAAGGCATTATCATAATTCCTTCATTCTGCCTTCCCCAAACCTGTGATCTCACCCAGGCTTTGCTGGCTGCTATAATTATGAACCTTCAACCGAGCTTTTCAAACAAGCCTAAACCTTGACTATGCAAAAGGCCAACTGTATTCTCACATTCTCTAGATACAAATTACACATTCTTAGACTGAACACAAGATACAATATGTGTCTTTTAGGTAGTGTATCTCTTCTATTTTTTATTGTTGTCTTCCTTTCAGGTCTGTGCAAAAGCAGTGATACAGACATCAGACTTCTTTGCTGTTAAAAAAGAATTCATTCACACCACAATTCTGTTCAATAACTTGAGTCTGCAGTGTTCTTTCCTCAGGATATTAATCGTTCTAAAAGCATTCTTGCTCTTCTTCACTGTTACCATCTAATAGCAGTAATTACTTCTTGTTCTGTGTTATCAGATGTCACAGGTATTAAATGACTTTTTTTTGTCATTGGATTGAAGTATCTAAAGAAGATTTTCTCTCAGAAGCAATCACTGACAAAAGGAAGCACATGAGCTCTGGTTTATAGAGCCACGCTTGCAAAGACAGATGCAGCAGATGTGCCCACAAACATAAACAGTCATTAAGGAGGTCTGAAAACTGCATCTGCAGAGCTAACATCACATCCCTTCTATTTGTGACTCCTGCCTAAACATAGTGACTCAGCAGCTACATTCACATGCCAACCTTCTTCCACATCATGCAAATGATATATTTAATAACTGGAAGTAACTGAATTATCAGTCTTTAGTAGATTGGCCTGGATTTTTGTTATAAAGGGAACTACAATACCATCATTCTATCTGGGATATCATGACTGGAAGACAAAATGGGCTCCTAAGGACAATCCAGAAACCATAGCAGAAAATAAACATTAGGATTTTTTATTCTATATATGCATTCACAGTATATCTTCATCAATTGAAATTTAATCACCTTTTTACAATTTAGAGGAAAAGACAGGTTTTAGGGTAGTTAAGCCATGTATCATCAGTACCATGAAGCTAACCTATCAGTTATAATAGCTCCTATAAAATACCAGAGTGAAATTGCAATAAGCCTAGAAAATGGGCTACAAATCCCAGATATGCTCAAGCAAGCACTGAACCAAAAATAAAAATAGGTAGATAGGAAACCAAGAACTAGATAGCATTCATCTAATTCATGACCACTAACAGCAGAGATCACAGGCCAAGGTTTTAAAGCATCTTATTCAGCTCCAAATGGCAATTATTGGACAGGAACTTCAATTACAAAAACCTTGCCTCTTCAAAATGAGTTAAATTTCTAGGAGTTTCTTTCTATTCTTTCCACATATAATAACTTACATTTCTCAGAAGCAACTTATGTTGTTTAGGCTACTTAAATCTGAAAACATGTAATGCTGTCAAATAATAAAGAATATCTGTGTTGTAGTATTTATTGTCCTGGCTTATGTTTATTACACCTGATAAAAGACCTCCCATATTCTCTTCCTCTTCCAAACATTTTTCTTATAAGAAAGGAATAGACTGGGCTATAATTAATACATTTTAACATTTAAAAGTCAAATTTATCTTCTCATCATCTCCAAAGAAAAATAAAAAAAAACCAGAAACTTATTTTAGACAAAACCTGTGGGAAAATCTAAGTATTAGATTGCACAGAAATGCAAAGACAGGTGAATTTTTTCCTCCACTTATAAACATGGCTTCTAGAGCTGTAAGTACTAAAAAAATCCCAAACACCCCATTTGTAGTTCCAGCCTTAGTCCAAAGAAATGCATGATCTCTATGGCAGGTTCATGGATAACCTGCTTTAATTTTTTCTATATATACCCTTTTCACCTGACCATACAGGTATAAACCAAACAAAAGAGAACAGGGACATATTTTTCAAAGCAGATTTTTAGGATAAAAAAATTACCTGAGTTGTACCACAATGCATCCTGGATATTTTTCATTATCAGAAAATAAATTTATTTTATGATTTTCATCATAAAAATAAAACATGTTTTCATATAGACATAAAATATATACTGAAAATGGTAGCTTATACATGCACACACCCTCCTATACTGAAAACTTTCTCCTTTGCTTAGTTCAAAACAAGTACTGAGAAACAGTATCAGACTCGTTCTTCTGCAGTAGGATATCAGAATATTTAAAAAGAGCAAACACACTCAGGGAGCAGTGGCATCAACTCGTCCAGTTCCATTACCCATCCATAACATCATGGAACAAGTGTAAGAGGAATACTCTTTTTAAAGAGCGTCTCAGAACAGTGCACATGAGCTTACAAAAATGAGAACACCTACCAGTGCATTCTGGTTTCCTGAAGCCTTCTTTATGTTTCTTGCTGGCATACCATGAAGATGACTACATCTACTTTGGAAACCTACAAAAAAGTACAAGTTTATTTAAGAATATTTTCTCTACCATAGAACTAATAAAATTCACCATTACATACCAATCTATCAATTTGGACTCTTTTAAAGAAAACCATCTTATTGGCAAACATTTCACTTGTGGAAACACAGAGCACAGAATGGGAAAAGTGAAAAAACAGATTGTCTTGAAAATTAATATTTCTGCAGCTATTCTTACTGCCACCCTGGATCTATGCACAGTTGGCAGCAGAACATGCTGAATTACAGTAGAAAAGTGATTTTTGCATCACTTACAACTTCCTTATCACTAGGAATCATTAAATCTGGCCAATCTGCAGAGACCAAGTCCTCCAAAACAATCCATGCTCTAGAGGAATCCTTTCCTCCTCTACACAAACAGCATGGCCTGATCATAAGCAAAGCAGATGGTCATATTAGTCTTTCCAGCCTTTAAGTTAATGAACTTCTACAGAATTCTATACATCACAGCAGAAGCCAGGAACAAAATGAAACATCAAGTTTCATTTTGAATAACGTTGAAAAATTTCAATGCAAACATTGAAAAAGAGCAGGCCATTAAAATGAGCCATTTTCCACCTTCTGACTTTTCTAATAATTGTCTTTGAGTTATTTCTCTCCAATGATATCTTAAAAATTAAACAGTTCAAGGAAATAAATGGCTAACTCCAAGCTCTTCTCCACGTTTTACATATTTCATATAATCCACAGGTATTTTTCTACTGTACCCAAGTGATTCTACAGCTTGCATTTGCTTGATTGCTACTTACCTCTCCTCCCTGAGCGGGACATAAGAGGAAAAGTACCAGTTAAGATACTTTCAAAGACTGGGTCAGGCAATTCTCTCTCCAGTTCTGTGGAATCTTCTTGTTCCCACCATGGAATAACCCCAGTAATTCCACATGCTCCACCTGATTCATTTTCATGAAACCAATCACTCTGCTCATCATCACCTGTGTGAGGGCAGGGTCCCCAAATCCCCCAAAAAAGAGGGAGGAGCAGAGAAGATAAAAATCAGAAGTTACCATCAATAAATACTCTGACAGGATTATTATTTCTTTTGCTTTATAGCTGTATAACAATTACTCCTACATAGCAGTTTTATTTGGAAAATGTTTCTCAATAGCATGACAAGCATTGCCATCAATGAAACATCATAAAATGTAATGTTTTAAAACCAATTTACAATAGTGAAAACAATAATAAACTAGTTAATCCTTTTGGCAATAACTGTGGGGAAATCCATTTAAGTTACTGCACTTTACATATTAACAAAAAAAACAAGCCTTAATCTCCTGCAGGGAATTAAAAGGTATAAAACAAACTGGTTCTTTGCAGCTGATAATGGTATATAATTAGCTTAATTTCATGATTTGTATGGCTAGTAAAAGGGGAAAACAATCATGAACAGATGTGACTAAATGAAGTTAATCTGATTAACTTCATTTAGAAATAAGTTTTGAAAAAGTTGATTTTAAATGAAAACTGACAGTATCACATGATTGAGAATTATATTGCATTATAACACAAAGTTGGTCATTTTTACTGACAATATTATGTATGCAGAATTTAAATACTTGGATTTAAATTAAGAAATAAGACTGAAAATACAGGACTGAAAATCTGATCTTAAAATTAGCTCATAAACACACTGGCAACTAAAAATAAATGTTTATGTTCTTTCACACACACCATAGTTTAAGAAGAACAGAAAATATCTTCAAAAGACATGGGAAATTTCTTTTCCTCCACCCAAAACTTAGATTAGGTATGTGCTGTACATTTTATTCTACTTCAAACTATCCAAACCATGTTTCATTATTTCTGCACATAAATTGTTTGACATTTCCATTTTTATTTGGAAATAAATTAAGCGAGATACAAATGTAAGATTTGTAAGGCACATATTTCAAGAATAAAAAAGCATTTGTGCAAAATTTCACTGTCACTCAATGCCATAGTGGGGAAACACAAATGATGAAAACCAAAGCCAAAATTTCATGAAAAATAAAATCCAACACACCTCCCCCAAATAAACTGTTGCAATGTTAAGAATATTTGAGATCACCTACAAATGAAAATATCTGTAAACATTCAATCAGGACAAGTACTTCTAGAAAATATACAACCATTTAAGTCCTTCACTGGTCACTTGCAGGTGAAATGGGATCCTTACACCTTTAATGATCACTACTAAAAGCAAAATTAGCAGAGGCTATAGAACAGGAACTTTTAGATGGAGGAAGGGGAAAACAAAGGTGAAAAGAGATACATAGGTCAAAATAAGATTTAAATTTCTTTGCATTCCTCAAGCATTTCAACCTGCTCTCCCTATTCACTCTAATCCTCATTTATAGCTGTGACATTTCACAAAGGCATTCACCATTAATTCTATCCTCCTTTTGTTACAGCCGTATGGGCTCTTTGGAGAAACTCTAATACTACTTAATAGGGACACTAGTGGAAGGAGAATCACACCTTTTAATTAGATTAGTCTGTGGTTCAGAGCTGAAGTTGAAATCCTTTGTTTTGATTTTCCAAACTTTTATGTTTGTTAAGCTTTGTCTCTGTATTTTGTCATGAGAGCTCCAGACACCTTCACTAAGAAGAAATACTATTAGGAGCTCAAAAGTAGTCTTCTTACACATAATTCATCTATGGATATAAGCACAAAAATTTTGAAATGGAGTTTCATGATGAGTTCAGGGACAGAAGCTGTAAGAGGCTGGCAGTGCAGTCACGGAAGAAAACTACAATTTAAGACTGGGTTGGTGGAATGTGAAGTAAGGCAAAGAGCAGCTATGGAAGGAAACTGGTTTCTTTGCTATATACCCAATAGCAGTTCTTTTGGGAAAAAAAAATTACTTTTCCTTTTAGTGCAACAGGAATATTAGTTTGTTAAGCAATTTTCTGTTAAGATACCTTAATTTTTATGCTATTATACACTTCCCTAAGCACTTATATTGCTTACAGCCAAAGGCAGACTTCAGATCTGAACTTCTTAGTCTTTTTCCACAGGATCCAGATATACTTGGTTTTTAGCTTCCTTGTCTGTGAAATTAAACAACTCTGAATCCTCTGAACATTTTAAATCATATTATCACCTTGAGGCAAGCATAAGCCTATTAATGCTATTCTTATCCAGGTGAGAGCACTCACAGGCATTTGGCTTACTAGATGCTCCACCTTGAAGGGATGCCACTTTCAGAGGCAGGGAAGACCACTGCATTTAATTAATTCCCTACCTCATACATATAGGCAATAAAACACAGAGGCCTCCCCACTCAAGAGTTTGGTAACCAAACACTTGGATTTTATGCTACTTAATTTGCAGCTCTCAAAAGGCAGCACAGTATCCATTGCAAATGTGATCTCAGGAAAGCTCAATGCAACATTTTTGACTTCCAAAGATTTACTACACTATCCTTTCCTCCTAGGATGCTGATTCAGCACAAGACTACAGTAAATTATGATATTTTGCTCAGGTACAGGAGAGGTAGAAAAACCTCCTGATCACCAAAAACAGAGCCCATGCATCCTGCTAAACACACTTTTAAAATATATCAAACTTGTTTATGTGTAAGGTTAGTGCTTCGAGGAATTACTTCAAAGTAATTTACATTGAATTATAACTGCACTGATCAGTACAATAGAGTCAATTTAAGGCTCAGAAATGACAATTTCAATCCTAAAATTCTCAGGCCAGTTTCTATATATATACATATATATATTTACTTCTTTTTAGGCCATGCCCTCCCTCCAATTACTATTTCCCTAAATTTCACTCTATATTTATCTAACAACTGGTCCATGTTAAATTCCTTGCCTTCTTTTTTAAGAAGTTTAGAAAATTATTTATGTGAGCTTTTGATGGTTTCTCTATGGACACACAGACCTTTTGCATCACCAGCAGTTTCATGCTCAGAAAAGCTTCACCCGAATCTTACTTTAGCCAAAGCAGTGCAGTTGTACAACAAACTTTCCACTGCACACTAAGAGAGAGTTTTGACCCTCCTCCTGTTTAATTACAAAATGGCCAAATCAGGCTCAACAGCAACCAGTACATGTGCTTGCCTACATAACCACAACATACTTGGAGAGCTTACTGAGAAAAGTTTGGCATTGGTGTCCTACAAACACCATGGGATACTGTGCTGCTCTGTTACCCACCAACCTGCACACAGAGAGCAAGAGCACAGGGTCTGTGAATATCCCGGGATTTTAGTGCCATTTCCAGGACCAGTGTACCTCTTACTAGGTAAAAAATCTCCCACCACTAACAGCTGTAATAATTTGAAGATATCAGGATATTCACTGTAACACATCCCAGGAGTTTCAGGAGAGCAGAAGCTGAAGTTATTCTTTCACAGAGGAACACTGCATCTTGCTCTTTGTGCTTTACAAAGCTACTTTGACAAAAGATATACAAATAAAAATATTATATAAATATTTAGAATTGCAACTACTCAGGTCACATACAACAACTTTATATTATTTCTTTTTCATTTTTGCGAAGACAATAAAACTTATTTGCCATAACAGTTCAAAGCTGGTGTAATTTCACTTTGCATTGCACACTCCATTTCTTTTCTGTGTGGAGAAGCACACCCTGTCACCTGCAGCTACTGACATGCTGTGCAAGGTCCAGATTAGTTCCTCACTAGAATTCTTCTACTGAATCAGTACTGGGTCATCTTCATAAAGGACACAGTAATGAATATATGTTTAATCGTAAAACAATGAACGGTAATCTTTAAACGCTTAGCCACATCCACAATGGAACTCTGACATTCCCTGACCTTCTCCAATTTTAACTGTTTAACACTTTATTAACATAATATTCCTTCCTACTTGCTTAGATCTTAAAGGACATTTCAAGTGCTGCATGCCATGATTTAAGAGGTCTTAAGTCAACTTTGAATTTCCCCAAGTGTACAAGTATAGATGAACCAGGAACACACTGTATGTTTTATTTGCTATATCCAAGCTATAAAGCTCATTAAAGAACATCCTTGCAATTTATCTATTTCCTCCCCCAAAACAGAGTATCATCCACTAGTATCTGAATAACAATAGTTTTGTTAAGATTCTGTTGAAATCTTAACTTTTAAAGTGCCTTTGACCTGTGAAGTGCCTTGAAACTGCAGGAAATCCTACTAGCTAGGCCTATTACACAGTTGTTATTTTATGCTGCAATGCAAAACTAGACATTTTGATTAAAAATTCTTGTAAAGTTTTCCTACATCAGGCAAAACACTGCTTATTATTAAGGTTTTTAATAACTGCAAAACAGCCAAGAAAATACTACCTGGAACAAAAGGAAAAAAAGAGGAAGAAAAAGGGAAGTCATGAAGATTGCTCATACATAAGCTTCAGCTGCTGTTCAGATCTATCCACTACTTTGTTGACTATCCTACCTGCATACTCAAGAGCTTGACAGAATCACAGTATTTTGGGTTTTTTCCTAACTATTGAATCTTACTTCTAAACTGCAATTTGAAAACCTCTGAAGAAAATACCACCCATGAAAAGTCATTTGAGTTTTGTTAATAGGTCAGCAGCTACCTTCTTCCCTGACTGTACTGTCACTAAACATTTTCCATGATCTTTAAGCTTTTGCTGACTAACTCTTCACAGCTTCACAATGTTTCATAGAATAAAAACATCTGCCACATTGGGCCTGCCAAAATCGAGCATCAATTACTTCTGCCAGAACGAATTATGACAGTGGGACAGAGCATAGCAATAGAGCTGCTTGTGCCTGCTCAGATGAGAACTTCATGGAAAACAAACAAATCAAACAAAGCTGTAAGACGGAAACAGAGAAATGAAAAGAATAAACAAGTTTTAAAAAATGTTAGATGATACAGCACATATTAGAAGTTGAAGAGAGGATTTTCAAGTCTCAATAATTTTCTCTTATCATAGCAATTGATGAGAATTAAAATGTATCTAGAACTATCCCAATTAAAGCTACACCTGTTTGTTTTAAATCAAATTATAAAAATTTAAACTATTCTGAGATTCTGTTCGCAGAAGAGTGGGTACTATAACAGAATTTATTTCCATATCCTTTCTGAAAAATTTTGAAAAATATTAAAGGTCAGAAGATCAGGCACTCTGAAGCTCATAACTAAATACTCAACTATTTAATTGTCTGGCCAAATGCTCCAAGAAATTGCTACTTTAGTAATTTTCCTGTCTGGAATGTGTGTCCCAATGGATGAATATGCTTTGGGAATTAAAGTTTTATTGAGACTGTTTGTCTGCAATAAATGAGATGTGGTTCTTGATCTCAGAAACAAAACACAAACAAGCGTTGCCCAGAAGAACAGAAACCTCTTGTCTTCTGCTACCTAAACTTCTAAGTGATGGCAGGCACATAATTTAAAACAAGTCTTTCACCAGGCAACATTAATCAATCTCTGGTTCTTCACTTGACTTAGCAGAAACCTGAAGTCAGAAGTGCAGAAAATTCGAACTACAAATGAGGTCAAGACGCTGATGCTCTGAACATAGATATTGATATATATATAGATGTTAAAGGCACAGGTAAGATACAGATGATGATAGATATAGATATAGATTAGATATAGATATAGATATAGATATATAGATATGGATATAGATATAGATATCCTGGAGGAGGGACACTGATAAGACAGGAGTTAGAGTCTAGCTTTAAAACTACAAAACAAAACCAGCCATCTCTTCCCTTAATACATTTTCATCCTGTCCTCTTCCAGCTTTGTTTATCAAACCTAGGCTTTTCCTTTGCTTCTTGACTTTCCCTTCATTCTTGCCAATTTTTATGTCTCAGTTCAGGTACAAATTAACTCACAGAGATAAAATAACCTCAACTTAAAGAGAGTACAAATGAGTAGTATTTACTATTGGGGCAATAAACGTTATTAGAAAATCAACAATTTTGGTTTTGAAGTAGGATCTCTGATTGTACTTCCATGGAAAAGTGTCACAAAACCAAAGCTATAATGCACATTTAAAAGCGTCTGAGTTCCAGTATGACGCTAACAGTCTTCTGACCATACCCACAAAATTATTAATTCAAAGGAGAGATTGAAAAAAAAAGTTTTGTCATGACAATATCCTTGTCTGGTTTAAGTATTGTTGTTCTTTTTATTTGTGCTTCAGAATACTTTTTCAGGTCTGACACCTTCTGCTTGAAAATTGAAAACTAAAACAAGATTCAAATATCAGACAAAACTAAGAACTTCAACTTGACAGTAAAGAACCAACACTAAACCACACCACTTAAAAAACAGTTGGTCACTGATCCCTCCTGTTTCCACTTCCTATAAAATATATAAGAACACCAGAAAGCAAGTCAGATGTTTTCAATCATATTATTTGAAGATTTAAATAATACAGGTCAGGATTAAAGGATAAAAATATTGACAGAAATATACCATAAAGGTACTGAAAAATCATATGCAATTAGGAAGAGTGATAGGTCATCTTACATATAAATGTAGAGAAAAAATGCTTTAAAAATTCCAAGTCAGAAGAGAAATTCAAATAAGGAAGTAAAATCAAATCTTTTTGACTCATACTTAAAGACTTAATGCATTGTAGTGCTGAACTTAAATCAATCTGAACTTTCAAAGAGAACCTAAACTCTTAAAAAAACATGAGTTAGCCCAACTGAAAACAGATATTCAGGCTGGGAGGTACAGTTTGTGTAGCACAAGTTACCATGAACAAAGAAGGTAACACTTTTGTTTTAAGTCGGAAAAATCCTCTCCCTACTGAAGAGAGCCCTAACCCTCACAAAACCAGATGGAATTAGAAATTTAAAAAAAAAGAAAAAAAATCCCAACATTCCTTTAACCTAGTTTTGTTGAGTGGGACAGTAATTGTTTTCTCGCACACACTCAAATAGTCTTTGACAAACTGTGTAAGAAAATACCCTCCATTACCATTAACTTAACATTTCCAACAGGAAAGCAAGTCTTAAATACTTGAGAGACTATTTTTGTGTCATTTTTGTATTCTGTCAAAGACAGCAAGCTCCTACTCCATCATAGCATAATATAGGTAAATGTGTTGCAATAAAGACTAAAGCTGATAAAAAACCCAACATTTTACTTCCATCCAGAGTAGTTTTATCACAGAAAAACACGTGAGAACATTATGCATTCTAAAGGAAAGGTTTCAATCTCCACTGCATTTCAGATTAAAGAAATTTTTTTCAGAGGGGAGATGTTAAACAGCTCTAATCTCAGTCTTAGACTGCAGATAAAGTAGTTTGTTTGAAATTACTTTTCAAACAAACTAGTGAATGAAAAAGAACCATAAAATCCTGCCCTATCAGTTTGGAGGAAAAGAAAGAAAAAAGCCATCTCAAGAACAGCATGAGAAGCAATACTACAGTCAGAGTCCTTTCAGAAAATTGGAGGAACTCAGCAATTAATATAGATGACTTTTAGGACATGCTCAAGTTTTAAGTAACTTTATCATTTTACAGAGGCTGTTTCTCAATATAGCTTTTGACTAAGTCATGTATTCAAGATACACCCTCTGATAACATTAAAAAAACCAAAACAACAGAAAGCAAGGTATACTTCCACTCAGTAAAACGGTAATAGAAACTGAAGTACAATAATTAACCTATGAAATAACTTGTAACGCTTACAGAATTTCAACTGATGTGGTTTGAGGGGTGGAGAAGGGAAAGATTGTTTCAATACCTTGTCTTCCCTCATCATTGGTAAACAAACCAGCATCACTGCTGCTCAGACTGCTGGATTCACTGTAATAAGAGAAAGAAAGAAAGAAACAGATCAAAAGAACAATTGATCTTTCAGTTGTAAAATTTTACAGAGACAAGGCTGTGCTCAGATTGAATTTAAGCCCAGCAGAGATCGGAGAGAAAATAGGATGATTTCTTTTAATCAAACTGCAAATATCCCAGTTCCATTAACTACAAAGCGTATTATTTTTGGCACATAAAACCATAGGAATCTAATGGTACCCTGACAGTAAGCCAGATGTGACAGCAACGAGGTGCTGACACAATTGATGCATTTTATTATCTGCTTCCATCAAATGCTCACTGGTCCCTTCTTATGCTGCGCAATTCAGCTTGATCCTGGAACACCACTGCTCAATAAAATAGGAAAAGTCTCAATCAAAAGCAGCCTAAGCCTTCCTTCAGCACATGAAATATAAGCATCTGAAAATCGAATTCCCTTTCTGAACATCATTTGCAAATATTCTGGAAAAGATACTGCTTAAGGTTTCAGGATGTACTACTTGGGGAGAACAAAAAAAGTTCATAATAAAGGTAGCCAATTAAATTAAAATAAATGTCATCCTGAAGAAAATAAGTATGAATAATGATCATAACAGCAACAACAATAAAAAAACCCCAACATACAGTTTACTTTTCTATGACTTAGCATGGCCTTAAAATTAGAATGTGTGTATAGAACATGCACACACATCCCTAAATTCAAAGACATGAGTAAGTATTTAGTTCTTTGCTGTATGCACATTGTTACATACAATAATCCTCGTGTCTCTAAATAGTAAATCACACTGGTCTTTTAATAACACAGATCACACTTTGATGAGTTTTCCATGAAAGGACTTTCCTGTAAACCCTTTATTTCACTTTTTATCAAGAGAATAGCTATGTTAAGAAGGCAATATTCTCACCAAAATTTTATCATATTTTACTTACTTTGACGTAGAACAATTTGAAAAAACCTCATAAACACTTCAGTTCAGCACACAAATTCAAGTACATTTTATATATACTATGGCTAGTCTTGATGTGCCCATCCAAGCCACACACAAGAACTTTATGTCTGTTTACCTTCGTACACTCATTTATATTACATTTTGCATGCTGTCCTATATTTGAAATCAATTGTTTTCAATTATTTGTATTTTTAATACTAAATTATTTTAATTTTTCTATCAAATAACTAATACACTTAAGAAAATTATTTGCTTTAAAATTCTAATTTCTCACAAAAGCAAGTCTCAGGTTTTTTAATACATGACTACATGAATTATTAATATGAATATATGAATTATATAAAATTTATCTAATTAATATTTAATTATAAGCATATATATGCTTTTAGTATCTTCCTTTGGGAGGCATCCCAACAGGATTTGAAACACAATATGGTAGCAGGTGACACAAAGCAGTGATTGAGTTTTTAAAAACAGATCTATATCTACATATATATACACACATAGCTCTGTGTTTGAAGATTAAGTTGTCTTAATCTTTGCTGTATCTTAGGCTTATACAAATTCTTGATGCATAAGCAACACTTGCACTATATCTTATACATAATATAATCAGAACAGACTTAAGCACTTGCACAATTGCCCCAAGCAGAAGAAAGGTGATGTGCATGCAATGAGAATGGAACCATCTTTCGTGAGGGAGATCAAGACTCCAACTTTCTGATATTGCAAGTCCTAGTAATTCCCTTTTAGCAATCATCCCATCCTCACTTTAATTATAATACAGATGGCTTTACTGTTCATACATTTCATTGTGCACAATTTTACATCATCCATTTCAAAGGAAAAAATATCCCCTCTTCATAGATTCTTCTTGTCCATTTACTGTTTAATTGCATATTTTAAAATAAAGTCGGGAAATCCTCTCGACCCCAATATTTCAGCCACTTCCCCTACCTAAATTTCCAATTTTGAGTCTCCTCTCTTTTTTAAATAAGATATTTCAAGTGTGAAATAATTCTCACTGAAGGACTAGTCAGCACATGAAAACATAACCACATGAAATTTTTGAAAAAAATCTAAAAAAATTTAAAAATTCAAACTAACACTGGCATATCCATGGCAGCCACAGCGCTCACTTTCCTCATGCCACAGTCATGTTGGACAGGGATTACAGTTGAGATAATTGCTACATGGCAGTCATTTCATTGAATAAATTTAAAACCTCTGGAATTAATACATTAATATCTAATTGCATGAAAGCTGCTATGATGGAATGTATTTCCAGTGTTAATATAATTTTGCATGTTTACTGCTAATTCCTTTGCTTTGTAATGAGAATTCCACTCCCAGCAAGACTTCAATGAAAAAGGAAAAACCCATAAACTCCTTTTAGTCTTATAAAATAGTGTGTGCAAGCAAAAATTTGGAAGGCACAGCCAAGCTATCCAAAAAGCTTTCGCATCTTTATTTCTACACTTGTGGAAACAAAGAAGAAATACTTGTCATTCACAGTTGCTATGACTAATAAGCTGCCTGGTGCCTTGGTTTTACATGAGACATGGGAGCTTTGTGCTGTCCCCAGGATCTGATCAACTCCTGTTTTCCCCCTGGACACAGTGGGTGGTACCTCCGAGCCTCACTGCTGCTCCTCTTTCAAAACAGGCAGCTGAGATTTCACCTCTCTTCAGTTACTTCCAACACAAACAAGTGCCAAAGCTTGTGGGAATTACATAGCACCCAGAACATCACACACTGCTGAATTTGGGTGAAACTGACCAAAAGCTGTGCCTTGAGGATAAGGATAGATAAGCTCTGATCAAAAAAATCTCATTTCCAGGGCTTAAAACAATCATCCCAGGAATTCATCTTTGGGATCACTGAGATGCTGGACATTTCAGAAGTTCGAAGACTCCTCCTCCAGCTTCTGAATCATGCACTCAAAACCTGGTTATTGCTGTTTAGTGTTTGAACACTCACATACAGAGATAAAAGACTGCAAAAAAAGTGTCACTTAACATTTCTAATGTGCACTTGAAAACCATGTTATTTTCAAATAATGTCATGTATATACCGAAAACTTCTGACTGGTTTTAGAGCCAAGCAATTTAACTCCCATTAAAAATTATCAGTTTTGTTTTTAAAAAATAAAAGTCTAAAAAATGAGTCCTTTTTTTAAGAATTACTGAACGATTGCACTGATTATTGCAAACAAAACAAAAGCAATTTTGTATATTTTTATTCTTCCTCTTCCAGCAAGTGTTGCTGAAGTGCAAGTGTTATCCAGGATGCTTCATTAGCTCTTTGTATCTTGTACAAATCCATTTTCCCTTTTAAAATCTCAGCTTTCACTTTCAGAACATACTCTTAAGAGTTTGCTCGTTCTTTCAAATTCTTCTAGCTAAACAATCTTTAATAAAGGCACTATTGCATCTACATAAAGTTAGATTAAAACAAGTTAAAATTATGCACATACAAAATATTCTGATACGGTATCACCTGAGAGGCTTAGATACTGCAGATTTCTAACCACACTATGAAATGCAAGTTTTCTAGTTCAGTGATTTCAAAACTTTCTGGTACAGCTGAACACTGAAAGAAATTCAGTAGAATGACAGACCATTACTCTACTGTGTGCATGAGCAGAAAACCCTATGAAGATGAGAATGGCCATACACAAGCATTTGGATTACGACTTGAGCAAAAGCAGCATTTGGGGTATAACAAAACATCAAGCATTTTTAAGAAGAAGACCAACTTTTAAAACAATAACATTTCTTTTGAGAAAGAATATTCAGCCTGACCTGGCTACCTCAGTTCTGGGAGTCTACAAGAGCATATCCTTATTGATCACTCTTCATCTGAAAATTAAGTATAGAACTTTTGAGTTGAAGAACTTTTATCCTTGTAGCATAACAAAAAGTCTTTTATGAATAACAAATGCAACAAGACTATGGAGATATAAAAAACTACGCAATGTTTGAAGGAAATTTTTAGGTATCTATCTTTAGGTCCCAGACTTGGAGGAACAGACTCCAAGCATTGTCAAAGAAGAGAGAAGTTTTCTAAAGGCTTCCTGACAGCACAGACTCCTAACCTGCATGTCAAAGGGAGACGTCTAAAGTTACACTGGCTGCCCTGAAGGTTGAGTTCTGCTCTAGTAATTAACATGTAAGGAAAAATGTTTAAAGCTTGGGATTTATTCAGCTATTCCAGCTGCTTCTTGTTCATAGGTGAGAGACAGAGGAGTATGTACCAAAAAGACTTAGGACTTTTCTGATTATAACTGGAGTTAGTCACTTAACAACGCTGCTGTTATTGCAGTAACCAGTCTGACTGCTCTGGTCAAAACCACTCTCTGCATCTCGATTCTACCTGTCCAGTAAGGAAAAGGCTTAACAATTTATAGACAAAATGCTTACCAAAAAACCCAGGGACACCAGTGCCGCTAAGGAACTGATCAAAATTTTATCTTTCAAGATGTGTCTGTCTTGCTAACACTTCTGTATTCAGAACCTGGCACGTGGAATAAACAAAACCAGGCTTACCAGGCCCTGCAGTTAACATCCCCTGTGTGTAGTGGGAAAATGACTTACACCTTACTGTGTTGTCAAAATAATACTTTGGAAACAATTACCACTGTAGTATGACTGCTGTCTGGAAAGGATGGATGAGGTGTACTGCCAAAG
Organism: Toxostoma redivivum; assembly: GCA_013397375.1. Taxonomy (NCBI): domain Eukaryota; kingdom Metazoa; phylum Chordata; class Aves; order Passeriformes; family Mimidae; genus Toxostoma; species Toxostoma redivivum. The sequence goes on from VXBI01000545.1 coordinate 205,523, forward strand.
GGTCATCATTCCTCCATTTTTCTAATGGTAAGCTCAGGTGTTTCTGAACTGTAAATTGGTTTTTGCATTTCGTAAATGATGTATATCCTTGGCAACCTGCGGACTTTTTATGCTCATGACACACCAGAACATACTGTCTAAATGGTGACTCTAAACACTGACAACCTTTCTGACAAATAGGGATAACAATCAAAGCACCAATATCTAGAAATTGGAAAAACACTAAATTCTTATCTGACAACTGTTACCAGTTGAAATATCCAGAAAAACCTGTGTTGTTCGTAGGTGCATTTTGTCAATCTTAATCTTGAAACAATTAGAATGAATTATTTCACAAAACTGTTTTCTTGGTTATTCCTCTGCTACATTACACTCTATTTTATGCTGAATTCCTTAACCTGAGAAATTAATACATAAAAAATATTAGATTTTAAAAAATTAAGAATAATTTGTTAAAACAGATACTATTGATGCTAGAATTTTAACTCTGGAATCAACAAAAAATCTGAAGATTCCCAATACAAGCAACAGTAATAAAAGCACACAAATACTATCCAAAGTTTCTGTAAAATGAAAAAGAAAGAATAACCTGTCACTCATGTTCTCATCTGAACCTTTTTGCTCCTCATACTCCATTTTGTCCTTATTTGCTTGATTCACTTCTTCATTTTCTATAACTACTCCTTCATCCAAGACTTCAGGACCTTGTCGAGCAGCAGATACTTTTCTTTTTTTCACTTTGCTCTTGGAAAACTCTTGGTGCTGGTATGATTTATTGTTATTGTCCATTTCTTGATCTCTGCTGTTATCCTGCTGTTGAGTTATTGTCAGTGCATTAGAGACTTCTGACGGCAGATCTATTGCCATGCGCTTTACCTTCCTCCTCCTGCGCAAAGTTCTGTTTCCCAAACTGTCCACAGCCAAATCCGGTTCGTGCCACAGAGGTCTTTTGCCTCTAATGTTATTTAAGTTTGAGGAAGGCCTACGTTTAGCAACCAATAGCTGGTCATCAGAATCACTGTGGTCTTTCTTGGTCGCATGATTGTCCCTGTAGTCTTTGTTTGATTCCTCTAAACTGGAATCAGAGCCTTCACTTAGGCAGTGACCAGTCTCCCAAGGATGATGGGTGGTAAATGAACGTCTTTTCCGTCCCCTCCTCTTCCTTGCCTGTCTCTTTAGAAGACAAGACACGCTTCGAGAATGATCTCCAGTATCAGCAAAACCTCCTCTGGCTTGCTCTGAACTTTCTTCCAGTGCCGAGACCAGATCATGAACCAGCTCCTCCATAGTCCTACTGAAATGCCTATAGATTTCAAAGAAAAAAAAAAACACACAAGAAAACAACAAATGAATTAAAAGTGCTAAGCATAAACTACAACAACTTCATTTGGCAAAATCATTTTAGTCACTTTAGGTAAGGTAGAATAATCTTTATTGGATGGCCATTGATTCTTTCTGCCAAGAGACAAAACCTTGCCAAAGTCCTATGCAAGAGCATAATTTCCTTTTAAAAGGTATCTTCCCAAACTTCCATCTTGGAAAGAAGAGGCAGCCATGGGGCTCCCCCATTTCTTTCTGGCCTCACTGTTATTGTTTGGTTTTAATTAATCTCATCACATTTATATGACTGTCAGGGATTCGACATGGCAAGAACATCAACAAAGAGCACTGACTCTAACTGCAGGTAAAGAGCACATTTTATTATGTATTCCATTTCCAGTTCCTAAATTTATTCTCCTTGATGTACATTAATGTATTCTGCTTAAGACTTTCATTATGATAAAATATTTTTAAGGATGATTATCTCTTAATGCTGCCTAAATGCCAAAATGAAGTTAAGACAGCAATTCTTGGATAATATGCCTTTTTTCCTAATAGCAACTAATTCTGTCCTTTCAAATGGCTGATATCTGTTTGATTTTTAAAAAATATCGATTCAGTGAAGTTATATTAGGTTGAGAGAATACCCAACTACAGAAATTCTAGAGTATTAAATGCAAAGTTTCCTACCACACATAAGCACTTGTATCCATAGAATCCCATGCTTGCATAAGGAAAAAAATTCCTAAACACAGTGTCAAATTAAGGCCTTACCCTTTTAAATGTTTTGCTCCTTCCTCTTCAAATTTCACTAGCATTTAGCATGTCTTTAACTCAGTATACTTCAGTAAGTTCACCCATGCATTGCATGAATGTAATTACAAAAACATTAAATGATTGCTGCTGAACTCTAATCCTTCTCTGAAGGCTGTGAACCTTCTCCACAAACATAGCAATCAGACTCTCATATCAAAACGTGAGAAGACCCCTCTCCTTGAGGTAAAGCAAAGAATATTTTTTATGCTTGCTACTACATCGCACAAACTGATTCCTAGGGAAGACATTGTAAATTCAGTAAATTATGTAGAGGACATTTAAAAGCAAGACTCTTCACTTTTTTTTACAATATAAATAGCTGGAAGAATCTATAATAACAAGTTTTCTACACATACTCAGTGGTGCTGTAGATGTGGAGAAAATCTAGACAAACCACAGATAGCTTCCCTCTGCCACTCAGCACAAACTCCAACATCAAAGGTACCTAACGGTGATGGCTGAATGGGCAGTCTTAAATATTAATGGAGGAAATGAAGAACATGTTTAAGAAGAAATCCAAATGTTAATGAAATATCTTACCTAAAAAAATTATATATTCTCCTTTCAAACCATTTTCACACATATTTACTTTAAACATTTCAATTGCAAGAACAATAAAAGCACAGAAAGTGGTAGAAATATAAGCTTATTTTGAAATACTGAAACTGGTGTTCACTTGTATTTATTTCCTATACCTCTTTTCCTGTCCTGATGTAACCTCTAGTCATATTACTTCCTCATAATGTTTTCTTTGGCTTTTAGTACAGCAGAATTATATAGTCTTGTAAATGGTGAGACAACTCCGGAAAAGTTAATTCATTGATTCACAAGATGCTTAAACAGATGCATTAGCCCATGTTTCTCCATGCTATGGCAGCAGTGGGGGGCCCCTTTAGACTTCCTGTTAAACCCCCATGAGGACAGGCACCCCCAGATGTGTATGTCTCAGAAATGAGATCCTTTGAGATGTAAGAGGCTTTTCTGCACTCATTGAACAGAAGCCATAACACTTGAACAGACAAACTGCAGCATATTTGGGTTAATTTGAGACACCAATTCTCTCAAATGCCTTTCCAGCCCTTCTTCCCACACACTTTTGCATCAATGGCAAACTGATAGAAGTAGAGGTGCACCAAAATGTGAATTTGTAGGCTTAAACCCAGATTTAGCTCTCCAAATGAACAGATTTCTGCTAGCCTGCCAGAATATGAACTAGCTTATATAAATCCCTTGCAACCCATTCTCTTAGTAATCCTGCAGCACAAAGCAAAAGAAGAGAAAGAGAAGACAGGGACACTAATGCCTTGCACTGTAGTTTATGATTAATTCCTTCAATTCAGTATCCCTAATCTGTATGGATAAGTATATCACTAAAATCAATGTAGCTACTAGAGTGGACATACCAATTTACTCCAGATAATGGCACAAGTATGCTGGTAAAATTGCCTTAGTTCCAAAATACTTCAAGATCAAACACAATATATCCAGCTCTGATTTTTATACCTAAATGAAACTTGCCCTGAATTCCTCACAAAATACTGCAGTACAGATGGTGCCAGATCTAAAGACAAAACTCAAGAAAAGTGAACATCCTCAAGTGTTCTTGAAGTAAAGGGATAACAAGATTCTCAAATGACTCTGAGCAGTAAAGAGATTTAATTTCCAGCAGATTATACCTTTGAATATTATGTACTCCTGCAATTAATCTTTTCTACTGAATATCAAGTCTCTTCATTGCAACTCCTGAATTAAGGTTTGTACAAGGCAGTGACTTTATTTGCCCTAAAAATTGCAGCCATGGTCCAATGTACAATATAACTGTTTCATAACTGCATCACCTCCTATGCAGATCAGACAAATTAATATTTTAATTATTTCAACATGCTTCCTTAGGATGACTATGAACAAGAATTACTTGATCAATTTGGGACAGTGCAAGCTCCTTTGCAACAGATTGAGAATGCAAACACAAACTACTTCAGCTTTCTATTCACACTGCACTTTCAAAATGTCAGCAGTCCACATAAAAACTCCTCCTCCTGAAAACCAAAAAAATCTCTTTTGCTTAATTTTATTGGTGCTCTCGTTTCTTCTGCTATAATTGAAGAAAAAAAAACCCCAAGAGTAGCAGTAGACAGATAGATTTCAGATTAACTGTTCTAGCTCCAAAATTCAGAAGCATATTTCTATTATAGCATTATTTATCAGACAAACTCAATTTTGCAACTTTCTCTATTGTTTGCAACCAGCTGCCAACTTCGTATTCCAAACCTCTGAAGCAATTTTAATCATTGCTGCAGATGGAACTGTAACAAAAATATTTGCATTTGAAGTAAGTTGAAAAATAACTACAAGAAGCATTAAGGACATTACCAGTGAGTATCAGCAGTGTTCAGTAAGACAAGAAATTTCAAAGGCTGTAACAAGGAATGTAGAACAACATATTGAGGTACGTAAAATATTAAGATGAGCCACAGTTTAGTACAACTCACATAAGGCTATAAAAATGCTGTTACAGCAACAGCCCACAGCAAGCAATAAACTGTAATGTCCTCACTAGGAGAGAATCCTACTTTACTACAAGAAAATCTAGTTTGCCTACACTGACCTTTACATTTATCTCAAGCAATTTTAATGTAGTACACCAAAGGCTGACTCTTTTTCTCTCTAGCCCTCACCAAAACAGACCATATAAGCCCTGTTTGCAGTAAAAAGCATAGCCATTTTCCTCTGCTCCAAAACAGAACACAGAGCTTCTGTTCAGTATTAATATTCAAATTTAAAATCCTAATGGAAATAATGGGCACTCACTTTTTCAGTGAAAATTAAGTACCATTTGTGTTCACCTCTCACCTAAAGCACATAACAATGTAGAGCTCTGCTCAAAAAATATTTAACAAACACACACTGATGGAGAAGTCAATTTAGTCGCACAACTCTTAAGGAGGCATTATCTCTTGCCAAACCAACAGCTGCATTTACATTTACTTTCTAGTTCTATACCTTCTCCTGTTAAACAGGACTGGGACTTCTTGCAGCTAAATTTATGCTGCTTCTGTGCTTCATCAATTCCAAAAAGAACCATGAGTTTTGCTTCCTTCACAAACCACCTTGAACACAAGCTAAAAGCACAAGAAAAATCAAACAGTTCCTTCAACATCAGGATTATAAAACCTGACTTCCTATAATCTTTTCCCATATGGATTCTCTGATGTCTTGTAACAGAGCTGTACCCACAGAGTACCTTTATCTTCAGTTGAATCCCATTTCTGCACCTCAGAACTTATTTTCACAAAGCCTCAGAAGCACTAGTTTTGAGAGCTCTGCTTTATTAATGAGTGTGACTGAAATCTGGATTGAAGAGGTGCAAGTATTTGGGAGAGAGCAGCACATGATAAATCTCACTGCCTCACCTGAAAAATGTATAGATTCAAAAAAGAGAACTACCATGGTTCTTGGGACACACAAAGGCGGAAGCAAAACAAAGCAACACAATTAAGTAAAAATTGTTAAAAAAGCAAGAGACTATGGTAGATTAGGAAATCACTGATAAACCTCTGTTACATAGAAGATTGTTTTCCTTCTTCCCAGGTAACAAGATGAGGAAATAGCCTCCTGCTGCACAGGAGAGGTTTAGAAAAGTTTTATGTTAGGAAAAATTTCTTCATTAGGAAGAAAAAAATTAGGTCAGGTATTGAACCAAACTATCCAGAGAAGTGGTGGAATCACCGGTGAAAGTGTTCAAAAAACGTGTGGATGTGGCACCTGGGGACGTGGTTTAGTGGTGAACGTGGCAGTGCTAGGGTAACAGTCAGACTCTGCCTCAGAGGTCTTTCAAATTGAAGTTGTGCCTAGTTTATTTAAACTCCCTGTCATTAAAATGCCCTCTCTAGGTGGTGGACAAAGCATCCAGTTCCACATACACACCTAGTTATGTCCTTTGGCACTATCTCCTGGACCACCAGATATGCAAAGCTACACCACAAGCTATCCCTTCCATCCCATATCAATCATTACTGCAGGGCATAAGAGCTACCTACCAAAAAAGCTCCATACTTTCCAACTTCTGAGGATCCTCATTCCTGTAAAGACTAAAGAGCCCACACACTGGCAACACATTCAAAGTAAATCTGACTTGCAGACCAAAGAAACTTAATAAAAATGTGATCTTCATATGACAGTACCAGAACAGACACAGAAATGAAATGGTTTTGACTTTATATGAGATAGGATGGACAGTTATATAAGATGAAGACTATTGAGACAAACCAGGATACTATGCTGGAGCACATCTACGTACAAAAAGAGAAAACCAACCCCCAGATTCCAGGCTGTTTTTCATCTTCAAGGTATGCCAACTCCCATTCTTTTTCAATTTGTTATGTATGTAAACAATTTTCACAAAATAATAAAGGTATAGGAGAATTTTGAAAAAAAAAAGAAAACTTATGGAAGTGACTGTTCCTCAATTAAAGACAGTTACTACACTTGCTCAAAATGTCTACAAACTTCTTCTATATCAAATACGCAGCTCCTATATATTTCAATGCATACATTCACTATCAACATTTTATTCCTGCAATCACATACCAGACATTAATTCTTGGTACCAACTCTGTACTTGAGAAACTTCTTTAGAACCTTCTGGAGCTTCCTTACTCTTGTGCACCAACACAGGCTCAGGTCTGGCATTCTCAAAAGCAGTTCTGCAGAGAGGGATCTGGGGGTCCTAGTGGACAACAAGCTGCCCCTGAGCCAGCAGTGGCCTTGTGACCGAGAATTCCAAAGGTATTCTGGGGTGCATCAGCAAGAACATTGCCAGCAGGTGGAGGGAGGGGATTCTGCCCCTCTGCTCAGCCCTGATGAGGCCTGGAATGCTGTGTCCAGTTCTGGGCTCCTCACCATAAGACATGGAGAGGGTCCAGTGGAGGGCAATGAAGATGATCAAGGGACTGGAGCTTCTCCATTCTGGGAAAGGCTGACGGAGCTGGGCCTGTTCAGCCTTAGGAAGAGATGACTGAGAGGAGAACTCATCAATGTCTGTTAGTATCTGTGAGGGTGCCAAGAGGAAGGATCCAGGCTCTTGTCTATGGTTCCATGCAATAGGACAAGAGGCAATGGGCAGAAACTGATGAACTTGTAGCTTGAGGTTACTTGAGGTCATTGGAGTCTCTGGGAGGGGTTATTCGACATCATTTGGGGTTCCTTGAACAGGAAGCCCAGTTAGCACAGACCGTGCCTTTGGACTTTGTTGCTCATAACATCCCACCAGGCCTGCAGAGACAGCAGCCAGGACAGTTAAACACAGGCGGACCCATCATACTCGGGCCAAGGTCTCTAATGCCCTGGAGACTTGGACTTCTCAACTGGAGGAAAAGGATGGGAGAGCTTGGATATCAGCAGCCATGGACAAGGACTTGATCTAGTGATTAATGGACTAATATGAACTGTCATTGTCTACTTTATTCTCTGTATTTACTCATCACACAAGGTGCAGGGACCAGACGTGGAAAAGTCAGGAGGGTGTGTTTCAAATGTTCCTGGTTGTTAGAAAGGGTTAAGTTAATAATAACAACGAAGGTTTGTAAAGACAAATTGGGAAATAAGAAGAGGAGGGATTGTGAGGAAAGCTAATGTCTTTACAAACAATTTGATGGGTGAAGGTGTGGATGTTAACATCTTTGAAATGGGTCTTTATACCTCTACTAACTCTGGGCAGCAGGTTTGCTGCAGAGCCCAGACAGCTCAGCTCCAGAAACAAACAACTGGGGGTCTGCACAAGATTGAGTTTCTGAACTTTGGGGTAAAAGAGTAGGTTCAAGGGGGGAACACGTGGTAGGCAGTTCGGGAAGGCTGTACTTTCCCAGTACCTTGGCCAGTGGGGAAAGGAAGAGGATGTCATGCAGTCGGGAGCTTGGGATAAAAGGAGGCTGCGCCCTCTGAAATCTCAGAGAGAAAGCAGGGGTTGTTTGCCCCGGTGGACTCTCTCCCTTTATTCAAATAAAGTTGCAGGACTCCTCTGTTTTCTTTTTGGACATAAACCTCTGGCATTTGTGGATTTTCCTGAAACAAGGAAGAACCTCCTTACTGCAGTGACCAAGCACTGGAACAGGTTGACCAGACAGGGCATGGAGTCTCCCTCACCAGGGATACAGAAGAATCACATGGACACAATCCTGTGCCATGTGCTCTGGGATGACTCTGCTTGAGCAGGGAGGTTGGACCAGATGACCCACTGTGGCTCCTTCCAACCTGACCATTTCTGTAACACTGTCCTATACAACAAAAAGTATTTCAAGAATGATGTAATTTTATCACCTATTATACTGCTGATCCCCTAAAAATTAGGACCAGGCTAACTTGCAGTAAGTACATTTGATTTTTCTAAAACTGCTGCTTATCTAAGAAGGCACAACAATAAATACTATCAGTCTACTCATATTTAACAGTGAAAAAGTGTTCAATACAGAGCAATGGCATACAGTCAGAAAGATGCTGACATGAACTACATTTAACAAGGCTCTAACAGAAATGAATTGGTCAGCCAGAAATGAGATTTGGAGCAATTTATCATGAGAGGGAGCAATTCCTGCAATCCCATTGCTGCCATTTACTGATATGCTTGCCCTTTTCAGAAGTATGACTTCATTAATTAATTGCCAAGGTGCAGAATCATATGATCTGTCAAATCATGGTAATATGCTAAAGCACCACAGTCATTATCAAAAGAATCAGAGTGGCCAGCAAGTATCCAAACTGCAAACTATTCTTAAATTGCCACATGAATTCACAATTTAGATTAAAAACATTCTGCTCTGAGGAAGCTTTACCACCCGAAATGAAAAATTTTACTCTGTGGCTGTTCTGAACCTACTCATCTCTTTAGGACCTTAATGTTTTTAGAAAGAACAAGTTCTTAATTTTCTACGTCAAGTATTAGACACTGTAAAAAGTATTTTTCTGCGTCCCACTGAAACAGGCATCCTTTAACAGACAGCTTCTGAAATACTTGTGCAGAAAACTAAGACAGCAGCTGTGAGGGATGCTCAGATTTTTAATGGACAACGTTTCAATATTTTCCTCTATATTGAATTCCTCTGAGCAGTGTACTAGCATAAGCAAAATCATTACTGTCTGATGACAATTACAGAAAAATATGCCTACACCTCATGTTGCTGAGGGCTACTCTAGAAGCCCCTGGATGTAAGTTACTTTATGTAGACACTAAATAGTAAAATTTAAAGATAAATGACAGGTCAAATAAATAGTGAAGACTGACAGAACACAGATACATGTTTGGAATGTCTTGGGCAATGTTTCTACTGTATGCATCATTAACACTGAAAAAAAAATACTTTTGCCACTGGAGTACACCTCATTCTCTGAAACATTCTGAATTACACCAACAGAAGTTGTTATATTTACACCAGGAAAATTTGGATGCCTAGTAACACCAGAAAACTTGTTCTAGCAAATAATTATCTGCTGGGCAAATAAAATCTCTCCTTGAAAGTTTTCTCATTTAGAAAAACATAGAGAAAAAATACCCACAGGGAAAAAAATTGCAATATCAGCAAAAGTGGAGGAGAAACGAAGCACTAAACCTTTCCGTTCCTCTTTCTCCCCATCCCCAGAAAAGAAACAAAGAAAGAGATTAAAGGAAATCTATTTCAGATCTATTTCAAGTCTACTTCAGCTGAGAAATCTACCAGCAGGTATCTGTATATGTAACGCAGCCTCTAAAATATGTTTTTCAAACTTTGAAAAAAACCCCACAAACAAAGCCCCATCACAATCCTCCTTGCTTCCATTAATTAGTGAAATGTGAGAAGCTACACACGTCAGTTGATACCAAACATATATCACAAGATACCAAACATTTCAGGAAGAAAATGAAAGCCTTCCCAGCTGGTTGCCTGGAATACCTTGCTTCCATCAAGTCTCTCCACTACCAGTCTTTGTATCTCCACGGCCTACTATGTTAGTAGAACTGACCTTTTCTATTCTGTTACTCAGGCTCCCTTCCTTACAGTGCTACAATAAAAATAATATGGCCTTTGAGGTCACCATGCTAGCATGAAGAATTGCATAAAACAGTAAATCTATGAACTTTTTTTTGCAGAGCTACCCATACTTTCCCTGCTCGATGGCTACAGCAGCACTTGTTGATTCCTGGTTTGCAGCAGAAAAGCTTTAGAGCAGGAAACACAGCAACGGGATGCTCAGCTGTAAGGGCTTTAGGCCTTAGAGAGTCTACCACCACTGGAAAAACACAGACAGGAAAACCTAACCAAGCTTGGGACAAAAGTTTTAATTTATCTTTCGCTGTCCTTTTTTCAACAAGGCGTGGAAGTTTCTTCCTCCAGCCCGCTGCTCGCTCATAAACGCGTCCAGCCGCCGAGACACGGCAGTGGCACTTCTCGGACCGCCAGCCCCTCGTCCCGTGGGGGCCTGGGGCGGGCTCCATCACCTTCCCCCCAGCCAAAGGGGCAGCAGCGGGCAGGCCCGGCCGGAGCGGGGCCACCACTCGCCCCCACGTTCCCAGGCCCGCCCGTGGCCCTATGTTTGTGTGACCGGCCCCCTCCCGCAGACAGCGGCGCCGCGGCCGGGCAGGGGCGGCGGACACGTGTGTCCTCCCCGGGCTTACCAGCTCTTCCTCGCCGCCTGAGCTCGGGTCGGGGTAGCTTCGGCGACCCGGAACATGAACCCGGCGCCTCGCCCGGCCGCTCCCCGAGGAGGCTGGCGCCGCTTCGCAGAGACTGGGCGAGGGGAGGCGGGCGGGGGCCGAAGGCGGGAGGGCTTGGGCCGGGCGGGGAGGGCGCGGGCGGCCGGCGCTGCTCCTCAGTCCCCCATGATGACAGCCCGGAAGCAGCGGCGGCACCGGAGGAAGCCGGACGCGACCACCTCGCCTCTTCCCTTCCCTCGCCGAGTTGCTGCCCAGAGACGCCGCGTCCCTTCCGGCAGGCCCGCCTCGGGTTCGGCACAGCTCCGCGGAGCTTCCGCTGCCCTCGGAGCGCTGCCCGTGCCCGGCTGCGGCGCCGCCGGCAGCAGCGACACCCCCGCGCCCGAGCGCACTGGGACCGTCCCGTTGCCATGGCGGCAGCGTCTTGAGGGCGGGAGGAGGAAGGGAGCATGGCTGCCCTGGCCCGGCTTCTGGAGAGGCTAGACATACTTCGGGAGGAGTATTTCCTTACGAGCAGGTACTTGGGCTGTGCCGGTGGTGGGACGGGATACACCGCCTTATGCTGGGCTGGGGCGGACGGGCGGGCGGGCCCCGCTGTCCGCCGGCAACGAGATGAAGGCGGCCCCTCTGGAGACTGTCCAGCTCTGGGCTCCTCAGTGCAAGGGAGACACGGAGCTCCTGGAGAAGGTCCAGTGGAAGGCTATGAAGATGATTAAGGAGCTGGAGCATCCCCCTTACGAGGAAAGGTTGAGGGAGCTGGGCGTATTCTGCCTCGGAAAGAAACGAGTGAAAGAGAACCTCATCCCTGTCTCCAAGTACCTGAAGGGAGTGTGTGACGAGGATGGACCAGGCTCTTCTCGGTGGCGCCAAGCAATAGGACAAATGGCAGTGGTAGGAACTGGATGCACTGCAAGTTCCATCTTAATATGAGTAAGAACTTTACTGCGCAGTGACCGAACACTAGAACAGATTGTCCAGAGTGTGGAGTCTCCCTGAGTGGAAATATTCAAGGACCATCTGGACACAATCCTTGCCATGTGCTCTGGGATGGCCCTGCTTGAGCAGGGAGGTTGGACCAAATGACCCAGTGTGGTCCCTTCCAACCTGACTCACTCTGTGATTGTAGGATTCTGTGAAACTGTTTCGCTTTAAAAATCCCTCCCGAGAGCATCAAGCCACCGCCTTGTTCCCAAATATTTCCACAGCGATTTGAGGAGACCTGGTGGCCGCAGCGCAGGGTCTTTAAGGGGCCCGTTTATGCACTGAAAATACTGAGTGTCCCGCTCTTCTTCCGCCCTCCCGCTGATTTTGAGGGGAAAGGAGCCTCTGGAAACTCCTGAAACACGCTGAGCCTCGCAAGTTCCGCCCTGTCCCGCCTCTGGAAAGGCCGACCTCCTTTCACTGGTCCCGCCTCTGGAGTCTCCCGTCTCTGTCCCGCCCTAGAGGCTTTGTTATTCCCTGAGCATCCCTCGAGATTCGGCATGCCAGCCCTGAGTCCCTGCTCTCGTGGCTCACATCTGTGACTGTGCCTGGACCTTTGTCCTCCTACAAGGACACTACTTCTTCTTTTT
>VXBI01000545.1:217949-264253 GCA_013397375.1 Toxostoma redivivum
TTTTTTTTTTTAATTCTTTTAAAAGTTAATTGCAGGAGATCAGATCTGTTACGCTTGTCCTCACCAATTGGGATGGTTTGTGCTGAGTTCTCTGACTCCCAGAATAGTGGTGCCAATTTTTCCAAGACCAGATTTTAGGAAATTAAAAGTTGTAAGAGTTACCTAAATATTGCAGAGATTTGTCTTATAAATCCTTTTATTCAGCTGCACTGTTGCTGTATGTGTAATGCAAAAGCTCAAGCATAAAAAACCACCAAACATGTTTAGCATAGTTGTGATTTTTTTCTTCACTAATTAATGAATCATTTATTTTTGAATCTAATTACAACATCATTAGCATGAAAAACAAAGCTCCTGAACATTGCTTAGAGTTACAGAGATCAAGTCCTGCCTGCATGTAAAGTGTGTTTTTCTGTTCTTTGCCTGAACTTTGGCTCATATTCTCGTGGCTGTACACACAGCAGTTCACTAAATAAACATCAGTCACAGGAGGCTATGCTTGTATTTCACATATTTCAGGTTAGAAAGAACAGTCTGAGCCAGACTTGGCAATCCATTGAAGGGCAGTGTGCTTGATGTTTGGGGATTTGCTTTTTGGCAGAGCTCTCCGAAAATGAATTGTTTCCCTTTTAAGAGTGGGCTATGATCTGTCAGTTTCAGAAAATTCAGATTTGCAGCTGAGAATGCAAATGGGAGGATTCAAAGAATCCAATGCAGCAACAAGTCTTAATAATGTTTTTCTGATCTTAATAATATCCCTGTTGTGCTTTATGCAGAACTCTTGTTTATGTAAGAGGTATGAGATATCCTAAACTGGCTTTTTAGGGAAAGCACATTTCTGGGGAAGAACTTGCCCAAAGATACCACAGTGCAAGAATACCATAACCCTGCATTTTGAGAAATACCCTCAGCATGAGGATTAGAATATACAAGATCCATTAATTTCATTCTCTTAAGTGGTAACACAATTTTATCACTTGTTCAAGAACTTACTTTTATTTACTGTATGTCGTATCTGTATGTCAGGTGCTTGAGTAGGCTTTTAAACTTTCAGTACAGCCTTTGAGAAGTATCTGTGACTCTTAAGAGCTTAATTCAAGCAGTATGACAACTGTGCAATCTGATCAAAAGGGCAGATACCTACTTGAGAAACTTACACCTCAAAACACTTCTGCTGGCAGGGGCAGCTGGAAGTGTTTGTGGAACTATCCTGTTGGTTTGCTTCAATAAACTTTACAATGACTTCTATCCCATCCTGGCAAGGCAAGACTGAATGCCAGCTAGGAAAAAACTATTAGGGTGTAAGAGAGGAGAAAGCTTCTGCTCTTCCAGAAGAGTATTGTCATTGCCAAAGGGAAGGACTGGAGCTGGCACCTCTGACATGGCCAGTCTGATGTCCCCTTCATTTCCAGGCTGTAATTGTGGCTGCCTGTCCAAAATTGCTCATACCCTTTTGATCAAAATAATTTTCCTCTAAGTAAAACTATTCTGGAGGTGTCTTCTTCCTGTGAAGGCTAGGAAGCTACACAGGAAAAGAACAAGAAAACTCTCTAGCCAGTTTTGAAAACTGTTAGTTTCATGGTTTTAGGTTAAAAAGCCTGTTTCCCAGAGTTTTCAGGCACTGAGAATGTCTGATGCATATCAGACAGTGAAAATTTGTGCCCATTTAATGTGATTTGAGAGCACATGGTACACCAGATGATATAAAATGAGTGGAGCTAATGTTTCTTGATCTCTGGTAGTAAATCTGGAGTTCATTTAATTTTCAGAAATATAATGAGGATAATCCTAATTTATCAGATAAACAATAATCTTGTTGGTATTTACTGAGGCAATTAATGTTGACATGAAACTGTGTTAGGAGAGCTAATTAAGAAAACTAACTAATAATAACCTAATCGTTATTTTTTCATCAGGTGTAACAAACTAAAGAATTTGGTGAGTATGTTCCTAATAAAAATGGGGAAGAGTAAAAATCCATGAAAATTAAAATTTAATTTTGAATTCAAAGACTTGACAGTTACGGACATTTTGAAAGAAACAAAAGAAGAATAAAAGCTAGAGGTGGTCTCATAGCTGAGTTCTACCCCTCAGCATTGAAACTCAATTTGTAATGATTTCTTCCTGAAGTCTCTGAAGTCTCCTCCAGACTAACAATATATTTCTTTAATCTCTTTTAGATTCTTGGTTTTCCTTACATGACTTTTAGCTTTATCACAAAAACTGTAGATTCACGATTTTATACAGTTATGTGATTTTTGTTTTAACTCAGGCCTAATTATCGTTAAAGCATTAGCCACATATTTCACCTACAATGGAAGAAGTCCATGTGATATGATGACATGTATCTAAGTATTGTATGGGAATAAGAAATACCCACTCCCAAAACCTATATCCTCTATGAGCTGAAATATTCTTTATTACTTCATAATATTCAGCTAATGAAAATTATATTTTTCTGCACTACCACTGATTTAGTAGAATTAAAAGTGACAAACCTGGTGAAAAGGATCCCAAGATGCAACAATAAATCATATTTAGAATAATTTTTTACTCTGGTTCTACATTACCATGCTGAGAAGTATTACTACTTTTAAATTTTCAGAGCTATAGATGAAGACAGAAAAACAAAGTACATAGCTGCTGTCAAGATCCAGCGCTGGTTTCGAGCATGCAGAGTCCGAGCCTATCTGAGGTAGTATAGTAAGCCTGTCTTAATCCATGTTTCAGTGTTGAATTTTTCCTCAAAATTTCTCATGGTGTTACTTGATTTTAATAAAATTGGAGCATTTTGAAAAAAAAAAAAAAAGAAGGCAATAACTGTTATCCAGATTTTCAGCAGAATTAAATATATGCTGTGGCATTGTAAGAAATAATTTTTGACTTTCAGAACTGTATACAATTAAAAAGGCATGATGCTAGAAAGCATGGAGCTTATCTTCAGAGTAGGTACACAATGTTGTTTAAGAAATCTTGTTGTGTCTGGAAGAAAAAGAAACAAATAGATGTCCCTTGGATATGCTGTTTCAGAGACTTTTCATGTAGAATCACAGAATATCCTGAGTTGGAAAGGCCCACAAGTGTCTTCAAAATCCAGCTCCTGGCCCTGCACAGGACAATATCAAGAGTCACACCAAGAGTGCATGAGAGCAGTGTCCAAATGCTTCTTGAACTCTGGCAGGCTTGGGCTGGAATCACTTCCCTGGGAAGCCTGTTCCAGTGCTCAACCACCCTCTAAGTGAAAAACTTTTTCTAATATCCAACATAAATCTTCCCAACCCATCTTCAGGGCACTCCCTCGGGTTTGTCACTGGTCACCAGAGAGAATAGATCAGTGCCTGACTCTCTGCTTCCCCTTGTGAGACAGGTGAGACTGCACTGAAGTCTCTCCTCAGTCTCCTCCAGGCTGAGCAGACCAAGTCACCTCAGCTGCTCCTCTGTGGCTTCCCCTCAAGGCCCTTCACCAGCTTTGCTCTGGGAAGTGCTGTATCAACTCTGGTCTTGATCTTGGAGGTAGTTTCTAACCTTAGTGATTCTATGATTTTATAACATTGTTACAAATTTCCTTGAAATGGTGATAGGTCCATTCTCCCAGAAAGCCCTCTTCCATTTTTTATATCATAAACCCAACTGGCCAAACTCATCTGCTCAAACTTCTGTATCTTCATAAAACAGGGAGGTTGAAAGAGAGGGACTGTTACATCTTCTAGTTTGACCTCTTGCCTCTTGCAAGTAATTGTACATCATCCAGACCTACCGTATGAAACCTAAAGAATTATTAGCTTAAATAACATTTACTACTTAATGACCAATATTTCCCCTATAGGAAGATAGGCTGCAGTCATTACGTGCACTTAGAAAAAATGTATTTAAGCTGCACCAGAGGAAGTTAGAAAAAAAATTTCAATAAAAGAGTGATTAGGCATTGGAACGAGTTGCTTGGGAGGATAGTGGAGTCACTGTCTCCTGAAGTTCAAGATGTGTCTGGATGTGGCACTTGGGAATATGATTTAGGGGTGATTATGGTGCTGCTGGGTGCACAGTTGGACTAGATCATCTTGAAGGTAACTTCCAACCTTGATTGATTCTATAATTCTGTGATTGTCTCTGGCTTACTTAAGAGCACAGGCTCAGTGCAGCCGATTCTCAATGTTCTGAATTACCCAGACTGCCTTCACTGAGCAGAGTGCCAGGCTTATAAGTTTGATGTCCATAGTTTGGTGGTATGAATGATCCCCTGTGCAGCTTTTTCTAGGCAGTCCCAAAGTAATGATTCTGTCATTTTCTGCAAAACCTTATATGACATCAATTATGAAAATTTTAGAAGCAACATATATATCTATATAGAAATAAATAACTAACTAAATAAATAAATAAAGGACAAAGTAAGTATTCACAATTAATCTATGTGTAATTATATAACAGCAAAAAAGTGTCTAAAGGTGAATAAAGTATCTAAAAATTCAAGTATTAATAGGTTTTGTTAAATAGTTAAAACTAGTACAGCTGTGAAAATGTTGCATGTGACAGGAAAAATTCTGAACTGATCAGATTTGTTGGTTAAAATCATGAAAATAAAGCAATTTATTATGCAAATTAAATTTGTAAGACTCTTTCATTAAACTTTTCTAATAACATACAGGTAAGTTTGCAATAACCCATGTTTTCCAAAAACAAAACTATGTGTGCATGAATAAATATATTGTATATAATGGTCTATGTGTGTGTGTGCTTATGTATATATGTATATATGTATATGTATAAAGTATGCTTGTAGTGGTCATTTGTATGAAGCATAATACACTGTATGTTATTTTTATTATTATGAAAAGAAAATAGGTCTGAAGTCTGAAAAACTAATTGTTTTGTTAATATGTTTCATTTTAGACATCTGAGCAAAATGGCGGTTTTGATACAGAAATGGTGGAGAGGTTATCTAAGAAGAAAAAACTTCAGAGATATAGTGGAGGTAGAAAAGTACTTTTTAAAATTTTGCTTGGTTATTTGTAGAATATGTATAAATAATTCATTCACTCATCATGAAATTAAAAAGCTGAAACTCCATCCTCTATACACACAGACACACACTTAACTTTACTGCAATGAAAAGCACCATTAATTTCAGCAAGCCTACTCATAACAGTCAAAGCAGTGTTTAGGTGTTTGCAGCTCTGGAGTACTGGTTCCCAAACCAGCAATGAGATCTGCTCATGCAGAAGTCTGCCCACACAATCCTAATTGCAGGATTGGAGCTTTACAAGATGTTTGGGTTTTTTTCGTGGCAGAACTTTCAATTTTGAAAATAAAATAAGACAATGTGTCTATACATTGTTATTTTATGTTTTAGTGGTTTAAATTTCTTACTTAATGAACCTTGAAGTATTTGAGGTTTTGCCTTAAGGCAGACAGCAGATCACAGTCAGTCTAATTCCCATGGTGGACCTGAAGAGAATGGAAGTATGTGATAGCACACAAGCTAAAACCTCTGTTAACAGTTTAGGGGACTAAGAAGAATATAATTTAGCATAAAATATGTGGTTTACTTCACTAATTTATCAATTTATGTTAGTGTTTTACAGTAGTGTTAAACTTGTTAGTCATTTATTCTAGATTGATTTTGTTAAATTGCTGTTTTTAAGTCAAAACAGACAATCCAAGAAGTAAAAAAGAGCCATAACAAACCATATTTTACAGACCAAAGTTCATACTCCCTACTAAACTATGTTTTCAAGTAGCAGGACTCAAGTACCTAAAAGATTTTTCCCCCCAAGTCTATCAGTAATCTATGTAAAGATTTTCTCTCTTCCAACTTACTAACTGGCTTAACTAATAAATGATGAGCCATCCTCTCAGTCTGTGGTTTTCACTCATCTTCTAACAATAATTCTTGAATGCAGAGCAGATAGCTGTATGGTTGCATGGGTTCTGTTTTAGAAAAAGTAGGACTTCAGCTGAATATTGTTCCTGAGTTTAAGGAAGGTTTGTTTAGTCTGAGAAAGCTTCTGTAGAAGAAAGACATGATAATCTATCTTAAAATTTGTTAATGAAAAGAAAGGATCTGTGCAATCCCTGGGACAAGGGAAGAAAGGAATTGATGTGATCAAACAGATTTCTTGTAATCACAAACCTAAGACAGCTAACATCATGAACTCCCCCTCGGCTTTCTGTTCTTGAACATAATTCTGAAAAATTCAAAGAAGAGTCTTTAATCAATAAAGCCTTTTGTGTATTTAGTTATTCAAATACACATAACTGAAAAAATTGCCAAATCTGAAGTCTGTGGAACAATGTAGGACAAAAAATTCTGCAGCTTAATACACACAATCTAAATTACATCATGAAATCATCCAATTTCTGGATTCCAGTACTTATCCAGTGCTAGCCAGGGCTCTAGAGTAAGAGAATCTCATTAGAAGGCTTACAAATTTTACAGCAATCAGCACAGGAAATGATCTTTTTTCCTCAAACACTATGTTTTTATTCTTGCCATCTCTATGATGGGAGAAGACTAAATAGGACAGCTTAATTGGAAGCCAATTGGAGTACCACACAAGTATCAGATAAAAAGGTGCATTCTACTCCCTTTGGACTGCTTTATTCAGTGTGTTTTGGGGTGGACTTAAATATAAAGTGTGAGTTAATACCTTATATTTGTTGTTTTACTATCTTTACTCAATTAATGGCTGAACTTGGAATATGTAAAAAGCAAAATCTCAGCAGTTTAACTTAATTTTCAAGTTAAAGGATCAGGCAATGTTTGCAATGAACTCTTGCTAGTAACTGTTGTAATGACTCCTGGCTATGAAACACAATGTTGCATTTGGCATGATAGTTCTTAAATACACTGGTCACTTTAAAATTTGTCTGCTGATAATGATTGGATTGGTATCTGCTGCCAGCAAACAAGGCAAAGCATATGCACAAAATACCCATGATTGCTTGATAATAAATCATTTTAATGATTATATTCAAAATTGTGAAATGTGAATGGTACTGATGCGGAAAATAGCAAAGGCTGAGGCTCATCAGATTGGATGTCCATATGTGCATTGCCACAAGTATTTCATTTGATTCTCCTCTAGTGCCTCTTCCTTTGATTGTTAAGATATATATTTGGCAGAAACACCCAAAAAACCTCTAAGAATTATTGATGGCATTTATATGATTAAAGTTATGTGCCTTTCTATTCTAAATATTGGTGCTTTGATATAAAGCTTTGTTTTCTAATTAATCTCAAGCTAAAATTAAGTACTGCCCTCCTACAGTTTTCTTAATAACTTAGTTACATTGATTGTGTTGGATTCTGAAAGTTTGCATGACCTGCAGGAAGGTATGAATTTTAGAACCAGGCAAACACCAAAACATGAAGCAAACTGTGCATCATTGTTTCTTTATTACTGTTTTCTAAAAGCCAAGGAATAATTTTCTAAAGCAAAGGGATTTGTAACATTTCATTAATATATGAAGCTGCTATGCACGATGGCCATATTTTCAGTTTCCTTTGGAAGGAGATGCAGTTGAGAAAAGTGGATATTTTATGTTATATAGTTTGACACCACCCTAAGTGATTTAGCTTCAAGTCAACAACCAGTTTTAAATAGTTCCAGTTCAATAGGAACTATTGAAAATAATATTGAAATGCCCATTTGCTCTACAAAAATCCGCACAATACACCATGACCCCATTTGGAATTTAGACCATGTGTTGCTTCCTTCTCTTAACCTTGATCTCACTCTCAAACTCAATCAGATTCCTGTTTCTCTTTGAATTTGTCATTTTGTATTAACTCTTTAAAGCAAAAGAAGACACCAATCAGAGCACATTTGTAGATGATCCCCAAACATGTTTTTAAATACAAAAGGAGAAACTAATACAAAACTTTATATACTGTATATATGGTTTCAAATATACTTTGAACACCTACACTTAAGGTAAGCTGGTAGGAAGGCCTTTATATTAACGTCAGACTTCATGACAAAGACAAAGCCATCCTTGCTCAGAAGTAGAGGTGGCACAGGGGTGAGATGGGAAAGTAATTCTTTCCAGAGAGTCAACCTGGCAGTGTCACCTTTGAATTGGCACTTAGTGAAAAAATGAGGGGCAATCTAATGGATGTGGGCTGAACTGCATGGAATTCCACTTCAGCATAAGAAAAGAGTCTTCTGGACAAGCAGATCCCAGTTCAGACCTGGAGAATCTTTTGTTTATTAGGAGAGCATGTAAATGTAGACTTGGGTTGAAGCACTAAATTTTGACTCTCTTTTATGAATATTAATGAACATCATCTCCATCATTTATAATAGCAGAAACTTCTAACCAGGACTAAAAAACAGAGGCCAAATAAGTTTGCAAAAAACCTAGATGGTGACACAGCCTTTGGCTTTTGGTGCAAGAATAAGGTTGTAAGACAGTTGCATGAATAATTCTGCATTTGGGAGACTTGTGATTTAGAGCAAGAGTTGAGTAAAAGCAGGAATGTGTAGCTTCCTTCTTGTTTTGAGCAACCCTCTTAAGTGGTGATGGGGTAAGGCCTGGATTCCTCACACCTTAGTGGGGTGTGCAAGATCAGACCTTAGTTGCCATTGTCTGTCTCTGTAAATAGTGGACAGAGCTCTTCAATACTTGTCCAAGCTCAGAGTCAAAGTGGCCCCATATTGTCTCTCAGTATGGATGATATAAAGAGCATTAATGATATTAGGTCTCCAATTTATGTTCTTCAATGAAACAGGATGCATTCAGACTTAAGTGCTCACAGCCTTCAAATGTGAGAAGAATAAGCAAAAAGGTGTAAAATTGTTCCATTTATTCACTGATGGACAGAAATCTTATTAATATTTTTAAGCCTAGAAACATTTTAAGCTTCCATTAAAATGTATTTTATCTATTTGGTGGTGTGGTAATTCTTATGTTCCTTCCAAAGAAAGAAAGATGAACTGCAACCCAAAATTTTATCAATTTAATCGAGAAGTTTAGGGATATGCTTAAGTCAGGCAACCACTATTTCAATCCATTATTAGCTATCTATCTACAGTTAATATCACTCAGTAAATACTTATGGACAATAAAGGGGAGAGAGATAGTCCATTATTTATTCTAATTTGTACATTTGGGGTAGATTTTCCCTTGAATATATACGTGTACATATCTATGTGTATGTATACACATCCACAGGTATGCGTGAAACTTCTTTGAACTTTAACAATTCTGCAATTTTCTTTCACATAAGAAATATATTTTGTACTGTTTCTGTTATTAGTAGATTGGTATGATATTAAAGTGAACATTTAAAATGCACCTTAATTAAACTGCAGGAATTATGCCTTGCTTAATGTAATGAAGAAAGAGAATTTAAAATGAAGTAGCATCATTGTGTTCATTTGTAAATAACATATTGCAGCCAACTGTTTCTTAATTGCCCAGACTGTTGATAAATAATCCAGTCCTGCTGCTCTCCACAGACAATTTGCTTTGGATCAGACTAGGCAATTCAAATAACACTAATTACAGTGAAACCCTTTTATAGTGAATTCCTGTTTGCCATGGTGGAGAAAATCACTATATCAGGGGAAAGCACTTTTGCCTTTGATTTGTGTCTAAAACATGAGAAACACATAAAAGCTGCATGTTGTGCTAAATAAAGGACATACTCTTGCATTCAAAGTACTTATATTTTACTTTTTATGATACAATTGTGAATTATGTTCATTTTGCATTTGTAATTAGAGGGCGGAACAGATGTGAAAGCTTAGTTTAAAGTGATGTATCCATTAAAATAACCTATGATGCCAAGTGATTGCTTAGTATAATAGGGGATTCGTTCACTATGAGAGGAATTCTACTTTATTGGAAGGAAACCAGGACTTCAGGAAATGTTTTCTATATCAGGGGATTCACTGTAACATGGTATCATTGTATTTATGATTTTATGATGTTAAAATGAATATTAAATGAAACAAAATTCCCAACGATTACTCAGGAGGCAGCTAAGTACATAACATTTAGTACAGATGGTTGGAAGGCACAATTTTGCTCCATCACTGCATCCGTATCCTTGAACGATTTCGACTGAAGACAGCATTTCTCTGAATTTTTCATTAAACCAGACATCTTGAAATATGAATTCCTTTTATGTTTCTGTGAGTTTTGGCTAAAAGAACCCCAGTGAATAAATCATACAATACTACATGTCACCAGCACTTGTGAATATTTCTGCTTTGTTATTCTACTCTCAGTAGAGCACCATTGATTATCAAACTCAGCGGAGAGCATTTTATGATCATATATCTCCATTAGCTCCTAGTTTGACTACCATAGATTTTTCTGGTTAAGGCTGCATTATGTATTAGGAAGCCTATCTCTTCAATACAAAGTTTGATTTTATTCTCTCTAAGCCTAGAACTCTTATTATGTATTATGTATAAAGATTCTTATCTTTTATATGTAAAAATAGCAGGACTGTCTTTGTGTAACTGAAATATATGCAATCTTTTTTTTTTTCTTGATTCACAGAGAGCATATTTTATTAAGAAGCTGAAATTCTACAATGAAATGGCTGTCAGGGTAAATATTTCTTCACTTGTTAAACAAATGAAAAGTCAATTGTGCTCCGAATTTGCTTTTAATAAAATGAGCAAAGCAGAATAATATACACTTAATTGATATGCTGATGGCAACAGCAGGAAATACTACATAGTTAAAAATTAAAGTTACACTGAGTAGTCAGGGTTGTATGGGAAAACTGTAGCTGAATTTGAGGCACCTGAATGTGTCTTGCCCCATTTAAAAGTCCATTGGACCTTATCATGTATGATACTGATAAAAACATTCTATCTGCCAGTGTTCTTACAAATGTAACAACGTTTGTTCTACAAATGTAGACATATATTTACAATTCTAACAAACTACAGGGCTTTTAAGCTTGTTGATGTGGCTGTGCTTTTTCTCTTGTTAGTACATGACATTTGACGTATTGGATCTCAAGAGCTAGAGAGCACAGAACAATTTCACTGGTTAAATATAGAGGTGGAACTGAACTGATCTCATTGATGATATTATGAGTGAATTTTGCTAGATGAAGAAGAGTATAAACAAACCTTGAATTTCAATGAATCTGCAGCAAATGAAGTTTGTTATGGGTGAAACTGCAAAACATAATTAACTAGAAACTAGCTTTTTTCTCCCTGAACTTTAAAACTGCACTTGAAAAAAATATGTAAAACAAATACGGGAAAAACATAAAATTATTTTTGGGATGAAGTCTTTTTATTTTACTTATTTCTTTTATTCTGTGATACAAAACTACTTTAAATTAAAAACCTGTATCTTTTTAGGCCAGGCACCTTACCTTTTGAATTCTACCAAATGTAGGAATATGGTGACAATGGAGATTAACCCAGGGAAACTCGTATCAAGTAAGAAGATTCTCAAAATGGATTTTAATTTTGTTGACTCTGAGTCCAGAATTACTCAGTCAAGACATCTGTACTCATCAGGTGTTTTGCTTAGTTCTGGTTCTCTCAAAGGCACAAAGTAGAATCTATCAGTTGGTGCATATTAAAGAACTGAAGGTGTTTAACAGCAGTTTAATACCTCACAAATGTACCTTTTTGTTGTTGTTATAGTTCATTCCTTGCTGAGCTAGTTTGAAAGTATTCCACAGTGGATAAATGCTGTTTATTCTTGCAGCTGAGATCAGTTAGAAAACATAAGATGTAAGCCAGCTCTTAAAAGTTGTCTCTGTACTTTCAGAAGACATTTGGAGACTAAATTTCAGGGGTAATTATATATTCTAGTCAAATGGAGTTTTGCATTTGGTCTTTCATTTTTAAAAGAAATTGAATGTGTTTCCATTCATTTGTAATGGAAATATAATGTTGAATCATTAGGTGATATAAATCTTCAAAGTGCCATTTTTTCAGTCATGTCCTCTTCTTTAATGGAAATTTAAATCACTAGAAAACAATAGAACAGATCTTTATTTAGTTGCAAATGTCAGAATCTGATTTCCTCTATCTAAATCTTATGCAGCCATATCTGCAGAGCAGACTTAAAATGCTACCAATCTAAAACACTGAATGCTTTTGGGTTTTTTTTCTCTCATGTATTTCTTGAAGAACTAACCAAAGTCCAATAGCAAATCAGGCCTGTTTTGTTTTTGCATACATGATGTGTGCTCAAACTTTAGGCTTCCTAAGCCAACAGTTCCTTATATTCACACATCATGAGCTTGATTAATGATTAATATAACTCAGTGTTCTAAAAATATAACAATAACTGTGTATATTTTTTATTTAACCACTTAGTTTTGTCTCATGGTATTATTAACTACTTATTTCAGTTTATAGTCACTCTTTAGAAAAGCAGTTTCCATTTTGGCATTTAACGTATCATTGAGGGCATACACATGCTCATAGTTTTGAAGCCAGTCTACATATCTTGTCCTGGATTGCATTTGGAGCTATCAGAGCTATCAGAGCTATCAGTTTTACCTTTAAAATTAAATCAGAGATCTTGTTTAAATCAGTTTCAGTTTTGCAGCAAAATATGATTCCCTCTCTTAAAAGATTTAAGGTTGCTGTAAATTTTCGGCAACAGAAGTAATCCGATGGCAAAAAAAAATAAATTCCATGAGCAGATGGCTTTTGATATATCAAGGTTTTGCCATTTGTTTTAGTGCTTAAAATAAACATTATTTATAAGACCACTTACATTTTGATGTTACTTAATGAGGAATATGCATCATTGATTTGACTAGCTTAAGAGGTCATTTAGAACTTGCCCGTTAACAAGCTGTAATCTGCTGAGCACACAATGACTTTGTTTAAAATTATCTGTTCAGTGCTGATCAATGACAATAATTGTTTTGTACCAATCACTGTTGAAACTTGCTAATTACTTTGAAGGGCATACACACACTTGTCTCTTCTTTTTCAAGAATTTTTTGAACATTCACCTTGGAATTAAAAAGAAATGCAGTCATAACATTATACTTATTTATAACAGCAAACATTTAGAACTTTCACATTGAAAACACGAGCATCATCAGAAGCTTTTTATAAAGTGGTCTTTCCAAAAAAAGATTAGTCTTTAGTTTTGGGATCTCTGACATACAGTATTAGGGAAACAGAAATCAGGCATAAAATAATTTCAGACTCAATGCAGTTTTTCTTATGTTTCATTCAGTTGAAATCAGTGAGTTCATTCTGAACAGAAAGTGGTGTAAATAAAGGTAGAGTGCAGCATTTAATTGGTACACTGAGCCCATTGGAGGTAATTATAGCTTTATACTGTTTGAGCCTTTTGTCTTTCAGTTTGAGTTTTGATCCTTAACCCAGAAATATCCAGTTCTGCATTTATAACTGTGAGGTGAAGACTGTCAGAAAGAGTTTCAAAGGGACCATAATCCTGCATTAATGAGCACATGGCTATATGGGAGCCAAGTTGCTCTTGTTGAGAAATTTTGAAGCCAAACAGAAAAACAAAGCTAAGATCCTTATTCACATGCAAAGGATTTTGCTTAATCCCAGATCTCTGAAGGCATACTCATTCTCTGCTCTTTCTCTTTTCCTTTTTAACCCAATAAGCTTGTGTATGAGAAAGTAGCGTTGCAAAGAATATGAAATGTACTATCACCTAGTGCAAAGCAGCATGTCTAGAACCTTTCTTGTTCCCAGAACTCTTATTTATTCATATTATAACAATATCTAGAGGTCCAAACCCCTTTCATTCAAAAAAACCCAAAACAAAACCTAAAAACAAAACAAAACACAAACCACCACCAATAAAAACAAAAAAAAGCAAGAAACATAACAAAACAAAAAACAAAAAACAACAAAAACAAAAAAAAAGAAACAAAACAACAAAAAAAATCAACCATAAAACCCCAAAAAACAAACAAAAAATTTGCAAACAAATAACAACATGTAGGTTAAAAAAATACAACTTTTGAAATCAGTTTCAAGTGTTAATTGGGAAGGGAGGAAAATCCATTCTGATGCACAAAGGGGAAATGGAAGAACATATTAACACTGGAAGTTAATATCTTCTTATTCTTAATAACTAACACATACCTCAAAGATTTACTGAAAGCTTTTCTGTGATTCTTATTCTCTTGTTAAATCTCACATAAAAAGACAATCATAACTGTACCCTAAGGTGCCATCAGTTGAGGTCAAATGTTGGTTTTTACTTTAAAGAGTAGTGTTCGGGGGGTTGTGTATGCAAAATGGTGCCAAAGTATGAAATATTCAGCCCTGTTTTAGTTGGTCTCCTTTTAGATGGCTCCAGTAAAAGCCTAGAAGTGGAAAAATTGCAAAAAACCCCTTTTGTCAGTTGTCACAGTAGTACAGAATTGGACTGCACTGGAACTGGTAGGAGTAGAGAGAATTTAGCCTGTTACTGAAGGGCACTCCCTAGACTTGATGACAAAGATTCTGAAATTACTGAGTGCAATGATTACTGATAATCTGAGCAATTGGCATCTTTCTAAATTTGCCTTCTTCCTGAATCAAACACAAAACCCGTTACATTCTTCCTCTCCTCCTCCCCTTGCCCCCTCCTTTTATTTAAGAAAGGTGCTTATTTAGAAAGAGGTAGGCTAAGAAAAAAAGTCAAATAGCACAAACACATTAATTTCATTCCGCTTAAAAACAGTAATCTCCTGGTTCTGAAAAGAGAAAGGTTGATGTAAAGGAAAAAAATTGTTCCTTATAGATACACTGAAGTGTTTAAGTTCTTGAAATGTCTGGTAGCTAGGGGCCCACAGGAAAAGGATCGCTTTTAGTACATTTCAACATTTTACCCTTCTATGCATTTAGATAAGGGGAGTACCTTCTGGATAGTAAAACCTCCAACTTCTTGCTTTTTAAATGTAGATTCCACCTTTCACCTGTTATGTCTTTTAAGTTTTCCAAACTGTAAGGGTCAAAGAGATGGATGTTGGAGCAAATGAAACTGCTGCAGACTAGAAGATAAAAATTGGGAGATTAAAGTAGAAAAAAAAAATGAGGACAAAAGGAGACAAAATGCAGTGAAGAAAGTAAAGAATATTTTGCAGGAAAATTAATAATAAGTTAAAGGATGGAAGAATGTAAAGATGGAGGAACTAGAACCTGAGAAGAGAGGAAAAGATATTTACTCTGTTTTTCAGATGTAGAGATCCAGAGTACACTGACCTCTTATGGCAAGGAAAATCAGGAGCAAAAGCAGCCCTCAGCATGACTGAATAGAGCAAGTTACATCTTTCACCTCTACATGTCGTGGCATAGGGATAAATATAACTCACCAAATGGCAGTCCTGCTTGCTTTTTACTTAAATAGAAAATCACAGAATTACAGAATAATTTAGTTTGTGAAAGGTCTCTAAAGTCTTTGAGTCCACCTTTGACTGATTACCGCCACATCAACTAGACCATGGCACTAAATGCCATGTTCATTTGTTTCTCAAACTCTTTCAGGGATGGTGACTCCCCCACCTCTCTGAGCAGCCCATTCCAATATTTAATTGTCCATTCTTAGTGCTTACTTTGCCATGCCAAAAAGCAGATAACTGGTCAACAGGTAATGATTTCAGAAGCATCATGATTAGAATTTTCAAGTATCAGAGAAGGTTTAAACATATTTGTTGAAATTGGTTCTTGGGGAAAGTTGGGTAGACTTTTTTTCCCTCCTCTTTCATTTTTTTGTTCCTCCTTTTTTTTTTTTTTTTTCCCAACTGATGCACCAAAGTATTAACCCTTTTTGTTGGAGCATGCTACCTAATTTCTATTAGTAATACAACTTTATAACTAGCTACAGATAAAGAGCTTTTCTTCTTCAGGTTACGCTTTCTCTAGGTTAGGCTTTCTCTGTTACGCAAAAGAATAGTATTTCTTGAGAAGAATGAAACTAATGAGGAGCAAATAGACATGAATCATTCTGCACTGGAGATGAAAGAACTGCAATTTATAAATGAACTTTCCAGAAAGTCTGATTCTTTGAGTTCTTGGGAAGGTTTTTATTGAATTTACACCTTTGCAGAGCACAAAGGTGAAAGTGTAACAGGAAATGTGGTGAGGTGGTGACTCAGCGCTACAATATGTTACAACCTACACTAATTTTCTTTATTGAAACTCATCTTCGATGCTTCTACTAGGTATCACTTTTAAGGAAAGAGATACTTGGATATAGTACATATATTTGTATACATGAAAACTTTTGATTTAAAATATACTAAGCAAATATTTATTTCTTCCAGATCCAGAAAATGTGGCGAGGCTATTATGTTCGGAAGTATATCCATAATTTTTATGCACTGAAGAAATACCTGGAAGCTGTTTCTGTGAATAATGAGCTTGTCAGGTAAAGATAAAAGCTCCATGTGGTAAAGCATTCATTTGCTCTTCTTTTATTTGTAGAAAGTATGTGGCACTAATTAAACTGTTTCTTTGAGTGTAAGTTCCCCTCCATTGTCAAATACATATATCTGTCAGCCATCATGCTCTTTATCCTATGCCTATTCATGTTGCACCACATTCTGTTCTCATTTATACTATTATGAATTCAGAATAATTTCTTTGAATTAATTAGGTGTGCTCTGGATTTGTACTAGTTTAATAGAAATGGATTTGGCTCTTCACCTATGCTCAGAACTCATAGGATATTATGCCCTAAGTAGGGTTTGTTGAACTAGATTTTTTTCTTAGTATACATAAGCTAACCAAAAATTTATTTTTATAATTTGTTTTGAATATGGATTATTGACAATGAATGCAAGGGCAGATTTGGATTTAAGTTTCATGCATGAGCCATATTATGAATATTAATTGGGAAAAATACTGGTGTGGATACAGTGAAGCAGATTCTTTTCATGGTTACAGAAGAGAACCAATAGCCTGTCAGATTTCTGTCTAGAACTGTTGTTGCTCTATGTTCTTACTCTATTTCTCCTATGCATCCATTGTCTTTCCCTGTATGGAAGCTGAAACTTCACTAAAATAGAGGTAATTATTTCCCTCTAGTAGATTTGATGTCTTGATCCACGACCATTACTCACATAACAGTGGAAATAAACAGCCAAAATGCTGGGTGACCATGATCATTCCTCTCTCAGTGTAAATGAAAGATGTTGGACAAAATCCATGCAGTGTTTGCTGTTCAGAACGTCTGAGACAAATCTTTGCTTTCTCAGGCACAGAAATATAAGGGAGTCTAGTAAACCAGTATTTCTAGAAATCTTGTCTAAATCACATGGCAAAGACTTACATAAAGAAGCATATGCAAGTTATATATGAAAAAACTCAGGATTATCCAACTTTTTTGTATGCTGGTTGTTAATGATATTATTCTTCCACAGTACAGCTGGTGCTACATCCTCTTTGTCATAGCATTATTTCTTGGCATTAAATTGTTACCTATAATGAACCACACTGATCGTCACCTACCTCTGATCTCTCATTATTATTCATTTAAGTGTATTCTGTGCAGAAAACTCAGCAAAACCAGACTTAAACATTCTGTTAGAGCTTCAATGGTATCTTCTTGATGTGAAATCCTCAAAATATTCTCTTTTCTTGAAAAGGTGGAGTCCTAGGAAGACTAGACCAAATTTTGGAAAATAATTGAAGCCATAACTTCTCTGGTTTAAAATCCATATCACTGGTTGAATTGCAAAAAGATAACCTGCTTCTCTGTTCATAATCGTTCTATCACTCTTCTCCATTCCCTGCTTAAACCTAGACCATAACTTGTTGTTTAGATTGGCCTTTGGTGTATGCCAACAAAACAAAAGTGGTATTCCTGCTGCACTATGAACATGGATTGGTTGGAGCTTTGTATTTTATTTCCCCACAATAGATCAATGCTGGGTATACCTAACTTCAGAAGACTACAAAAATATTTGGTTTTCAGTACTTCAACATGTTAATCAAATTCCCTAATATTTAGTTTAGGTTATTAGAAACCAGAAAGCCTATGCACTGCATAGATATTTTAACCAAGAAACAATTCTGTGCTCTTTAGCAGGCAAGATGAGCAGTATGACTTCAGGTACACCAAAATGTGTCAAAACTACTCTGTGTGAGCTCTTACCTGGCACTGATATATTATATTTTGCTAATTTGAGTTCTGTATTCCAGAGTTCACAGAAATGCATGTCTTTTAAGTGAAAAAAAAAAAACAAAAAACCAACAACATCTTTTCCATTAAAAAAAGTTAAAAATTAATTTTTGAACTAATTTGGACAAATGGATCTTATTGTTTCAGTTTTTAAAATTCATGAGTTCCCAAGTGCAATCAAGAATCACTGCAGTAATCCCTTTACTGGGGTACATTTGAAAACTAATATGTATATCACCTTCAACATTCTTCTTATGAAATCTAACAGATGTTTAGTGAGGATTAGGTGTAGGCCCTCAGCCAAACAGATTTTTCCTGTCATTGGGCTAAGTTGCTGCCAACTACTTGGGCCCCAAGGTGGCCCACTGTGTTTCTTATGTGGAATACTGAGCCAGGTGGAGGAAAGATTCTCCTCATATTTTCATTAGCTGTCACATTGGCTCTGGACAAATTTAACCTCACTGTTCATAAATATTTTTTTGTATAAAAATTATTGCGACTCTACACTGACAAGGAATTTTCAGAAATAGAAGGAATGCATTTATGGAATTGATGGGCTTTATTAAAACGTCAAGAGTATAGAAATTTACTTGTTGATAGACAGAGAGACTGATACACTTGTTCACTCAGATTAGACTGCCTTTGAGTGTTTCACATCTCTAGAGCACCATAAAGCAACACAATGTGGAATATGAAATGATGCATGTGAATACATGAAACTGTCTCCTGCCTCCCCCACAAAAAAAATCAAAATATATTTTTAATTTCAAAAATTTGTTTACAATTTGTTCTTTCTAGAATTATGATGTAATTCTGAATTCAACTACACTGGATAGTTCTCTGTTTCATCTATTCTAGAGTAACACTGACAGAATTTTTATTTGCCAACACCTATCTAAAATCATCTTCTATGTTTTGAACACAAGACTCAGGCTTTGTGCCTAATTTTCTCCTCTTTCGTTAAGGAGGAATCTATATCAAATCATACCTCACTCATTTCTAAGAGAAACTTCAGAGGCAGTTCTCATGAAACTTTGGACATTCTGTTACGTTTCTTATATCTTGAAGGAGTTATTGACCAAAGTTTGTTTCCTTCTCATTCCTCCTTTACCCTAGTTTTTATTTAGTTGTTTTTTTTTTAAATAAAGGACACTTGTTGTACTAAGTGGTTTTCTCAACCAGTAGCCACATCTTTACCATTTAGCTTTAATACAAACAGTCCTTATTTAATAGCTGTCCTCATTTAGTAGCCAGACCTTTATCATTTGTCTTTAGTGTGAAAGCCCCAGGAGAAACTAAACTTAATAGAAGCTGCCCCAGTTTAAAGCCATAGAGGAATGTAATTAAGTTTAACAGAAATTGATTTAACAGAAATTGACCTAAAATATAATTAAATAATAATAGTCATATTATGTGTGAGTTCCCACTCACTTAACAGACTGGTTATGGCACTGTTAGACTTAACAGACTTAAGGCACTGCCTTTGTACAAATTGAAGATGGCTCTTGGCTTTAGCTCCCAGACTGGCTAAATTCCTCCAGCATTCCTATTACTTTCCACTGCTACAGAACCACTAGGTGTGATGGCTGCTGGTGTCCCCAGTAGAGTCCCTAGGAGTTACGTTGAGAAGTACTGGAAAGAATCCCTTCAGAGATGGGAAAGAACAAATTTGAACCCTAAACTCTGTCTACATAAGGACATACTCAGATTTTTCTTAACATTTGTACAGTTTCACTTCAGTGTATTGATGAAATGGGCTCATTAGTCCTGATTTCTCTTTTTCCTAAAAGATATAGGAAGTTATTAATGAAGCAAGTAAGAAACTTGCTCTTAAATGTTTATTTAACTATATTTTGTTATTTAGATTTTAGTAATAAATCTTCATCTGGAGCACCCATTTTTACTTAAGTACTAATATATACTGTATTCTATCTCAATATGGGCTAGTTGGATGATTTCATTTATAAATATATGCAGGAAAGTAAATTTCATTACTTCTCAGTGCAGTTAGTGTATTTAATTTAAAGGAAAATGCTTTCTTTTGAAACATTCTTAAAGCTGCATTTACCATCTCCAAGAGCTGGTTAAATGGTTACAAGGGGAAATATGCCAAAATCAATTAGCTTAGGCTATAACTCCATATGATGCATTAGAATTTTGTTTTATGTGAAACAGTTTCCAGTCCATGATAAGCAAATGGACATCACTTCACATAAATTAGCATGCTGGTACCATTATATCCAAAGAATTTATGGATGATGTCAGTTGCCCAACTGTGTGATTAACTTGCAGTTCTTCACCTAAGGTTATCTACTCACTGGCCTTTAAACTATAGTAAAGGAACTTTGCTATATGTCAGGTGTACAAGTAGAGGTAAGATTTTGGGATGTATTGCTCCATTTGCTAATGAATGGCACCATTTAAATTTTTCCCTAGGCACAGAACTGAGTAAAGATAGCAGTATCAGAAAAGTAACAAAGCAGTGGCAGAGAACTGACGTTGGGGCAGGTAGTTCAGCTTTCTTGCCTACTGAATAAACACTGACTTAAAGATAGCAAACTAAGGCCTGAGTCTACCTTTAATAAGCATCATAGTTTACGTAAACATTGTTGCATTTATAAATCAGGAATTTCACACACTTGCAGTATCAACACCAAATTCTTCTTTCCACTGTTACATTAGTAGTGAGTGGCCCTGGAGAGCGTGACGTTGATCTAAGTTTGACTAGCTGTTCTATCAGCAGATTTAGTGTCACAATCATCATTAAAACTTCCAGGTCTTCAAGACACATGAGGGAAATAGATAATACAAAGTGATAAAAATCACTTCCTTGGAAATATGTTTATTCTCAAATTATTTGTGCAGCTCGATTTTTTATAAGCCTAATGAAGAGTGAAATGAAAGAGTACTTGCATATTGCTGGTGATCTAATCCAATTTTAACTATTCTGTAAATAGGCCTGAGAATGCAGTAGGGAAAAAAGCAAGATTACCTATCTTATTCTAGATTACTATACCATTTCTGAATTGTATTTTCTTTTAACATGGCAAGTACTTGGCTTCTTAAAACGTTTGAGGTACAG
The DNA here is from genome assembly GCA_013397375.1 of Toxostoma redivivum. NCBI lineage: Eukaryota > Metazoa > Chordata > Aves > Passeriformes > Mimidae > Toxostoma > Toxostoma redivivum. Next base: position 239,125 of record VXBI01000545.1, read on the forward strand.
CTATTTTCCATGGAGTAGGCTTGAAATAAATTATTTTTTGTCATAGTAATATGAGGAGAATTTGCTCAGCCTCCACCTGTCTGTTCGTTTTTGAGAAAGATAAGTCCAGGTGCTGGCCATTTTCTCAAGTGTCAAAGTGTTTTGAAGAATGTATATATTGTCTTATAATTCAATTAAAATGTTCCTCATCATTGACTGCAGAAGCAATTGATTCCGTAGTCTATTTTCAATTAGTGCCAAAGCCTTTCAGACAGCTCCTAAGAATTCTTGCAACAATAAAACCCTCATTTTTGTAATGTTATCTTTCACTTGATGTTTGATTAACTACTTTATCTTCAACCCATCTTTTTTACTTGTCTTCAAAGATATAGAGAGGAAATACATTATGATTTTCAACATACCTGTAATTTGAATTTTACTTACTATGTCAGCTTTTTCTGTGAGCCTCACAAATAGAGACAAGTGCCAAGTATGCTTTCTTATATTTAAATATTAATTTGGAGTGGTAGTGGTCATAATTTAAGACATCTATGCCTTTTCCAGAGGATTTTAGGCATAACTGCTAGATTTCTAGGAATCTGAAAACTGTAATTTACCGAGGATCCCAGAGTACTTCTGTAGCCACAAACCTGATGCTGTTAGGATAGGTAAGATATAAAAAATGAGCTTTTGGAGTTGATAATGAAATTGAAATGAAGTGTCTAAAGTTATAGAGTAGTCAATGACCTGTTTTAACTCCATGGGAAAGCACTTTCTGAATAGTGAGGTTAAGGGAAGAACCATTATGTTTACACAGTAAACTGAATTTCCAACACAGATTCAGCTCACATGCCTCATGAGCTTTACTCTGTCCATGTCTTTCTTGAGCAAGGAGTGGAAGCAGTCTTTACCATATTTTTAGATAGTTCTGTGTAAATAGTTGAAGTTTTGCAATAAACATGAACACTGTAAGTAATGTAAGTAGCTGCTTAGACTGAAGTCTTCAATGACATGAAGGCAATATTTTCTCATGTATTTTTATTTAGCAGTAAACACACCATTAGGATCAACAGATTAAACACGAAGCCTTATTTCACTTATATCCAAAGAATTTTTTTTTTTTTAATCTGAATGTGTAGAAAGAAACCTGAGGTCCCTGTGTACAATCATTGGACCAAATAGTCTATGGTGTCGATGATTAGTTTTAATGAAGGTAGAATAAAATAGGTCTGACAACACAGTATTGTAGGATAACAATAGTTCTATACTTGTGAGCTTTGAAGGTGCTGTAGTGTCTGGATAGTTTTTTTATTTTGTAAGAGGTCTGTTAGAATTACTGACAGCTCATAAAATATTTTCTGTGTACAAAGACTGACTAATGTTGGCCTTTTAAACTGTCTCATAGAGACAGACTTCACAGACTTCTGTTTTGTGTGAAGTAGGATCTTCACTGTAAAACGAGTTGAAAAGGGGAAGAGGTACAGTTTCATTAAGCTCTAACATATCATTGACTGTCAGGTAGGTCTTGTTATGCTGTCCATCCTCATTTAACTATCCCACAAGATCTCTTAATGAAGTTAAGCCCCAAGTTCACTCCAGTAATTCTGTGGCAAGAGTTTGTGCAATGTAACAATTCATCACTTGTCAGGAAGGCACTTTTAGTTTATACATTTAATAAGGGCATCCTCTAGCTTGGTTAATTAGAAATGAACAGTTTGCATATTTACTAAATGCGGAGTGTCATTGCCACCACGGCCTATTGCCTACATGAATTATTTCTCTATCTGCAATAAACAGCTGGGTAATTATTACTGCCATAATCAGATAAATTCCCTCTGTAAGGCTTTTCTTACATGGCAATTCTTTGAACTCATCCAAAGCTGAAGAAAATTTATGAACTCCAGCAGCTAGACCACTTTTTCATAGTGCAGTGTCCCTGTTCCCCATTTCAAGGACATGCAGACTATCATAAATATTGTGTAAATTAGGAGGATAAATATGATTACCTAAAGATTACATATTAATAAACTTGATTTTCAAAATATAATTTTCAGGTTGTAACTGATTACATTATAGCAGTACTGGTTTATCTAATTGTAGAGACATGACAGGCCATCTATATACAGGCTATATGAGGTTATCAGGCAAGGGCTCTACCACTTGAAGAGTAAAGACTCCTGAAGAAGTATATAAATATTTTTCATGTACCATAGTCACTTCAGCTGTTTAGGTCATTAGAAGTATGACAAATATTATGTGTCATTTACTCAACTCACTTAAAGCATTCCTATTGTTATTAAAATAAGGTGATGGTTCTTTTTGTTGCACTGTTTTCAGTTTAATAATGAAGTATAAAATTTAAATGCATTTATTTACATGTTACATAAGAAAATTAGATATTTCTTTTATTTGTAGGAGCACTTAATATACAATTATATAAATAAATTTGCTCTATGCTACCCAAGTATTCCAGCTCATATGTGAGTGTATCTGCAAATACATCAGTGGATACTTAATTTACACATATGGATTTTCCAGAACATATATGCATATATAAGCTATAATGTAGCTTATTTTTGAGATCTCCAAAGAAACAACAAAAAAAAATAAAATCAAAAGACATGAATGTTATTTTTCTTAGTTGGCTCACAACAGCCTATTTAACCTAACATCGCTATTTTGTTTTAATCATATTGTAAGATAGTGTGTCTGAGTGCTGCTAGAAAGTTGCCAGTTACTATTCCCATACTTCATAACTCTTTATCAAACAAGTAGCATTCCTCACAATTCAGCAGAATGCTCAGAGATAGCAGAATGTTAAGGAAAGCCAAACAAAATAAAGTGTTCTTTGGCACTGCTCTACCCAGTGAAAGGCTTTTGAGATTACACTCCCTTTATCATTTCCCATTTATGTGAGAGAAATAGAAACTACAGCAGTGAAGACCTTTGAAATGAGCCACATCACAGTTGTTTTTGTTATTGGAAGTGTGGTGACTATGCACTGCTTTTTTCCAAGTTCATGATTTCATTTTTGTCTAAGGACCTGAAGGCTTATTGATCTTTTTTTGGCATTTCAGATTTTTTACAGTGGAAAATTACACTCCTTTGCTTTATACTGGTGTATCCTATAAGATGAAAAGCAATATATAGTCTCATGAGCACTTTTTTGGTTTGTTTTAAAGGAAAAATGTCCAAAATGGAGAAAAAAGGGGATCAAAAAATTGTCATCGTTGTTTTCTGACTCTCTAAATCATTATAAATTGACTTTTCTGTTACCTAAGGAGAGTTAAGTCTCTGAAGTGGTCAGTCAGAGAAGAAAACAGAAAGACTATTTGTCTTCCATTTTCACAGTCTAGAACAGTAGTGAGTAGTTACAAAAAAGTGTTGGTTTTTGTTCTAGTAATAATAAAAACAATGTTATTTGGAACCAGGTGGTCTTGTCTGACTTCAGATCTATCACCAATATGATGTTTATCAATACCCAGTTTGCAGCAGTATCTATAGAAAGCCCATCAAGCTTTGACTGAACAATCTAGTTTGATTTAATAATATCAAAATATAGTAAATACCCTTTTTATTCAAATCCAGGAGCAAATTACCTTTGGTGTTCAAAGTATGTCTCATAGATCCCCATTGAAACAGTTTCACTTTATCTTTGAACCTTTACTTGTTATATTCAGCTGTATTAGACTGAAAACTGTACTAGACATAAATAACAGAGATCACTGAAAGATGCTGTCTCTGCTTAAAATAATTTTTGTTACCATTTTGGACAGACCTTCATATGTCCTTTAAAATAATATCAGCATCAGAACTCAGCACAGTTATGATGACCAGGAAATTTTTAAAAAATAATTTTTCTTCTGTCAGTTTATGCATTCATTTGTATGAATGCTTTTTATCATGTGAAAGAGTGTCTTCATATTTATGTATCCTGCTTGGAATACCTCCTTTAAAAGCCTTAATTCTTCATTTTGTGACCATGACTTTCCTTAAACTGTGATAAAATTTTACTTATTATTATATCCCTTTAAAATTCCTCAGACTCTTCACCTTGTAGGGGTAATGGCAGGAGTCCATTAACTGGTTTATCCTTGACAGTGAAGCTAAATCCCAATGTTTTACCTTGAACTTCACAATTCTTGCTACCTTCAAACCAAATTTTTTTAAAAAAGTGTTTCAAGAAAGCAACATTTTCTATCTCTCTTCTCCAAGCAGGCTGTTCTTTTCTTATCCAATTAGCTAATTGTTTGCTAAATGTTTACAGCCTCATCTAACAAATGGATTTGTTCTTTCAGCTTGCATGGCACCCAAACTGATGCAGCACTCATTTGCCTACTTGTACTTGGTAATATGAGGCCTCAGAACCATCCCCAGCATTGTGTTTGGCCCCTTGGGAAAGAGTTAGTACTCTGCCCAGAAGTTTATGGGCTTGAGTATAGACAATAGAATATATTGAATGTACTCTTCAGACATGTATAATTGAATGTTGAAATCTATAATGAAGTGTAGTCTCATTTATCAGGTAGAACCAAAATTTCAGAGAATAGACTTTAATTCTGAGTGTGATTTCTTGCACGGCATACTAAAAATGCCTGATTTTTTTTTTCTGGTGCTGATTACTTCAAAGTTTTCAAGACAGTAAGAGATAAGGTTTTCTAACACTTCTGAAAATTGGGATCTAGTTGATATTTTCAATTTGTCAATGAGCCACTGCTGTTAAATCACATACTTGCTAGTAGCACTGCTGTATTAAAAAAGATGTGTCAGATCTCCCCCCCAAATAATTACAATTGCTATGAAATAAAAATATTAATTGACTGTCTTTCATAATGTTTTATGCTTCAATAAAGATGACATCATAGATGCTCAAGTGGCAAAACCATTCAGTGAATATGAAATTGAGAAAACCATGAGGTACTGCAAAAATCACTATGAAGTTGTGAGTCTTGGCATTGCTGCTCTGCTATACGTAATAGGTCATTACATAAAAGCTCTCCCTGCCTTGCTGTTGTAAAACCTGTTTAATGTAGACAAAGTGTACCATTTTATTTATCAATGTATGCAGACTTTTATGTGAAAGTAAGTAAAGGATGTTAGTGAGTAGACCTCAGTCAAATTGTTTCATAATACTCTGAGAAGGAAAATCAACTTAGCTGATGACCTTTAGAAGCTATAACGTCATGTTTGCTTTCTAAATCACATAATGTTGAATATTCTAAATGTTGCCAAGTATCATATATTAAAGTAAAAGAAGTACAGATATGTCTACATTGTACTGCACTGCAGCAGAGAGATAACAGCTTAAATCAGTTAATTCTAGTACTGGGAACAGTTTAACTGTAGCAAAACATAGCAGTGAGCTTTCCTCTAGTTATTACTGTGCAGATGGTAGTGTATATAGTCTTCTGGGAATTGCAATGCCAAAAGATAACAGATACTTTCACATGACATCCACTAGAAAACTTCCAATGGTATTTGGCTGTGGTTAAACATCCTCTTTTATATGTTGCAGGAAAAATTAGGAACATGACTGCTCTTTTAGCAGCTTAGCACTGACACTGTGCTAAAAATGACCACTGCTGCTAAACTGCTGTCAGGATAAATTGTGTTGGGGCTTTGTTATCCATTCTGGGCCAGATCAGCTTTGTTACCCTCAAATACTAATTTCACTGTTTAAGCTACTTACCAAATATTAATTTCACTATTAAAGCTAATCAATCAGGCTGATTTTTAATGAGGGGCTCAATAGCAAACAGGCATTGAGTGAGAACATTTTTCCTGTTGTTAGGCTTTTCAGTATAGACCTGGGCATAAATAAAGCTGAACCAGTATATTTGGATGTAGTTCCCCTGCCAACAGAAGCTTCGGTGTTGACTTGCTCTTATGCCACATCCATAATAGGTGGGGTTTGCAGTTTAATTAAATAAAAAAAAATTAAGCTGAAAAATCATTGTTTAGATTGGACCTTTTACAAAATTTTTTTTTAACTTCACAGCATTTTCTGCTGCCAATTATAATAAAGTAAATTTGCGTTAAGTATATATATGCACAAGGGAAAAACATTTGGACCAAGAAGTTTGCACATTTTGAGAAAATAGAATAATCTTAAGAGACTATATATGAAATATATATGAAAAAATTAGGTTTTTAGTATACGTGAGGAAAAATTCTGTATGAGTTGTTATTGAAACCTTAATTAGAAGATTCTGCATAATGGATTAGGAAAATACTCTGGTTGTAATTCTAAGCTGCCTCTGGAATCAGTAGCCTGAAAGGCTGTTGCACTCTCTTGAGTAACTGTGCAGCAGTGGAAATTGGAAGGATAAGAAGGATGCATCCGTCTGTTCTTCCCTATCGTCTGGTACACACTGTGCCCTGATCTCCTGATCTTCACAAGGTATTCATTCACTGTATGCCCTTCACCACCATGTTCATCACATTTCCAGCGTTGTGTATTGATCACACTGTGGACTTTGACAGTGAAACTGGTGTGTCACTTAATTCCTTTGGCACTGTACACTATGTGATTAAGGGGAGATGGACAGAGTATATGCTACCATGCACAAATTGTAATGGGATTTTAAGATGTTACTAATTTCTTTCTGTAGAAGTAATAGGAGATACAGGGTGTTTCCATATGCCTACACATTGGCTTTATTTATTTTAATTTTTTTCACATTAAAGAATCATATTTTCTGTTCAGTTGCACTGCAATGACATCCACTGCAGAGCAATAATATTCCTCCAGGTCTTGAAGAGAGTGTCATGATTAATTTATCATGGAATCATGTGAACATTCACATTTAAAATTAGTAAGAATTTTGGACACCTATTTGTGGTAGGTCTTGTAGGCAATAAGATACCTTGTACCACTAATAATTGACTGCCACTTTGAGCATCTAAGTGCAACTTGAGATCAAATATTTTGGTCAAGGAACAGGACTACACATCATGGTAGAGAGGAAAAGAGTTACATAACTGCCCTGTTTTGCTTACTAAATATGAAGGGGTTCACTTAAAAAATGAGAAAAATGTTGAGGATGAGCAAGCTGTCTGATAGCACATAACTAACTTAAGTATGTAGTATGTGTGTTCTGTTAAAACTTTGCCTTCAAAATACAGAGTTCTCGAAACTATTTTTAACCCCTAGGCTGGTCTATAGATATATTTCATTGTTTTCCCAAATTTAATCAATTAAATCAAACAATATTATCATGGCAGGTTATATTCCATTGTCACCTATACCAATGTGGTGTAAAATCAAGTGGCATGCAGTGGTATACCAAAAATTATTGTCTCCCTAATTTTATTTTACCTTCCATATTCTGTATTTGTGCAGGGAGAATGATATATAGCCAGGAAGATTAAATAGATTTAGGTTATCTCCTTGTATGCTAAGGTTGCCTACTGCTTCTGTTGCAGGAATTTTATGATTTGGTGTCTTAACTGTTTAAAATCACAATAACGTAATACTTTTTCTGGATGCTCTAGGCAACTATACTAATTATTGTTTTTTATTGGATGCCCTTTCCTTTAGTTAATATAATTCTTTGTAATATTATTTGGCCAAAGTACCAAAGAATGCCAATGGAAATGCAAACAGAATGTAATAGTTTGATAAACTTAATAAACAGGGGTCAGTGTGAATTTGTAAAATGATGAAGTTCTATGCAGAATTATTAAAATCTGTATATTACTGAAATCATCACTTGAAGACCTTTCCAAAAGTGCCAGGAACAATATTATATATGTATTTTTAACCTTTATACAGACAGCAGGAGCACTGTCAACTGAATTTGCATCTCATAGCAGGAACTAACACCATTGCCTACTGCATAATGAAGAATCAGAATAACAATAAGTTACCTTGTCAGAAGAAATTTTTTATTTTTCAAACTATGTAGAGCAAGTAATTTTATCATTAACAATTCAGTAGCTACTTAACAGATTTGTTACACAAGATCATTTTTAATTGTGGGTTTTGAGCACATATGTTGATAATCCTATGCCTATTTTCAAATGCATTAAACATTCCCTATGACAAGGACAGCACACTTTGTGTCAGCCAGTATATTCACATTTTTAGTAAAAAAATGCATCCTAAACTTGCATAGTAACCTTGATATTCTTCTGATTTGTTTAATAATTTTCAGATCATGATAAGACATTGCATTTAAAATATCCACATTATTCCCCTACAAAGCTATTCCATAAAGATGTGTGTGGGAGAAAGTCTGATTGGACTAAACTTATATGGAAAGTCGGGCTGGTAGGAAGTTGCAAGAGATGCTGTTGATATATTGAGATAGGCTTTAAGATAAACAAAAGATTATGTGCTAAAATAATAACACAATTTTTGAGTTATAACATTTTAATAAAAAGTACTTTTCCGGCTATGAACCATGCAATAGACAGATTGCTTACAAAAATAGAACAAGATTATCAAATAGCCTAAAACATGGTTTGCATTTACAGAACTCTTTTTCTCCTGCAAAATTTATTGAAGCTTTAAAAAAGCAAGCCAAAAAATTTGCCTTCTCCCCCTTCACACTGAACCAGAAAAGGTTCATCCTGGAGCAAAATTGGTCCAGAATCCACAGAGTGTCATGTATCACAGCTAGTATTCATAACGTCACAGAGATACATCCCAAGAAAAGATTGCTCAATGAACCCATCATATTTGTGAATAAAGAGAAGACTTTGGCAGGAGGTGTACCAATTTATTCCAAAAATAATTTAATTTCAACTGATTTCCTATTGACTTTAATAGAATTTGGATTTATTTTCTCTGGGAAGGCATATGTGTTGGAGGTCCCAAGCACGAAACTTCCCAGAGAACACATTTCCATGTAAGCTATGTGGAACTCTAGCTGCATTTGGAAGGTTAGGTTTATGTCATTAGTATCACTTATCCTTCTACACATTATTCTGTATGGTAACAGTGAAACCCCTGCACAGTGCATGACATGTTAGTATTAATCTGCTAATGTGTGAAATAGTATATTCATATCTAACTGCTTAGATTCTCTGCTTTCATTGCTCCTTTTCAAATGCTTGAAAGCATGGTAAAAGAGATGAAAGCTTTAGGTTCAAATAGCTTTAAAATAAATCTATATTTATGCTAAAACATCTATGTTTCCAGTCAAGCAATGTTTGGACTGCTACTTACTACTTATTTTGTACTGTCTCTCTGGAGAGAATCATCCTGGGAGCTATTATCCCTGTCTGGATTGTCTGCATGTTCTCTACAACTCTACAGGGCAGTATAATGCCCAATAGAGATATTTTAGATCAACTGACAAAATGTGTAGGCTGCAAAACTATGCTGAAAATTATTTGTAACTGCTTAAAAAATCTCAAACTTTTACATGGATTATGGTACAAGTATTACTGAGGGTATGTGATAGTCAGAAATGATCATGATGATAGCACTATCTAAAAAGATCATGAATTACATTGAACTTCAACAAGTATTTTAGACTTCATTTAATTTCAGCAAGTAATGATTATTAATCGTTCATTCCAAACAATCTGATAAATTCCCACTGATGAAAGCAGGAAACATTTTGGATCCTTTTATCATAATTTCTGGAATACAGATCTATATTTTGGACATTATTTGTGTGTTTTTATCACCAGTTGTGTTCTAAATCAAAAAGCTTCCATATTCACTTTTAGGAAGAAGCACCTTGGTATATAAGAACATGAATAGACTGTAGTAATACCTGATTTTTTTTTTCATCAGTTGTAAATGGAGCACTAAAGCTGAATAGAGGGTTCTGTAATCAAAAAGGAATAGTATTAAATATGTAAATCACAGATCATACACTCTGATATTGAAGGTAAAAAGGCACAAAATAAAAGAATGAAGTTGATACTATATGTATTGTCTATTTATTCATTTGTTTGTGATCGATGGATATAGAACAAAGAGTTTCCTTGTAAAAAATGCTTATGTACCTACATGTAGTGACTCTGAAATCTGTACCTTGAGGACAAAGAAAGGTCACCAATCTCTCCAACTCCTAGTTCTTTGTCAAAAATGGACACAGTTAATGAGGTTTGTTTGGTACAGCACAAATTCTCAGACACAGATAGAGATCCTTTCAATGGAAACAAATTTGTTTGGCTTTACCAGGTTACTTAGCGATTAATAATAGCCTTGAGATGCAGGTCAGAAAGGTCAATGTCCCCGCTTGCCAACACAATCTAAAATGTGCAGTTACTCCGGCTCTCGGGCTTTGAGGCCCCAGAATGCTATGCATAAAGTAAAACAGGCTATTTTCCAACTTCTTTTTTCATATTAATAAGCAATTTTCAAGAGAAGGGTGGCAAAATGGGGGCCATGCCACTCTAAGTAATTCATTTATTTTGCAATTTAATCTTATGTTGGAAAAAAATTACACTGCTGCAAAAGCATAGCATGGTGATTTTTAAACGTCAGTGTGCTTCATAAGTAACCTTGTATGAAATATTGTATTAGCAGCCTTTAACAGTAAACTGAAACAAAAAACATTTTCAGAGATTCAAAAATACCTGTGCATCTTTTCTGATCTGTATTTCCTTTTAATTCTATTTTTCTTTTGCAGTTAAAATATAATGTTTAATTACTTAATACTTTACTTGTTTTAATTGATAAAATCTTGAAAGATAGCATGCAACAAAAGTTCTACACTTCAACTTGTATTTAAGAATGTGCTTTCATAGTGTTCATATTTATAAAGCATTTATTTCTCTTTCACATATTTTGATGAACTAGGTTAATGATAATTAAAATACTAAGAGTAACTCTGAGTCACAAACTTAAAAACCACTTTTGGGAGCAATATGACTTTTCCATGGTATTATTCATATCTGCAATTTACCCATGTGCATATTTTGACACAATTTGACCCATGTCCTCACACTGTCTTATTTGGTACTCATTGAAACAACTGAGACTTGTAATGTGGACCTCTCTAAATAGTCTGTTTTGCAGGAATATTAGAATCATCCAGTTATGCGAGTATTATTTTTTTCTTTTTATTTTATCGTATATACACATACTAAAAAACATAAAGACTAGAATTTGCTCACCTAATTAACTTTTTAGCAATCTAAATGCTTGACTGAATATGCTTGGTGTCTTTGGCACACAGGTTAATTTGAACTAGCCATTTTGTAATAACAAAAATAACAAATGTTAATCAAACTAACCTTTTTTAACTGGGTCAAAAAATTCTATACACACGCACTGTGCACAATAGCACAGAATTTTGTTTCTTATAGAACATTAATTCCCTCTACAGTTTGCATAATTTATGGCAAGCCTGGCTCTGTGAAAAAAAAATTGAGGAGGAAATTGATGCCCCTTTTCTGTTCAAGTTTTCCTCAAAACATTCAGTTGAAATCACGCTTTCTCCATTCTTTGAAACCTGGTATTAGATATAGTTCTGTATTTCTTTTATGATGAAAGGGTTTTCTGCACAAACTCACACATTTAGATGACTCTGTGTGTTTGCACACTTCTGTCGTGCAGTGCTTCATGAAGCAGTTCAGTTCCTGGTTCTTGTGGTGGCCTCTACAGCTCTCAACAAACCAGGACAGAAATGACCTATGCAAGAAGCCCAATGCCATGGAAACTCCTCCTAAGGACAATGTATGCAGGAAAGGTTCCCATCCAGTTTTCCTCTGTGCCTACTTTCTCAACCTTACAAAGGGCTCAAGGATCCAGGAGTGAATATCATCTCTTATCCCATGTCTGCTATACTCTCTCATTCCATAAAATTTTCCCTGTCTGCATATCAGGGCATGTTTCAAGGCAGTAGCTGAAATATAAGTGAACAACCTTTATTTATATTATATTAGCTTCCATTTAGAGAAATTCGAAATAAAATGACACTTCATGGTAAATAAAAGGACTTACATGAATACTATTTCATCAAGCTGTAAGCAATGTGAACCTATGTACTGCTCCTACTTTTGATCACTTTAATCCTGTTTCTTCATCATTATATCCATGTAATATCCTACTACTGTGGAACTGAAAGAACAGTAATTTGACATTCCAGTGGTGTCAGCATACTGCTAATATATAAAAACAACACTGTGAAGCTATGAAAGAGTTAAAGTAAAATAGAAGACTAGCATGTCTTTTCTTGTTATAATATAGTTAGCAGACTTATTTTATTACAGGAGTGAACTTCAAGAGTATGCAGAAATGAAAGAAAATGAAGAGAAAATGAAAGACCTAGAAAAGAAAGAAAAGGAGAAGAAATACCAAGCCCGAAAGATGCATTACCTCCTTAGCACTGAGCAGGTTGGTAGATCTGTCCCTGACAGCTCATGCAAACCACTTGGGCCCCCAGCCTGACAGAGATAAACTAGCAGGCTGAATGGGACATGACTTGTTGAAAAGATATCACAAAGACACTACTTCTAGTTCAATTTAGTGCTTTTCTATAGGCAAGAGCAGGTACCATGACTATTCTGTGACAGTAGCTCATAGAGGCAGCATCAGCACTGCTGGCAGAAAGAGTCCAAGTCAGCAGTTTGATCTGCCACTGTGATAACACAACATGAAGGGCATAACCTCGCTTTAAAAACTCATTTTGACTGGCTTATTGTTGTGTTGTTGCACTTGTCAAGAACTAACAAGTTATTAAGCTGAGAAGGGATTTCATTTCCCCCCCCCCCTTTTTTAATTGAGCTAATGCTTGGATTGGTGCAGTGTTCTGCTTGTTTTTAGGATAGATTGTAAATATGGGTTTTCAGCTAAAGCTTTTCTTAGAACTTCCTGAATCAGCTTATTTAGCATGATTGTTTTCACTCTAAAATGCCTCATAAATTTTAAATATTTATTATTAATTTGTTTTATATCAATATTACTGGTATATTAGTCCAAGCTTTCTTATGCAAGCAGCTTTAAACAGGCGGGTAAATTTATGCCAGGAGATATATTGTATATAAATTTGATATGGTTGGTAAAGCCTGTGGGTTTGCCTTGTTTTTTAGTCCCCTCTCATAAACTTTCTTTAAAAAAAAGGTATTTTGTCTCCTTAAGTGTTTGGTGACTGATTGCTCTCCATACAGATATGGAATTAATGTGAAATATTAGTATGAACTAAATGCTTGCTTTTCGTAAATTGTTAATTATAATCTGTGTTTAAGAACTGATAATCCTAAAGAATGCAGGAAAAATACCATTGCACTTAATGACAAAATATTTAATCTTCCCTTCTGTTTGGGAATTATTTGTGATATATCCTGTAGATAGAAATGTGGTTTGATTAACTTGGATATCAATTATGAAAACTTGATGTGTAAATTAGATTTAAGTAATTTTTTTTAAAAGCATAGTACAATATAAGTAAAAAACAGCATAGAAAGTTTTCTCAATGGCTATTAGACAAGGAAGCTAGTTAATTATTGAAATTAGCACACCATAATTTATTTTTCCCCATGTTGATCTAGGATATTAAGAATAACCTACACAGTGTTTTACATTTCCTTAAACCATACAAAATTGGGAATCTTGCTTTGAACAGTGCAGTTTATACATGTGTAAACATTAATATGCTTACCTGGAGTACAAAAATTGTCGGGTTGGAGACACTGAGTGACTTGTGGTCTAGTAAGATTTTTGTAGTCTCAGTTCACCTCCAGTGATACAGGCTTAGCAAGCTGTAACACTTTTTAAGGAATGGAAAGTAGCTCCTCATTTCAGCCATGGAGGACTGCTGGTAAAGGAAAGCAGTAACTGTTATGTTCTGATGAATTTTGGTTACTAATTTTGCAGAATTAGAATTTAGCTAGCAGTGGTTTTAGCTAGCAGAAAAAAAATGCCTTGGATTTTCTTGCTGAGATGGTTTGTGAATACTGAGACTCAGAGCCCACAGAAGTTTTTCTTTATCAGAGAACTGAGCTCCAAGAGAAGACATTCTTTTGCAGGTAGTATTTCAAAGCATAAGTAAATGTAAATCAATGCAAAACCTACAGACAACTTAAAATATTTGAAGTTAACTACTTACTGTGAAGTTTGTATTCCATACTCCACACCATTGTGGAATTTCATGTATCTTGCTAAGATACAGGGCAAATTATTTCTATGCAGAATTTACTGGTTTGATGCTCTGGCATTTTACTCTCTAAATGTCTAGTCTTCTGATCTGACTGCAACTACATTTTGCTGTTTTCAAAAAATTGTTAATTGGATTACTGAGCAAGGACCATTCATATCTCAGTAGAAACAGGCAGCAAAAGTCAACACTTTTGAGTGAGTTTAGGAAACATATCATTTGTAAGCAGGGCACATAACAAATGAAAAGGGGACATTGATGAGCTGGATTTATTGTAGTCATGCATTACCTAAAGCCCAATAAGTTTGATTCTCCACCCCTTCCGGCTATGGGCAATGAAGTTCAGTGATGGAGCCGAGCCACCTCATGCATCAAGGCTGCAGGTGCTGAGGGAGGTTATATGGACAGCATTGAAAAATCTGTATTTGCAATAATTATTTCAAATATATCCTATAGTTTGGAATTTTTTAATACAGGCAAAAAGGGTGAGAAAAGGGTGTTTATTTATTGGCTGAAAAGAATTAAGGAGCTGTTGCTCCTCAATTTTGATTAAGAAAAGCATGTCAATTTTCATTCTTCTCTCCTGAGCTGAAGCCCACAACAACATCTCAGAAGTATGTTTGTCTATATATCTGTATCTTTATCTATATCTATGTCTATATCTCTATCTATATACAGGGTGTGCCCATTCCTAATTGCTAACATTGTTTTACTTTCAAGAAGTAAAGCTCAAGAATGTGAGTGTCAGGAATGTACAGGGGTTTTTGGTATAGTCATAATAGCATGGCCTATGATTAATTTAGTATTTTGTCCTTTTCATGAATTAACATGCTATTCAAGCATGTATTTATTTCATGAACTGTGGCTTTATAAAGAAAAGCACTTTGTGGTTGCTTAGTGCAAGAGATTCCAATATAGAATACAGCAAGAAATAAATCAAGAGGTGGCAACTTTGGGACTTCCAAACCAAATTCTGTTTTAAAAATAGGATTCTCTGTATTTCAGGTTTTAAAAGTTTTATATTGCACAATCCTTTTCTTAGGTGTTTTTTACTTTATCAGGCTGATAAATTTTGACTTTATGATGAACACAGTAAAAATTGTATGTTTAACAAGTCTTTGTCTTCGTTAAGAATATTTCTTGTAATTTCCTATTAGTGATGCAATTTGTTTTCATTGTTTTTACCTGTTTTATCATGAACTGAATTGTGATTTCTTATTGAGACATGAAACTTACAATAATTAAGTTTTTTTATTATCCAGAATCACAGTATGCTACTTCCACTTCAGTGGCAATGATCTTTTTTTTAAATTGTCATTAATAAATGAACTACTTATTAAATGCAGTTTTCCATTATAAACATGTTTACCTATGCAGATTATTATTCTATATCCCTGTAGTTCCTCTTTCTGTATTAACAACCTTCACTATAATTGAATAGGTTCTTACTTCTGCTCTTTGTCATATTTTCAAGGCCAGCATTTGTAGTAAGGGCCATCCCCTGCCAAGTGCTGACAAATGACCTTTAAAGTCAACAACAGAGAAAAGCACTGAATACATTCATGGCACTTTGCAGAAAATGGGGACAAAGAGCCCACTTGTGTTGAAATATTGTGGTTGCATGATTCCTGTCATTGGTATTTCCAGCCTTTCAAGAAATTTTGTAGTTGATCTTTGTCTTACAATGGTGATGACAGTCAGGAGTATGGCAGTCTAAATCCAGAGATCCAGTATCGAGCTAGAATGCAGACCTGTGTTGTTTTCAGTATCTGCTGACAGAGCAAGCAGCAATGCTGAGGTGATTCTGTGAGTGGGAGCAGGTGCATTAGCACCTGCAAGTCCACAGTGGGATGGGGAACAGAAGCCAGTGGTAACTGAAATAGAGAGCAGAAGTGGTGTCCTGTGAAGTACTGAGTTCAGGAGAAAAGCCCTATGGAAAAAGTTTTCCAAGTGTCACAGCTGAAAAGGCCTTCTGCTGTTACAGTTTCTTCTGTCACTGAGGAGAGGATTGGAGAATCAGCGGAGCAACAGATTTTTTCCCTTTATAGTTTTTTACTGTATAGCAAACAATACAGGGTGAGGTAAAAGAGAATTTAAATTCTCTTTTCTCCATTTCTTCTCCTTCTAAACATAAATATAATTACTTTTTTTCAGACAAAATAAATGTACTACTAGTCCGGGAAGCCAAATTTCTTTCGATCTACAAAATCGTGAGAGGTTTGTCACACAATTGCAGAACATATCTGTACATTGTTAATAGTGGGATGTTTTGCATGCATCACTTAAGCTTATCATTGCTGTGGCTGGTGGAATGAGTCACAGCCTCTTTTCTAAACTTGGACTTCCTGCTCTGTGATAAATTATGCTGAGAGTAGATGAGCTAATACTGGTCCTCCTCTCTCTGTGAGCTTCAGTTTTATCTGAATGCTTTAACTATTGAGAAAAATTAATCATGCTGTTAATGTGTGTATGTCTACACTTGACTTTTGTATAGCATCTTCTTTCTGTTAGCCTCTGACTAATTAGAAGATGTGATTGAGTCAGACTGAAGGCTCCTTTGCCAAGCATCCTATCCTTGTCAGTGGCCAACAGCATGGCCTAGGGTTGAGAAATAAAATGGAGCAATGAAGCAATATAATTACTGTCAAGAATATTCTCAGTTTCCAGTGACTAGTAGTTGAAGGACTTGTACTCCTTAGTTGTACAACTTTCTATTTTTGTAATATTTAGATGTTCATTTTTTGCCTCTGTATTCCTTCAATTCCTGCCTCAATACACAGAGAAGGACTAACCTAGACAGGGAGAGTGGCTTAAGAGATCTGATGCTAACACTAGCTCTCAAGTTGTGATTCCTTGGAAGGCCAGGTTCATTCATTCTCCTTGCAGTGTTTTGATCATGCATGTTCATTTCACATCTTTGCCGTCTCTGATATTCTGTCGCAGCAGAATGTGCAACTGTGAAGTGCCCTATTATTTCTCCACAATTTCGTCTGGTTCTGGGGATTGCCTCTGCCACTCCAAGCAACACTGAACTCCATCACTTTTCAGCCCTCTTTAGCAGGGTGACAGTTTTTCCTGATGTCCTTGGACAGTTTGTGAACAGATACTGCTCATAAGATCCTGGTAATTTAGAGCTTCAAGGGAAAAACAAAGTCCATGTGTAATAATAAGCCTTTTTCATTGTAGAAGTTTTAGAAACTATGACATTCCTTTTAGTAGCAAGACACGAATTCTCTTTTTGGATCACAGTAATTCAGTTTTCATTGCCTGCTTGAGTGTATCACCATCTGTCTGTTGAGTCAAGGCTAATGCATTTAAGTATCTGGCTGATATTGGCCCACATTTATTCCTATTGAAATAATGCTTTGTAAAGAATTATTTGTAAGGATATTATAGCTGGTGCTATAAAATAAGAAAGTATTTTGAATGGAACTAGTCTTGATTGAGTTGATCCTTTCCAAGGAGATATAACCATGTGAGAAAGTAACCCTTTAATAGATTAGCACTATAGCAAACATAAAAAAAGGCCAAAAACCCCACCTTAAGAATAGTGCTCTGTCAGGAGGAAGGAAATGTTTGCTATGTGTTACTCTCAAGTGAGTAACAGTGAACAGTTCTAATATCAGCAACAAGAACCAAGTTTTTCCATTTTTATTCTTTCTATGTATCTTCATAAGCAATTCCATTTTAGGTTAATGGGAACCATTTAGCAAACTTCTCTGGATTCTATATTAGGGCTTTTGAATAAAAAGGAAGTAAAAACCTCTTTTATTTCTAAGAACAATTTCATCTTGATTTTCTGTATTTATTGTAGATCTCAAAATATCACTTCTATCATTTCCATATTTGTGCTAACATTTTTCCATATTTATTTAGCATTTGTCAGTTCCTAGAGTAAAATAGTTTAAATTAAAATTCTATTCAATGCTAAAGTATTCTTTTATTGAATTTTTCCTGTCAACAGAGATGGCAGTTCATAAACATTACACTGACTGCCTTTGTCCCCTTTTCCCATTACTGGAAATCAGGAGTTAATTCTGTTGAAGTTACTGCACTTATTCAGGTCTAAATGTCTAATGTTCTAAGTGAGAAAGAAGAAAGGCCACAAAATCATTCCCGGAGCAGGTTAATGAATATTCAGGAGACACAACTGATTAATATGCTTCTAACCTAATGTGCTGTCCTGTAAGAACTTGAAAAACAATTGGTCTAAAATGACACTGTTTGACATCCACTCTGTCTCTGGACAGCTGGCAGTTTTATTCTTATAAAGGTGAGGACTCAGTGGATAAAGCCCTGGCCTTTGATCTTCAGATCCACAGTTTAAGAGACAAGGCTGCAAGTTTGGTCATTTGAGCTTAGTCCCGAGTGAACAGTCCACATCACAAAATGATTATACATAATTTGTTACTATTGGCAGTGTCTGTTCAGGAAAGGCCAAGGACTGAGCTAGCATGAAGAATGAATTAGCTCTTACCTTTTACATTTTATTTCCTCCCTCTTTACTGTAATTTTATTATCTTGTCTCTAAAACATTCAGGGGATGAAATTATCATTCATTATAAGTACTAATACTTCCTGAAGATGACCTAAAGTAGTCAATTTTTTTTTATTCTAGGTGCCCCAATCAATGAACATCCCCACCTATCCATGGGTATTTAATATCCACTCATCATTTCTCTGCCAAACAGCCAGATGTTTTTGAGTACTTTCCAAAGCTTGTACCATGGAAAATCCTATTTAAATTAAAGAGGAGAAAGTGAGCTTTCTTAGTTCTCTGGCAGGCTTGCAGCTACAATTAAATTGCACTTGTATGTGAAGAACTTCATGCTGCAGCGTTCTGTTTTTATAAAATATTATTTCCAAAGGGTTCACAATTTACATTACATGCTTCTGACAGTACTTGTGACAGGTATGTTTGATCAGCAAGCTTTCCTCATGTATTCACTTCCCATTGGAAGCCAGATGTATCAGTCTATTCACAGGTATTCACTCTAAGAAAATCATTCCAGTCTTGTGCCTCATGGGGCACTGTCCACACCAACTCACTTCACTTGGGAGGGATCTCAGTTCATGTTGCTTAATGTTTCTGTCTGACAGAGCAACAAAATAAGGTAAACTGAAAGAAGCCAGTAACTGTTTGTGATTCTGAAAGACATTGTACCTGAATGCCAGCTCTAAATTCCAAAATTAACCTTTAAGTGATTTGCACACACAATCAAGAATCTCTAGTTCTCTTAGAATCTGAGTCCAGCTCTTGCCTTTAGTGATAACTAATGTTGAGGACACAGAACTGTAATTCTGCTACTCAACACGGTATCATGATGATGTAAAAAAGAAGGAAAGAGCTGAAAGCCAAAATACACCTCCAGAATCTATCTGGTACACATACTGCCAAAATAATTTAGTGAGAAACTTTACAGCTTCCATAGATTTTCCAGTTTTGCTCACATTCTTTTCAATCAGACATTTTTGTTCTCTAGGAAATAGTGGTTATCTCCCTAAGTAGGACAAGTACAGTCAAGGCCAAAAGGAAGATTGTAAGCATGGTGATCTTCATGCCCAAAATGTGTAACTGTGATTAGAGGATGGAGGAAGTGCTATCTGCTGACACAATAACCTATCTCCTGTGCCAAATGCATGGATGTGAAATATTTCAGATGTGTTTCTTCCTGGTGTCAATGAAGAGTATTTCTCTCCCATTCACTCTTCTCTTAAGTCTCAGCCTAGCACAAGTGGTAAGTGAAAGTATTTCCAACAGAAATCAATAATTTCTACTTTTGTCCCACTTCCCAGAAAACAAGATACTCACTTCCTATTCCTTAAAGATAGTCAGTGAATGAACTTTTAAGCATTATCTGTGACAGTATTGTAAACTCTATTTTTCCTAAAGGCTGCCTGCTATAAAATCATTTCAGTTTTTTTGATAACTGGTTAACTGTTCAAAGAAATGAGAGTTTGCACAAAAAATGCATCTCTCATTAGAAAGAGCTTGAATGCTGTTTTTCTGAGTGATCCTATGTAAGCTTAGTTTTTAAAGGTGTGTCCCTGTAGCCATGGCAGTATTTCTCAGAGCTTCTTCTTACAAATAGCTTGCTACACAAGTTTGATATTATAGCATAGTGACATCTCTGTGTCTAGCATGTACTATAGCATTGGACATTTCAGCCTTAGTCATTTAAAAGTCCCCTAGCTGGAAGGTCCCTGCACTTAAACTGTCTTTTTCAGAATCTGAATTGCATAATCCCTATTTGTGTGGATTTTTTCTAGACAACAAACTTCGTGTTCAATTCCTGTGGGTAGGATTAATGGCAGAGTTTAAAGGACAAGCTGTGTGATCTATCAAAAAGCGTACATGCTGAGATCTTAGAAAAACATGACCACATTTTGTGTGTTACTGTCAATTGGGGTGGCAAAAGGTTTGGATTACTGCAGGGTCAGAAAACTGATAAGAATGGGTTATATATTGAATGCTGGCTGTGTGTATGATACAGTAAAAACATTTAAGAAAGAATCTATACAGCAAGGAAATCACAATGCAGCACAATATCAGCTAAATGTTTCACAAAGCCACATTCAGAAATAGTGGAACTCCACTGACATTCTTGAAATAGTTACTGGTAGAAATTTGGTTGATGCATAGTAGTCCATCTGGTATTCAACCAAGTCGGTGTGGTCTTGCTCAGTTAATTTTTTTCTCCTGTTATATTAAATACATGCTAAGTAAGAGATAATTCCATAAAGAGATGTTAGGAATAGCATGGGAGAAGTCATGAAGATAAAATACCATGCATGTCTCAACAGCAAACCTTCCTGTTGTTTAAGAAGTGGTACTGATGGTATCCTTGCTTTAATGAGACTTCAACATGAGTGATGCACACACCAGTTCTTTTGTTTTTCATCTCTTAGGCAACAGAATAGCATAATGGTAAAGGTCTTTTATTAACTTGCACTATTTATTCAATATTCAGTGCTTTTTTTTAGTATCTAATATATACTGTTAATTTGGGAGTTGTGTCTGTCCTACAAGGGACATGACAGACACTGTACATCCCTCCATCTATTGTTTGCTTTGCTTTCAGTTTTTTCCACTTCAACAATTTTTTAGTAAAGTCTTCATCTTTGGGGTTTATTTCTGATTATCTCACTCTTTTCTACTAATTTCTGGCTTCTTTTACTAATCAGACTAACATGGTTCTGTTCCCTCATTATTCTTTCCCTTCACAATACTATGACAATTCATTAAACCTTCCCCTCCTTGTTTATTGGTCTGATTGCAGACTGCTTTGTTAAACATTCTGCCACATTCTGAGTTTTTACTCATTGCCTAATCCTATAGGTTTACTAAAGCTTAATTGCTTAATAAATCTGTCAGCATATATGTCTGTGAGGGAATACTCACACGTAAGCACAAGGCAACAGACATAAGGCACAAGGAAAAGCAATGAAATGTTACATTGTTTTGGTTGCATCTATGCAATTTTAAGGAGTAAAACAATTCTCTATTTAGCAATTTCATCCTTGGCAAATGAAATCTCCATATGATTTCCATCTCTACCTGTTACAAAGAGCTTCTACACTCTTCTGATATGTTGCTGCAGGTAACTTCTGGTGTTACAAATTCGAAGATTCTAAGTAGTATAATTATAAGGATTTTTCTTTATCCAGTTAGAAAAGAAGTGAATCTCAAGTGGATATTTTTGTCCAAAGCTATTTTTTCCATTATGACAGTGAAAATGGATGGAATTCTAATTTTAAAGATATAAGTAATATCACATATGTGGGATTGTGCTTTATGCCTCTGAAAACTTCTCACAAGATAAATAATTTTAGCTTCAAAATAGCTCTGTAAAGGAAGAAAATACTGTCTGTGTATTTACAAGCAGTTACTGAGACACAGAAGAATAAATTCACCTTCAGAGATTATTTTTCAGACTAAGGTCTTTACTTCCCACTTACTCAAGGTAGTTATAGAAACAGGTTTCTTTTCAGAGATTCTTATAATCTGTATATTATCCCATATTCAGCCTAGCACTTCTTAAAGAGAAAATGCTAACAGTAATGGAATTTCCCATTCCTATTTTTAAAATAAAGCCATTCAGCAATTAAGTTGTATTTTTCTGCTTGTTTTGAAATTAGAAGTCAAATTAGAAGACAGTAAGAGAACTTTGAATGTGTTGGTTTTGTGTTGTGTCTTCATCTTAAGAGTGTTGTTTCCCACGCCATCACTCACTCATTCAAGTTATTATCCCTGATCTAGTCAAGTCATGAAGAGACTGCATTAGAATTAGATTTGACAGAGTAAGCCTCAGTCAGAGAGACAATCAATGAAAGGTAGATGCATTTTTGGCATGCCACTGCATCTTCTGTGTTTTGGATATTGTGCCACAATGTTTCATGCAGCAAACTAAGATTATGTTTCTTTTTTGTCTTGGTGCCTAAATGTCCAAGCAGTTGGTACCTGTTTGGAGACTCAATTACAGTGTTTCCTGCAATTGAACTTAGTGCCTTGCATGTTTAGAGGTTGGTTTTATGGTCTGTGGCCAGGATACTGGACTTGAATATTTCCTTAGCACCTCATTGTATAGTCTATAAAATTGCTCCTTGATTTACTTATACAGGAGCATTTAAACTGTTATTGCACTATTATTTTGATATCAAGCAAACATTTCACAGATGAAAAGGACTGAACCAAGCTTTACATTCTGAAGGCAGAATAACAATAATTAATGTTTCTATTACTTTGTTTAAACAGAATGTATATTAAGAAGAAGACAGGTAATTAATCCCACTTGAAAGAAAATACGCTACTCATCACTCATTTATGAATTCTTCAGTCTCTCCATAAAAGCAGTATCTCAAAGAAGGTAAAATACCTTAGTGCAATAACAGGCTCAGTCCTCTGGTTCTTATTTAGATGAAATTCCTGAGAGTATGTTTTTCAGGGATTAGAGGATCAGGCCTGAGGTATAGCATTAGCTCAGTAAGAACAACCTACATTTATGAAACTGGGTGACATTTTTCCTATTGTCAGGCATGGTAAAGAAGTTTTATCTCAAACTGGAATGTTAAACCACACTATAGTATTTTTCCAAGATCTGCATAAACTTTATAATGTATTTCTTGTTAATACAAAACTCTGTTCACATTAGTTAAAAAATTGCAGATTGTTGATAGTATAATACGTTCTATTGTAGCGTGAGTATTTTGATGTTTCAAATTTGAGTTCATGGACATAGTCTTATACTTGTTGCTAGAACAGTATTTATAGATTTTTTATAGATGTTCTTTCTAAAATAAATCTCATACTAAATCTTGTCCTTTTATAATCACTGAATATGAAATATTCCGAAAGTCTGTAAAAAGACAGTTATCTAGAAGTTTAAAATTCCTTCTCTTTTACAGGCATGTTTGCAGTGTTATATAAACACTTATTTCCTTGTGAATCATTAATGTTTTAGGGTATTTCTTTTCCCTCCTAGAGAAACTATATCTGGGGATTAACAGGATTGTTCACTGGAATTCATGTGGAAGCATAACTGCAGTAGCTGAGAAATGATCATGTTTCCTTTTAGTTCTCAGCAAGAGTAATTGAATGTTGAATATCTTACTAAACGCTGGACTGTGACAGTGTGTTAACACTCCGACTATCTCCTAACAGCAGGGCAATTATTTGCTGAGTGGGATTTTTATAAATCCCCTGGCAGTAGTATGTCCTGATAATTATGATGAAGTGCACTGGTCAGTGTTGATTCAGCAATCCCATCTCTAGCAAATATTTCATTCACAGCTCTCCTTCATGCTTTTACTTTTATGGCTTTTAAAGATCTCTTACCTATTCTCTCAGCTTGCTTAGGTTTTTTTACAAATTACAATGGAGCAAGAAAGGATTTTCAAGTTAAGTCCCTATGTTGTTGAAGTCTTTGTTTCTCATTTAACTCCTCATTAAAAGACCGGAGTGAGAAAGTAGCACTTTATTTAGGTTCTTACTGTGACAACCACTTGCACAAGCTTCCTCCCTCAAAGCTGTTTTTTATAAGATTAAATGACTGTTAAATGAAACATTTATATTCATGCTATATGTTGATTACTTCAGTCTTTCAGAGTTGATATGAAAAAGTAATTAAAATAGAACATATCTTTATTATAGCTTAGTTAAGTTACAGTAAAAATACATAAATATATCAGAATACACTTTCTATTGATTTAATGCTTACAATTTATCTTCAGCTCAACTTTGTCAATTTTTAATTTTGCATGTGTATTATTGTTTGCAGCCCAATAGCTATGCTGTATCTTAGAACATATTTGGTTTGCAATTTTTTTACATAGACTTTGAAAGCTCAGCCAAGAAGTAGGAAAGAAGACTAAGAAATAATTAATTAATAAATAAAAATTGCAGAATCCAAACTGCTCAGGATTTATTATACCACTTGGAGTTACCTATCTTTTCGAGAAACTGTCCAGCATAGTTAACAGCCTTGTCTTTCCCTTTCTACCTGCACCTTTTTCTTTGCTTTCTTCCTTCCTTTTTTCTATTTCTTTTGCTGCTGCCTTGCTTCCTAGTTTATCTTTCAAGGCAACTCTGTAATAATTTTCTTCTTTTATTCTGGAAAAAATTAATTCAGACAGAAAGAAACTTAATTATTTCTCTCTGTATTGAAATTATAAACAGGTAAAGAAAAAAATGGGTATTTTTTAGCATTGAGTAAATACAGCATTAGTGGTGGAAGCAATTCAGACTATAAAATCGCCAGATCTTTTCCTTGCTAATGTTTATTAAATTAATATTTGTTTCCTTATGATTTTTTTCGCCTTTATATTTGACCATTAATTATAAAGATAAGAAAATGATTGGGAGGAAACGAAATGATAGAGTGTTAGAAATGCAAAATGATTCAAAATATTAATGTAATGCTAAGGATGACTGGGTAACAAATGGTACATTTGCCAGTATGCTTGACCTGACACAATTAATATTCCAGGTCATGCTTGGGTTTCCATGATGGAAGGTCTGAGGCAGAGAATTCTAGGGGAAAATATATCTATTGTAGAACTCATTTCTCCCTCTCACTCTTTTTTTTTTTTTT